>CM056142.1:35611905-35984405 GCA_029620275.1 Acrossocheilus wenchowensis
ATAAATGAACACAGCTTTCACTCACTCTACTAAAATAATGACTTCAGAAGAGATCAGAATAAATCAAATATAACAATTTATTATTAGTCAGGTAAAACTGCCTCATACCAATTACATAATGAAACAATCAGAAGCCAATTCAGAATTAAATTCAGTTCCAATTCAGATAAATACATAATATTGATTATATATCAATATATTAAGGCTCATTATGGATTAGTAGACTATGTTAATTTAATATAAACGTGCGATTAGTTGAATGATGACTTAAATGAATGACTACTAGTAACTAGAAAAATCTTAAGTGGGGGGCAGCCCTGTTAAATATTGAATAAGTTGTATTGTGTTCTCTAATTCATTTTTTTATTTTTTACATTTTACGGATTCCCTCAATCTCCCGCACGCCCAAACTCTATATATGAAACCATATTATTATCAGTATTATTATTATTATTATTATTTCTTTATTTACTATTTATTATTTATATCATATATTTTAATATTATTATTTAATTATTATTTAAACACGTTTTAATCAATACAAAGGGATGATAAAAGTGATAAATTTCTTAATTCATGGACATAATTTCCGGCATGTGATGGGCTCTGTATACGGGAATAAATGTGTTAAAATAGGCCAGATAACGAATAAGTGTGTGTGACCTGCTGAAATAGGCCTACATCAGCGAATTATTAAATGTAAGTTTCAAGCCTTTCATAATTTGTGACATTAATGTGACTATAGTGCCAAAATACATCATCTCCTTGGAATTATAAGGTTCTATCTGACATTTTTGTCAAAATAGAGTTATTCACATATTATTGTTCTTATTCTGTGACAACTTATTTACAGTATATGATTATTTATTTATTTATTTATTTATTTTTAAAGTTTTGAACATTTTAGGACTTTTTTATTTAGAAAACAAGAAGGTTTTATCTACAAAGTCGAACTCTAACTTGGTTCTATAAGGTTCTATCTGTGAGCCAATCAGCACTTTGAATGCACACAAGCGGACCAATCAGGATCAATGTTCTTTGTCATGTCACTGGACTGCTCCATAACAGCAGGAAAGATTAAACATTAAACAACAATAATTACTTGTCTGAAGAATCAATAAGTGCAATTGACTGAAGTAGTTTAAGTCTTTGGTTCTTTTAATTGTGATGATTTAGGCTCACATTTAACAAAAACCCACCAATTCACTCTCAACAAATTAGAATACTTCATAAGACCAATAAAAAAAAAATATTTTTTAGTGAATTGTTGGCCTTCTGGAAAGTATGTTCATTTACTGTATATGTACTCAATACTTGGTAGGGGCTCCTTTTGCTTTAATTACTGCCTCAATTCAGCGTGGCATGGAGGTGATCAGTTTGTGGCACTGCTGAGGTGCTATGGAAGCCCAGGTTTCTTTGACAGTGGCCTTCAGCTCATCTGCATTTTTTGGTTTCTTGTTTCTCATTTTCCTCTTGACAATACCTCATAGATTCTCTGTGGGGTTCAGGTCTGGTGAGTTTGCTGGCCAATCAAGCACACCAACACTACGGTCATTTAACCAACTTTTGGTGCTTTTGGCAGTGTGGGCAGGTGCCGAGTCCTGCCGGAAAATGAAATCAGCAACTTTAAAAAGCTGGTCAGCAGAAGGAAGCATGAAGTGCTCTAAAATTTCCTGGTAGATGGCTGCGTTGACTGTGGACTTCAGAAAACACAGTGGACCAACACCAGCAGATGACATGGCAGCCCAAATCATCACAGACTGTGGAAACTTCACACTGGACTTCAAGCAACATGGATTCTGTGCCTCTCCACTCTTCCTCCAGACTCTGGGACCTTGATTTCCAAATGAAATGCAAAATTTACTTTCATCTGAAAAGAGGACTTTGGACCACTGAGCAACAGTCCAGTTCTTTTTCTCCACAGCCCAGGTAAGACGCTTCTGACGTTGTCTCTGGTTCAGAAGTGGCTTGGTAGCCCTTTTCCTGAAGATGTCTGAGCGTGGTGACTCTTGATGCACTGACTCCAGCTTCAGTTCTCTCCTTGTGAAGCTCTCACAAGTGTTTGAATCGGCTTTGCTTGACAGTATTCTCAAGCTTGCAGTCATCCCTGTTGCTTGTGCACCTTTCCTACCCAAATTCTTCCTTCCAGTCAACTTTTCATTTAATATGCTTTGATACAGCACTCTGTAAACAGCCACACCTTTCAGTAATGACCCTCTGTGACTTACCCTCTTTGTGGAGGGCGTCAATGTTCGTCTTCTGTATCATTGCCAAGTCAGCAGTCTTCCTCATTATTGTGGTTTCAAAGAACAAGAGATACCCCAAATTTATACTGTAGGGATGGTCATTTATTGAAACTCAAATGTAAATATTATAATATTTTGAGATACTGATTTTTGACTTTCATGAGCTGTAAGCTCTAATCATCAAAATTAAAACAAAACAAAAAAAAAAACTTTTGTTTTACTTTACATGCAATGAATCTAAAATATATGAAAGTTTCACTTTTTGAAATAACTTACAAGAAAAAATGAACTTTTCACGACATTCTAATTTATTGAGATGCACCTGTAAGTCTGGGTCACTGTCACGGGTTGGGAGGAACGAAGACTCAAATGCTGGCAAAAGGAATCTTCTTTATTAACAAATTATAAAATAAACAAAAACACAACTGAAACCACCCCGAAGGGGAAAAAGCCAGAACAAGCACAAGCACAAGCACTGAAAACAAGACATACACGAGGCACAGGGCAGACACAGGCATACCTGGCACAAAAGTGAGACGAACGAGAGCAGAACAGAAAACACAGGGAGCTTAAGTAGGGACAGCAATCAGGAACACAGCTGGGGCAAATTAAACACTAATGAGGTGAGTGGGGAATAGCTGGGAGTGTGATGAGTGGCAGGTGTGTGTGGTACTGGCAATTGAGTCCGGGAAGACGGGAGGTGGCGACCTCTGGTGGTGAGGGGGAGCATCGTGGACCCGGACTCATGACAGGACCCCCCCTCTAAGGAATGGATTCCAGACATTCCCAAGTACCCAACTAGGGGGATGGCCAGGCGGGAACGGAGCAGAGGAAGGGGAGGGATGGGGGGAAGGGGAGGGATGGGGGGCCAGGTCCATGTGCTGGTGGGGGACCTGGGGACTGAGGCAGCGCCGGCGGGATGGGGACCCAGGGCAGAACCAGCGGCCACCACAGCAGTGTGTGCGGAGCTGCCACCCTGAAACAGGCAGTGGCTGGCTCCGCTGCTTTGGGAGCCTTGTGAACGGGTTCCGCCGCCTTGGGAGAATCGGGAACCTTGTGTGCGGACACCGCCGCCTCGAGAGGAACGTGAGCGGACACCGCCGCCTCGGGAGGACCGCGAGCGGACACCGCCGCCTCGGGAGGACCGCGAGCGGACACCGCCGCCTCGGGAGGACCGCGAGCGGACACCGCCGCCTCGGGAGGACCGCGAGCGGACACCGCCGCCTCGGGAGGACCGCGAGCGGACACCGCCGCCTCGGGAGGACCGCGAGCGGACACCGCCGCCTCGGGAGGACCGCGAGCGGACACCGCCGCCTCGGGAAGACCGCGAGCGGACACCGCCGCCTCGGGAGGACCGCGAGCGGACACCGCCGCCTCGGGAGGATCGCGAGCGGACACCGCCGCCTCGGGGAGCTTGTGTGCGGCCACCGCCGCCTCGGGAACCTTGTGTGCGGACACCGCCGCCACGGGAACCTTGTGTGCGGACACCGCCGCCTCGGGAACCTTGTGTGCGGACACCGCCGCCTCGGGAGGACCGCGAGCGGACACCGCCGACTCGGGAACCCTGTGTGCGGGCACCGCCGCCTCGGGAACCTTGTGTGCGGACACCGCCGCCTCGGGAAGCTTGTGTGCGGACACCGCCGCCTCGGGAGGACCACGAGCGGACACCGCCGCCTCGGGAACCCTGTGTGCGGACACCGCCGCCTCGGGAACCTTGTGTGCGGACACCGCCGCCTCGGGAACCTTGTGTGCGGACACCGCCGCCTCGGGGATCCTGTGAGGATCGTGAGCGGCCACCGCCGCTTCGGGACGATCGTGAACGGCTACCGCCGTTTCGGGACGATCGTGAATGGCTACTGCCGCCTCGGGAACCTTGTGAGCGGACCCCGCCGCCTCGGGAGGTTCGTGAGCGGGCACCGCCACTTCGGGAGCCTTGTGAGCGGGCACCGCCGCCTCGGGAGCTTTGTGAGCGGGCACCGCCGCTTCGGGAGCTTTGTGAGCGGGCACCGCCGCTTCGGGAGCTTTGTGAGCGGGCACCGCCACCTCGAGAGGATTGTGAGCGGGCACCGCCGCTTCGGGAGCTTTGTGAGTGGGCACCGCCGCTTCGGGCGCTTTGTGAGCGGGCACCGCCGCTTCGGGCGCTTTGTGAGCGGGCACCGCCGCTTCGGGAGCTTTGTGAGCGGGCACCGCCGCTTCGGGAGCTTTGTGAGCGGGCACCGCCGCCTCGGGAGCTTTGTGAGCGGGCACCGCCGCCTCAGGAGCTTTGTGAGCGGGCACCGCCGCCTCGAGAGGATTGTGAGCGGGCACCGCCGCTTCGGGAGCTTTGTGAGCGGGCACCGCCACTTTGTGAGCGGGCACCGCCGCTTCGGGAGCTTTGTGAGCGGGCACCGCCGCCTCGGGAGCTTTGTGAGCGGGCACCGCCACCTCGAGAGGATTGTTAGCGGGCACCACCGCTTCGGGAGCTTTGTGAGCGGGCACCGCCACTTCGGGAGCTTTGTGAGCGGGCACCGCCGCTTCGGGAGCTTTGTGAGCGGGCACCGCCGCCTCAGGAGCTTTGTGAGCGGGCACCGCCGCCTCAGGAGCTTTGTGAGCGGGCACCGCCGCCTCAGGAGCTTTGTGAGCGGGCGCGGGAGCCTTGTGAGTGGGTGCCGCCGCTCCCCTCACCGACATCAGCGGAGGATCCTCCACGCTGCGTCTCAGCCCGGGGCGCCCAAAGAAAGCCCCCGAGACACTGGAAGTGGCTGGCCCGATCCGAGGAGGTTCTGGAGCAACAGCCCAGACTGGGAGGGGGGCACCCTCCCGCAGCTCCACCTCCTTCAAGTAGATGACGTGGTCGACCATCTCCCAATAGGACCACGTATCTATTTCCCCCAGCTCCTGCCGGTTGACAGGCTCATCCAGGCCCGCTAAAAACAGGCGGATGAGGGTGCTCCCTCTAATCCCCAGCTCCTGGCCTACCTTGAAGAGGTCTTCGGCGTAATAGCCAAAAGGGCGATTGTTTTGTGGGCAATGATGCGGCCCACTGGCTGGGGCCTGATTCCTCTGTCGACCAGGAGCTGGGTACAAGAAGATTCCCATTGCCGCTGAGTCTTCAAGTGTCTCGTTCGTACTGTCACGGGTTGGGAGGAACGAAGACTCAAATGCTGGCAAAAGGAATCTTCTTTATTAACAAATTATAAAATAAACAAAAACACAACTGAAACCACCCCGAAGGGGAAAAAGCCAGAACAAGCACAAGCACTGAAAACAAGACATACACGAGGCACAGGGCAGACATCAGACACAGGCATACCTGGCACAAAAGTGAGACGAACGAGAGCAGAACAGAAAACACAGGGAGCTTAAGTAGGGACAGCAATCAGGAACACAGCTGGGGCAAATTAAACACTAATGAGGTGAGTGGGGAATAGCTGGGAGTGTGATGAGTGGCAGGTGTGTGTGGTACTGGCAATTGAGTCCGGGAAGACGGGAGGTGGCGACCTCTGGTGGTGAGGGGGAGCATCGTGGACCCGGACTCATGACAGTCGCTAAAGAGCCGAATATGTAATGACTGGTGAAATATTCATGCAGTTTAAAGTCTTAAAATGTCTTAAATTATACAACATTAAGCCTTAAATATCAAATATTCAACTATTTAAATGACGGGGTCTTAATCACAACAATAAACGTCAGCATGTTATCTCGGCTATACTGATTTATAGAGAATGCCATTTTCCCTGTCCCGTTTTTTGTGGAATAAAGTCCTGGTCAGATGGATTAGAGTAGCTGCCTTAACTGTACCCTCAATAATGTGTTTAATTACCCACTATAATCCTAGCTAAAATTAACATTAGCACTGAACAAAATATTTAGTATTGCACTTTGTGCCTAAAGAAAAAAAATATATTTGTCCTAAAATATGGAATAAATAAAGATAAAGATAAAGAAAGCATTAAATGTATCTTTCTCATACATGTTGACACATTGTTACAACACTAATTTTATGTTTTAAAACAAATTATAATAAAAAAAAAACTACCGTATTGTCCCGAATATAAGACGATGTTTTTTTCTTGGAAATACATCTGATAAAACGCGGTCATCTTATATTCAGGGTCTAGACTTTGACATGTCAGTAATACACCCACAACAATAGGTGGCGCCAAAAACACATATAACGAGTGTGCCATGAAATATGTAATGTAATGTGCAGGGGTGCACATAAGTGGTCCGCAGGTCCGCATGCGCGACCAAAGTTCTGACGGCGCATTTACGTACAGACATGGTTGACCGCTGTTAATACACAATTACCATTTTAGATCGACAAACTGTACTGTATAAGATTTCTGTGATTTCTGTACTGTGAAAGCATAATCTAGGCTACCCGCTGCCATTTTCAAAGCAAAACTGTCTGTGACATTTCATTCACTGACGCAATTCCATCAGCAGCGCTAAACCTGAAAGCACATAATACTTACTTGCCGGCAACCCCAAAAAAAAAAAAAACTTGCCGGCAACCCGCCAAAATAAAAGCTTGCTGATTTTAGGTTTGAAAATGATGAAAAAAATAAATAAACATTTTAACATTTTATTTTTAAGTTTACTGTAACCCAGGTCAGAAATGAGCACTCTAAAAAAAAATAATGATAATAAATGCAACAAACATAATTTGCAATAATTATATTTTCAAAGAAAAGAAACCTGAAACGCTTAATAAAATGAGTATTCAAAGTTGTTCTGCTGTGTTGTAAACTTTAAAATAATTAAAATAACTAAAACAAGACAGTTGTCATAAGACGCACTGTGTATGACGTCACTAATACGAGACGCGTAGTCGCAAAGAGAGAGCACGCGCTTCGCAGATCGCGAGTGTCATCAATGCAGATTAAAAGGCAATTATAACTATCATCCTTGTTTGATATGCATAAATAATATGTTATATGATGTTTTAACACTTCTATAAATCTTATTTGGGTCATTTAAGCGCGATGATCGATGGTGATAAAGCGGATGATACAAGATTGTAAACGCTGTGAGATCCGATGTGGTTGATTAATTGTTGAAATCCCCCGGATTTGGTGAGTTTCAAAATAATGTTCAACTCTAAATGAAGTGTCAATATGTTGTATTAATCTTTTGAAGCGTTTTATGCGAGTTTATATGCATTCAGTGTTCACATGTTGTGTATAATGTATTGTAACTGTGTATTGTATTTCTGAATATCTTAAAAATGCTAATCAGCTGACGATTATCATTTATGTAACTGATTTCATATGTATTAAATAACAAAAGTGCTCAAATAGTATTTATTTTCAACCATTCTGAGTTTGTGTATGAAAGATATGAGTTCAGCAGTCATGTTAATTGTCTGTGATTTTGGGACGCTGTTTGTATAAACAGGTCGGGGTTTTTTTCCGAGACTGAGTAAAGCTGTGATCCTGAGATGGCGAGCCACCCAGCTAGAGAACCCTGAGAAAGACAACTAGAAGAAAAATCCTTAGATTCATCAAGTGATCAGTGCCTTATCCATTATCACAAGTGGAATTCATCTGTTCCTAGTGGTATTTCTCACCAAGTTACCACAACACTTGATTATCATACTAACTGTTTTTTTTTTTGCACTATTGAACAATTTGCACTACAAACGTTTGCACTACACAAAGAGACTCTTGTGCTTATTGGATTCATCGTTTGGATTCAAAGGACAGTTTTTTCTTCCCTCGTTCACACTTATTCTATGGACTGAGAACTCTTCATATACTGAATTTGACTGTTGTACTATTTTAGTTTATTCTTCTGGAGTGATTTATTGTAATTGTTCTTTTGTTGTGGCCTAGAGGTTCTAACTCAAACCAGTAACCAAATAAGCAAAGCTCCAAAATAATCTAGAAAAAGGTTAGGAAAAAAAATAAATTCAAAAATAGAAGTTAAATATCAAAGGAAACAAATATAGCAAAATACAATATTTAAGTCAAATAACTACAAAGGAGCTCAAAACTTAGTTTCTAAAAAAGGGAGAAAGAAAAGATAATTTCTTGGTGTTATTTCAATTGTTTTTTTATTGTCATTTCATTTCATAATTTCATTCAATTCAACTTTTATTCAAAGTAAAAGACAAACTTCAAGTCATTTTCCTGGTCTGTCTGTTTTGTTATTGTAGTTTACAATTTTTTGTGCCCTCCTGTAGCGAACCTAGCACCTTGACTGGTCCATTACAGTGTATCTTCTCATATAGATTGATACATGGAGAGAGATCATAGTATCTATAGTAACTACTAGTGCCCAGGGTTACATTACTATAAAATAATTGCATTTGTATGTAATACTGCCTTTTTATTTTAAAATAAAAGAGTATTATCACGCTTGATTATTTAGTTTATTATTTTTAGTTAGTTATTTTATATATATTATATATATATATATATATATATATATATATATATATATATATATATATATATAAACTACATGAAGTGCAATAATATTATTATCACTATTATTAATAATTAATAATAGTTATATTTTATGGCCCGTGTGAGGACCAAACCAAATCTCCAGGGCCCGGTTTTTCAAAAGTAATCCACTAGGATTTTGGATAACGGATTGGATCAAATCTTGAAAATGTGTTTTTCAAAAGAAAAATCGGATTACATAATCGGATTAGATCACGTAATCCAATCTTGGTTTTGATCCGGATCAAACCTTTAGTTTGGGTTTTTTTATAACTTTTTTGTAGGATTTGGATCACTTTGGTCCAAAAAAATCTGGATTAAACTGATCCCATCAGAAGGGTGGATTCAGCGTGGATTTCATGGCCAAAATGTAATGAAAACTTTAAAAATGTATCAAATAATACTATATTTGGATCATGCAGTATCTTACAAGATATCCTATTTATTCATAAGGTTTTAATTTTATTTGTTCATCCGTCAGGCTACAGTGATTAGGTAGGCTTTAACGTATTCAGCCTTTCAGTATAGGCCTACAGCAAATTAGAAAGAGTTTGGCCTCATAAAATAATCCCCCAACAATAAATTTTATTCTGTCACTAATTTATATATATATATTCATCACAATCGAAAATATTTTTGTTTTTAGAATATTTATTAGTGATGCATGCAATGATTACAGAATAACCAAAAAAAATGCAAAGAATGGCAATCACTGATTTTTGAAATCCAAAACAAATCCAAATCAGAAATAGTGTCTAACTATTGCGTCCCTTGTTGCACGTCCTGTTTGCTCGTTCTGGCAGAATGCAGGAGGTTGGTTAGGGTCTCCAAGGGGCTCAGGTGCATCATTCTCAGCACAGAGAGGGACATTGTGCTTAGTAGCGATGTTGTGCAGGACAATACAGGCAAGGGTTATGTTGCATGCTTTCTGTGGTTCCGCTCTCAGGTAGTTAAGGCATGCAAAGCGCCTCTTAAGAACTCCATTTAAACGCTCAATTGCACATCTTGCTCTGCAATGTGATTGACACATCTCTCACCACATCACACACAGCTGATTTCACCACTCCCATATAGTCACCAACAACTTGATAGAAAGTCCCACATGCATAACATCGGAGAGCAATGAGGATCTGGTCTTCCACAGACAGACCGTGACTCCTTTGGGTTCTGTGTTGAAGTTTTGGCCTGAGAAGGTTCACAAGGTACTCTATATCAGCCTTCCCAAAGCGAAACCGAACATACAGCTCCTCAGTGGTGTATTGCTCCAGTGGCTTGGTACGTTCAACATACACCCTTTGACGGTATCCTCTCCTGGCAAAGTGGTGGTGGCAGTGGACAACACCTGCCATTTCACTGTCTCTCTGTGAATCCTCTGAGAAAGGCTGATTTATATGGCAGTGTAGTTGGTCTTTTCAAACACACCTATTACAACTGATTAGTTTTGGCTTGCGTTCAATTGAGGCAATTAGACCCAAGGCCTATAATTGATGAACAATGTTCACTATAGTAAAGCAACGGAACCATGGACTCAAGAAGCTGTAACTTCACTGCTGCTGAAACCAATGCACTACTAGAGGGTGTTCGGTGCCATTATGGAACAGTAGTGGGAAGTTTTAATTCTGCTAAGGATACCAACAAAAAGAAAAATGATGTTTGGATTTTAATCACAGAAAATGTGAATGCCATAGGGTCTGGCCAGAGGAGGACCACAGACCAAATCAAATTGCGGTGGAAGAATCTTAAGGCCAGGGCAACAAAGGACCATGCTGAAGCCAAAAAACCCACAAACAGGCAACAAGCCATTTAAGAGGGGAGAGTACACAGATGTGGTCCTCGACATCATTGGAGGTGAGAAGTCGCAAGCTCTCCATGGTATTCAAGGTGTTGTAGGGGATGGCGAGCCTTGGATTGAGGAGGAGGAGGAGAATCTGCCAGTTCCTCCTGAGGCTGATCTAGAGAGCGTATTTATATTGAATGTCAGCTCTGTTCCTGAGGAAGAAGCTGGATCCTCATTGGTTGAGCCAGTGGTAGTTGCCACAGGATCTCAGAGGAAAGGCTTGAAGCGCCCTTCATCAAACAAAGATGATGATTACAAGGCACTTCTGCAAAAAGAGACTGAAAGGGCAGAAGCACAGCTTCGTCTGGCAGAGGAACAACTGACTCTGACCAAACTGCAGCAAACCAAGGCCAGACTTGAGATCCGCCTCCTAAAGGCTACGCTCAGACAAGCTGGTCTCTCCACATCAGATGAGGAAGTCTGAAATTATTGTGGAGTATTTGACATTAAGTCTTTTTTTTTTTTTTTTTAAATTCAATACATCTATACTTGTTATAAATATCCTCAATGTACAGTGTTTGTGTTGTAGGTCTCAGATGAGCGGACGGCTGGAAGAGGATGGGGTGGGGTTTTTCTTGTTTTTAGTTTTTTTTAAATGTGTGGGTTTTCATTTCAAATAAAAATAAACTTATATTGACCCCACACTGGCTATTCTACTTGTTGCTCTTTACATATCTATAGTTCTACACTGTGATTTCCTATCCTGTTTGAGCACTGGTTATCCAGCACTGGTTATCCAGATTTGGTGATCCTGAAAAGTTCCTATCCGGATCAGATTGATCCAATCCGATGTTGCTTTAAAAAACAGGCTCCAAAAGTAAACTGGATTACGTGATCACGGATCGCAAAAAAAGGATTACTAAATCCGCATCAACTTTATCCGGATTAAACCTTTTGAAAAACCGGGCCCAGGTTCTCATATGAGAACCAGGCTGAAAAACTTATGTGCACCCCTGGTAATGTGTGTTGTAAAGTCGTGACTGTCATGTTAGCCTGATTGGACCAAACTTCCTCTGTAAGTGATTTTAAAACATAAGACTATACCCAGATTTGAAGACTACAATAAGATTTCACTTCTACTGATAATACAATTTTGGTAGGCTACTACGAGGTGGATAGCCTAAATGTTATATAATTCAGATGGGCTACCTGTTATTTCAATGGAATATCAAAAAGTGTATATTTTTCAATGTCATTGTTGGTAAAATAGGAAAAATATGCAATTTGAAAATAATTTAAGAAAAAAATGTGTTTTTCAGAGAGAAAAACAAACAAACAAACAACAAAAAACAAGATTTGGTTTTCAAAAGCCTTTTTCCAAAAGGTACATCTGGAAAAAGGGGGGTCGTCTTATAATCAGGGTCGTCTTATATTTGGGACAATACGGTATTTGCATTTCTTTTAAATTGTTGCTTCAATTAATGTTTTGCAAGATAGAACCTTATAATTCCAAACGGAAAATGACTTTTTAGAATTAGAAGGTTCTATCTGCATTTGACCTGTTCCAAAAATCCCCATTTAAAAATTTGAGAGGATTTTGATATTGTACATTTAGAATATATTTATGGTCTCTGTCATTTCCATGTAGGAAAGAGACTTGTTCCCCATATCATTTTTGCTATATGGAATGCAAAATCTTTGAAGCTCAATATCTCAAAACAACACAGAATGCAGATAGAACCTTATAATTCCGAGGCGACCATGTGTTAGAACTAGGCTTAGCCTATAACACTCAACAATAAGCCACCTTTTCAATTGTTTCATTTTATATGGCATTATATGGCATTTTGGTACGATTTCTAGTTTTTCATGTCGCAGTTTTAGCCTATTAATAATAATAATAATAATAATAATAATAATGTTACATGTCTGTCTGTCTGGAATCCCCGTTGTCCTTATTTGGTTTAGTTCCGTTCCTCATTAGTTCATTATCTGTGATTGTCCCCACCTGAGTTTGATTACATTGTTTGCTCTTTTGTTCCTGTTCCTTTATAAGCTTTCAGTTCTCCATTGTATTTTGTCCATTCTACTCAGTTAATAAATGGTAAAGTGTGCTGAAGCAGCTTATTCTCTCGTCTTTCATCATTACTTACTTTCGTCTACGCTATTCCCCTGGCGCCCAAGCTCCCTGCTCCTCCTTGGCCTCTCGTATCCCTGGATCCTCCATGGCCTCCCAAGCTCCCTGCTCCTCCTTGGCCTCTCGTATCCCTGGATCCTCCATGGCCGCCCAAGCTCCCTGCTCCCTGCTCCTCCTTGGCCTCTCGTATCCCTGGATCCTCCATGGCCGCCCAAGCTCCCTGCTCCTCCTTGGCCTTCCAAGCTCCTTGACCCGCCATGGCCCTTGGAGTCCCCTGACCCGCCATGGCCGCCGGAATCCCCTGACCCGCCCTGGATGCCTCCTCAGTATCCGGTATCTCTGTCCTTATTCTCTCGTCTTTCATCATTACTTACTTTCGTCTACGCCACAACCACAAACCCGCGTAACAAATAATAATAATTCCTTTTATTTGTGGGCACCTTTCAAGACACTCAAGGACACCTTACAATAATAAGATACATAATTAAACAGAGGGGGAAAAACAACAACACAATAAACAATAATACAAAAATTCAATACCCAATAACATAACTCAGGATAGGCTAATTTAAAAAAAAAAAAAGTTTTTAAGACGTGATTTAAAAATTGAAAGACTAAGACTATTACGTATATCTTGACGTAAAGTATTCCAAATCGTCGGAGCAATACAACTAAAGGCTCTACTTCTCATGGTAGTCAAACGTACAGATGGTACAACAAGAGTCACAGAAGCAGAAGACCTGAGGGATCAGGTAGGTACAAACACACGAAGAAGTTCACTAAGATAAGAAGGTGCTAGATTATAAAGAGCCTTATGAGTAAAAAGTAAAATCTTAAATTGAATACGATATCTGATTGGAAGCCAATGAAGGTGCCCTAAAACTGGAGTAATATGCTCATTCAACGGTGTTCATGTAATGATCCGAGCTGCTGAATTCTAAACCATCTGAAGTTTATGAATAAGTTTCTGTGAAACACCACTGAGCAGAGAGTTACAGTAGTCAATTTGAGAGGTAACCAATGCATGCATGACGACAGCAGTACCATTAACAGAAAGAGATGGTCGAAGACGATTAATATTTCACAGATAGTAATATACGGACCGTGTAATATTATTTACATGTGCCTTGAAAGACAGAGTACTGTCGAGGATGACACCCAGACTCTTGACCTGAGAAGAACGAGATTTAACAGAGTTGTCGATAGTAAGTGTAAAACTTTCACAATTACGCAGTTTTGATTTAGTACCTACTAATAAAATTCCAGTCTTCGCACTATTAACTTTGAGAAAATTGCATGTAAACCATGATTTAATTTCAGAAAGACAGAGCAAAAGAGAGGAAGACGGCAATACTGAACTAGGCTTCGAAGATATATAGAGCTGGGTGTCATCTGCGTAACAGTGAAAATTTATATTAAATTTCTGAAAAATACACAATAGTAAATACACAATAAACAGAAGAGGGCCCAGGACTGAGCCTTGAGGCACACCACTGGTTATCAGAGATATCCGCGATTTGAAAAATTCTGACCAGAGTCTGACCAGATAAATATGATTTAAACCAATCATGGGATATACCAGTGATCCCAATAGAAGTCAACCTCTCCAATAAAATGCTATGTGAGATAGTGTCGAAAGCTGCAGTTAAATCGAGAAGAATGAGTACTGATAAAATTAACAAATCATTTGTGACTTTAATAAGTGCTGTCTCCATGCTATGATATGGACAATAAGCAGACTGAAATTGCTCAAACAAGTTATTCTCCATTAAATGAGTATGTACCTGCTAAGCAACAATTTTTTTCCAATAATTTAGAAAGAAAAGGTCAATTAAATATGGGTCGAAAGTTTTCAGGGTTATTACAATCCGCACCAGGTTTCTTAAGTATGGGAGTTATGGCCGCTACTTTGAAGGATGAAGGGATAGTACCAGTAATAAGAGAAGAATGTATAATTTGAGTTATCAAGGGTAATAAAGAAGGTAGATGTGTGGAAATAGGATCTAACTGACAGGTAATAGATTTAGATTTTTGAACACATTCAGCTATTTCATTCGCCGTAGGCAAATAAAAACTAGAAAAAGCAGTTAGGGCAGAAGCATCATGAAGAGAGAAGAATGAACCACATGCCCCATTATTGGGTGTTAAATTCTTATGAATAGTTTTGATTTTATCACTAAAATAATTCATAAAAGTATCACATGTAATATTAGAATGTGAATATAATGAGAAAGCGTCTGGTGGTTGCAAAATATTATTCATTGTAGAGAACAGAATTTTTGTATTCCCACCATCAGAGTTTATCAAATTGGCATAATAATTTGTTTTAGCAGTAGAAAGGGCATCTTTGTAGTTTCTGATGTGGTGATCATATTAAACCTGTGCACAATTAAACCAGATCTCATATATAAGCGCTCTAGTTGATGCCTCTTAGCTTTTAACAGACGTAACTCAGAAGTATACCATGGAGCAGTATGAGCAAATGAGACAATCCGAGTTCTAACAGGTGCCACAACATCTAAAACATTCTGCAACCGGTCGTTATAGTAAAAAGTCAACTCATCCAGGCTAAGTAATCCATCAATATTCAACAAGTTATAAACTTCATTAGAAAACACAGACAAATCAATATTCTTAATATTGCGAAATGTGATAGTACGGCTTTGAGCAATTTTTGATACAGTTAATTTGGCACTGAAAAACACAAGTTTATGATCAGATATAGACAGGTCACGTGAACTACAATCAAAAGGTGTTATTCCAGTACAACAAATAAGGCCACAACAAGTGTGTGACCTTTTGAAGGAGTTGGAAAATCAATAAACTGTTTCAGTCCAAAGCTATCCAAACATGATAGAAATCTTTTGTATCAGTAGCAGTAGCTTTATCAACATGGATATTAAAATCACCAACCATAATCACATTTGGAGAAACAGAACATATTAAAAAAGTCAAAAAAGCAAAAAGTTCCGTTAAAAAGTTAGTATTAAAATTAGGTGGACAGTAATCTTAATTTCTCACGACTTATTTTGTTCAAGGTTGTTTTTTTGTTTTTTTTGTTTTTTTTGTGAGTCAGAGTAAATTGCATTACGAATAAAGTCTCATGAACCAACGGCCAAGGTCAGGATTTTTCGTTCAAAAACTTTCATTAGCCTGTAGATTGAAATGAAAGCCTCTTAACCTGCTCCCCCCATTTTGGGACTCATAGCTGAAAATGACCTACATTTACATTTATGCATTTAGCAGACGCTTTTATCCAAAGCGACTTGCATTGCATTCAAGTTACAGTTTTTACATTTTATCAGCTCTTGCTTTCCCTGGGAATCGAACCCATGATCTTGGCATTGCTAGCGCCATGCTCTACTATTTGAGCTACAAGAAAGCCTACATAAATTAAAATACATACTTAAATTAAATTAAAATACATACATAAACCTACATAAATTAAAATGCTAACAGTTCCTGACAACAGTGTGCTACACACACAATTTATGTATCTTTGGAAAGAAGACACTTTAGGCTTTACTATCCATCAACCAGAGTTGATAATGATAAAAGATAAAAAGTTATAAACACTGAAGTGCCTTGAAAAATGTTTTACCACACTGAATTTTTTTTTTTTTTTTAAATTTCATATACAAATACATGAAATCAGTCCGGGAGCAATCTAGAAAAGTAATGGGTTGAAAGTCACATGTCTCATGAGTTTATATTTCAGATTTGAAGAAGTATTTACCAAATGTAGGCCTACTGAAGAGTTCCACAAACTATTTTAGTCATTATACTTCCCACTGCATAGTTTTTTTTTTTCAATTATCAAATAATAGACAGAATCTTAGACGTCATATAAGTGATTTATTTGAGCACTAGAAAAGTACAATAAGAATATTTTGAGTAATACAATTTTTAAAAAAGAGAAAAAAAAATTGCTTTGTATGTAGTACATACTCAAGTACATACTCTGATTGCCAGACATGCACTGATATTGCCAGACATGGTCATACAGTCAGTAATCACACGCATCCATACAGATGATAAACATACAGATGGGCCATATACACTATTAGACATTTCTGTAATTTCCACAGTCATATACTGTATATCACCCAGTATAATACTGCAAATTCCCTTTACAGTAAATAACTGTAATACCCTTTGCATCATGGGAATTTCCTGTGATGTCAGACCCCACATACAGAGACTTACTGTATTTTTTTTTAAATTGATGTATACTACTGTATTTGCTGTAACGGTCTCTTTGGCGCCATTCTATTGAGGTCGTTTTATTTTCCAGTGTTGCCAGGGTAGCGGCACAAGTGGGCTATTTTGAAAATACAGTCGCGGGAAAAAATTACATAGCCGTGGGTTGCGTTTTTTTTTTTGGGCTGCTTTTTTAATTGTACCCATCCAAAGTGTATATAGACAAATAAAAAATAGATCCTTTTACTAATGTGTATTATACTTGGAATGTATCCCTGGCAACTTTAGAACGGAGAGGCGGTTGTAACATCACAAACAACATGAGTTTCAGCAGAGCACGTTAAGGCTTTTACACAGTAGAAATAAACATGACAACAGCCACTATAGATTATATTAGATAATAAACACATGATTATGATAGATATGGTCTGTATGTGATTTTCTTGAGATGAATATGTACATCTGAAATGCTAATTTGTGCAGCAACATAAAAGGCTATAAATAGCATATTTACAACAGTAAACAACCAAATTCCACATGTGATCGCAAAAGGAAGTTATTACAAACACTCAATGGTGGTTTAAAGTGAGTTCTGAGGAAAAGTTTACTATTAATCTCATAAATTGTCTTATGAAGCATGATGCTAATATTAGCTCTATGCAGCTGCAGAACAGGTCCAATTCTTCTTCATAATTCATTTTGTCATAATACTTCACGTACGGTCGCAAGAAATGTTTTGCTGTATTTATTTAGAAATACTTTTGATAATAGTTGGGTAAATGTATACTGGGATTGAAGCAATGTGGCTTGGTAAACGTTTTATTGCCAGTTTAAAGGCTGATAATGGCTGAATAAAAACAAAAGAATAATAAGAATTATGTCTCATACCTGGCGGAAGTGTGAAAGGTTCTGTTTCCTTAAACTAGTTTGTCATGCTTTTTTTTTTTCAACACATTTACAGGTAAATCCTAGTATTTTAAATTTGCGATTAATCACAGTCCATGACTGTGATTAACGCGATTCAATTTTTTAATCGATTGACAGCACTGATTTACAGTAATTTACTGTAAAACAGTACATTTTGCAACTGTAAATCAAATACAGTTTGCTACTGTAAATCCTAATTACAGTAACTTGCTGGCAACAGTGTTGCCAGTACTTTACTGTAAAAGTCCTTTGAAATAGACAACAATAGACAGCATTCAATGATTTTGAGCATGAGTTATTCTATAATAACGGATACAAACAATAACTCTCCCTGAAGAAATGAGACGTAAACAAAGGAATATCCATTCATATTACAACGTTATTGTTTCGTTGGACTAAAGTTCTCTATGGGATGTTGTTCTGTGGACCCTTTCCTCTTTAACTAAACCGGGATTTACAGCAGTGGATGCGTTTATGACTCCTTATCAAGATGAATCTGGTATGTACTGCGCTTGAATTATGGATGTTTTGATGTGTACTGCTTACACATATTTAGCAAATACATTCCTTATAAGCTTTCCACTGAAAAACAGCGATCTATCGTCGATGCCTGAGGCTTACACCTTCAGAATGATATATAGTTTGTCAAGATTAATTTTGTCACGTTTCATTTAATCTATTTGTAAACAATGACACGTGCAAACAGAGAGCGTTCAGTGCGCCGGCGTCCTGGTGCGGGTTAACAGGTTTTAATACAACACATGACTGTCTAATAACCATAACATGCAGTAACAGCCTTTGTGTAAATTTAATTTATATGTATTTATTTTTTGATGCGTTAGGCTGCAGCCTACGACTATCTCACATTTTTAAATTAACTTTCTAAAAAAATTAATTAATTTTCTAATGATTTTTAAGGATGTTATATTATAAAGTTATTGTTGTTTTATTTCGTTATTTGATCTCCGTTTACAAAACAATATATAATTACAGTCAGTTTGCAAACTGTCTCTTTGCGCCACCTGGCGGTAGTTTCGTGAATGACTTTAACGCGACTGACTTGCAGTTAACGCCGTGGCCCTGAGGTGGCGGTACACGCGGCATTAATAGACACGTTCGCAGCACTCTGTGACTGACAGGTGTTTAAGTGACTAAACCCTGCAGGACAGTGAGCCTTCAGGAGCAGATGTGAATACAGATACAGTAGCTCGAGAGAGAAAAAGAAATACACAAAAACCCTTCACATTTACTTTAAAACACCAGTGCCAGTTATCTGGCTCATCAATAAGGTTTAGAAATGTTTCACAGGACATGACATGGCCGTTTACCAGCTAGTTCCTTTTTTAATTTTCTCACTTCATCCTCTTTACCTTTTAGCCCCTTTCTTAATTTTTTCGCTTCATTCAGTTGTTTTTGAAACTCATCAAGTCTCTCCTTGAGCTGCTCTTTTCTTTTTCTGAAATTATTAAATTCTTCTTGTTGTTTTCTGGCTCTATCTTCATGTTTCTTCTTCATCTCCTCTATTTCCTCTTCATGTTTCTGTTTCATTTCATCACACTCTTTTTCTTCTCTGTCTATTCTTTCTCTCTCTTGTTTTTCTCTTCTCTTGATCTCCTCCTCTTGATCTCGTTTTAGATCTTCTATCATTTTCTCCCATCTCTTTCTCTTCTCCACTCGTCTATGTTCATCCTCTTGTTTTCTTCTCTTCCTCTCTTCTTTTCTCTCTTGTTCCAGCTGCTCATAATGTCTTTTCATTTCATTTATGTTCTTTTCATATTCTCTCTCTTTTTCGTCTCTCTCTCTTTTCTGATTCTCTCTCTCCTCCTCTATCATCTGTTCTTCTTCTTTTTTTCTTTCACATTTCTCTCTCATTTTCTCCAGTTCGTCTTGTTTTTCTCTCAGCTGTTTCTCGCGTCTCTCTTTTCTCTCTCTTTCCTCTTCCTCTCTTTCTTTCATCTGTCGTTTCTTCTCTTCCTCCCATTCTCTCTGCTGTCGTTTAATTTCCTCTTGAGTCTCTTTATCATTTTCAGCCTCTTTTATTTTTCTCTTCCTTTCTTCTCTCTCTTTCTCTTCTTGTGTCTTCCTCATTTGTTCCTCTGAATCTCTCTTTTTTATTTCATCTTCCTGTTTTTTTCTTAACTCTGCCATGATGTGTTGATGATCATTTTTCATCTTTTCTTGATCTTGTTTATATTCTTCCTCTCTCTTTCTATCTTCTTCTTCTCTTTCTTTTTGCTGTTTTTCATACTGTATTCTCTGATCTTCATTCTCTCTCTTCATCTCCTCTATTCTTTGATCATATTCATCTCTTTGCTGTTTCTCTTCTTCTGATTGTTTCTGATCCTCCATCTCTCGTTTCTTCTGATCTGATTCTTCTTTCTCCTCAAACTCTCTCCTGAGTGTTTCCTCTCGTTCTCTGAACTTCTCCTTCAGTCTCTCTCTTTCCTCATCTATCTTTTGTTTTCTCTTTTTCAGTCTCTTTCTCATGCTTTCGATTTTAATGTCATATTTAGTTTGTAATTCTTTAGTTTGAGCATGATGTTTTCTTTCGTTCTCTTCTATCATTTCCATTCTCTGTTCAGTGGAGATCGCTGCCTCCTCAAACATCTCATTAGTGAAATATTGACCATAATTAATCTCTTCTATCATTTTGAACAGAACGTGTGTCTGCTCTTGTATTTCTGTGTTGTTAAAAGCCAGGAATCTGCCTCCACAGTCACTGATCAGTTTCTTGAGTTCAGCATCTTTACTTTTCTCCACATATTGTTCTATTGTTTGTCCTGTCAGAGCATCTCCTCTAGTGAAGAGAACAATGCAGAAATCTGCTGCTTTTGGGCCAAAGATCATCTTGATTATGTCTAAAGTGTCTTTGTCCTCTGGAGTGATTTTGTCCATATTAAACACAATGATGAACACATGTGGTCCAGGTGCTGACAGTGAAATACACTTCATTATTTCTTTCTGCACTTGTTCTTTTGTCAGCGAGGGGTCAAAGAGTCCTGGAGTATCAATAACAGCTACTGATCGACCATCAACTTCACCAACTCTCTTCTGACAAACAGTGGTCACCAACTCTGAACTGGCTTCACTGTGAAACTCATTTTTGCTTAGGATAGTGTTTCCTGTGGCACTCTTTCCACTTCCTGTCCTCCCAAACAGCAAGATTCTCAAACATCTTGAATCTGAAGGTGAATCTTCATCATCTGAAAATGACAATAATAGAGTTTAGAGATTAACAACCATTGGTTATTTGACCCTGAGCAACAAGTGTTCAACTCAAACCTGAAATGTAAACTATTTGCAAAAGTCCATCTCAGTGAATCTCAACACTCCAATCCATTATACAGGTCTCTTAAAATAATAATAAATTAGATTAAATAGATTTGTGTGAATATACAGTGGGTACAGAAAGTATTCAGACCCCCTTAAATTTTTCACTCTTTGTTGTATTGCAGCCATTTGCTAAAATCATTTAAGTTCATTTTTTCCTCATTAATGTACACACAGCACCCCATATTGACAGAAAAACACAGAATTGTTGACATTTTGCAGATTTATTAAAAAAGAAAAATTGAAATGCCTGAATCAGACCCGGAAATGACGGCTATGCTTTCCCGGGCCGCTGAGAGGGTAGGGCTCGAGTGGAGACCTCCACCGTGTCCCGAGCCCTCGAGGTTGGACGACTGGTTCTCGGGGTAGCTTGTGCTGGTTCTCAGCACCCTGCCCTGGTACCTCTCTTCCCGGAGGTGTATGGGGAGCTTACCAGGTCGTGGATGGCAACTTTTACTGCCAGAGACCAACCTGTTAGATCCTCCTCCCTCATCACCCTCGATGGGGGTGCAGCTAGGGGGTATACGGCCCCCCCGGTGGAGCGGTCAGTTGTGACGCAGTTGTGTCCTAATACCGCCTCCACCCAGCAGGGCAAACCGTGCCTCCTCTTCCGGGCCTGTAGGTATTCGTCTGGTCTGTCCGGCGATGCTTATGTGGCCTGTGGAGAAGCTGCCTCCACCTTACGCTACGGCGTTACTGCAGGTCCTTCAGGCTAAAAGCACTGAGGGACATGCACGAGGGTGGTCACGATCCGGAAGTTCTGAAAGAGCTTTGTACCGCTACTGACCTCACGCTACGAGCGATGAAGGTCACTGCGCAGTCTCTGGGTCATGCGATGTCCACACTTGTGGTCCAGGAGCGCCACCTCTGGCTGTGTCTGGTTGACATAGGGACGCCGACAAAGCTGCTGGCGGTGGGTTGAGACCAATCTTGGATCTGCGCGTCTTGAACGGGGCCCTTCACAAACTTTCGTTCAAGATGCTCATGCAGAAGCGCATCTTCAGGTGCGTCCGTCCCAGATTGGTTTGCAGCGATCAACCTGAAGGACGCGTACTTCCATGTGTCGATCCTTCCGATCCTTCCAAAGGCCATTCCTATGGTTTGCGTTTGAGGGATAGGCATATCAGTACATGGTCCTGCCCTTCAGGCTGTCACTGTCGCCCCGTGTCTTTACGAAAGTTACGGAGGCAGCCCCTGTTCCCCTGAGAGAACAGGGCGTTCGCATTCTCAACTATCTCGACGACTGGCTCATACTGGCTCAGTCTCAGTTGTGCGAACTCAGGGACTTGGTGTTCTGGACGTGGCAACGCGGCACTCACCTGGTCCGAGTCACACCGGCTTGCCGCCAAACCTTCACCCCGTGGTCAGACCTCTCGTTTTTCTGGGCAGGTGTGCCCTGGAACAGGACTCCAGGCCTGCTGTGGTTTACACGGATGCCTCCACCGCCGGCTGGGGGGCCACGTTCGACGGGCTTTCAGTATCGGGGGTTTTGACAGGCCCCCCAGCTGCACTGGTGCCCGCCACCTTCTCCTCTGGAGTCAGAAGCATCTGAGGTTGTTTCGTGGCATTCACATTCCGGGCTTGCTCAACCGGGCAGCCGACAAGCTGTCACGAGCTGCACTCCCCGGAGAGCAGATATTGTAGAGCTGCGGGCTGGGCGACCCCTAACACGTTCGCTAGATTCTGTAGCATCCGTATGGAACCGGTTTCCTTCTGTGTTCTCACCTCAAACGGGTAGAAGCACTGAGAGGCTCCGATTTCGGGTCGGCTTGCTAAAACTGCTCCAGAGAGTCCCTATGGTAGACCCTTTCGAGCTCCTCCGTCCCCTCGGTAGGTCCTCACTCGATGAATCCGTGAGAACCGGTAGAGGGCTGGGTTCCATATGTAGAGACCTAATTGGATCCCATATGTGTAAGTCCACGGTATAGCTTCAGAGCCCGTGTTTCCCCGGCAGATTTCCTGCCATTACTCAAGAGGCTACAGTCACCTCTAATCTTCCATATTCACCTAAACGGTTGTTATATGTGTAAGTGCTTCTGAACCTCCTTCGGGAAGGTTGGGCTTCCGCAGCGTTCCTGTTCCAAGTGGAACGGGTACGTTTTCCCAGTGTTATCCAGTCTTACTGAGTGGGTAGTGCCATAGCAACAGTAGCTGGTCTTCTTGTGGTGAGCCCTAACCTACGCCAAAAAGTAGGGGCGCAGGAGGCTTCCACAAGACACTGGAAGGGGCAGTATCCATGGCCCTTTGGTAGGGATCCCAATTCGTCAGTCACCCGACGTGACTCGGAGTGACCGACTGAAAGGGAACGTCTCGGTTACGTATGTAACCCTCGTTCCCTGAAGGAGGGAACAGAGACGTCATGTCCCATCGCCTCTGCTGCTGTGCCACCGCTGAGCGGCCGGGTCACCGGCTCGGCTGCACCTGCTGCCTACTTATACTCACGCTGTGATCAGCGGCAGCTGGATGCAATAATCGCATGCCAATGTGCATCGGCTCGTTTAGTTACACTCGAAGTGGATTGGTCTCTCTAAGCGAGATCCCAATTGGTCGGTCACCCGACGTGACGTCTCCGTTCCCTCCTTCAGGGAACGAGGGTTACATATGTAACCGAGACCGAGAAACTGGTGACTAAATACATTTTTTTTAAATGCAGAGATAGTATGTTAAAAACACATTTTAGTTCATATTCATGGTGTCCCAAAATAGCACAGTTGAGTACACTTAGATGATCTTAAGTTTATTTTAAGAAGTACTAAAGAATCATTTTTAGTACATTAAGTACTAAATTAGTGCGTGAAAACGGAGCACTTTAAGTACATTATGGAAGTGTACTTGTTTCACCTGGGAATACTACATGTTCTGACGCGTGGTTTCGTTAACTACACACGTACTGAAGTGTGTGTGACGCTCATGATGTTTTCAGCATTTGCCTTCTCGCTGTGAGGGCATAAATACACAAATAACATCTCCAGAACTGCACTGAGAGTCACTTGATGAGACTTTTCTGATTTTATTTGACAAAAACTATTGTCAAATTATATACTGTATATACAGAAACTCAAAGGTCTTCTCGACAAACCGTCAAAAAAGAGTTTGGTTTAATGTGAAATTGTGACAAATATATTATGATTGTACAGAAGAATGTATTCTCAAAATAGTTAGTAGTAGATTCTATAATAATAATAATAATAATAATAATAATAAAAATATTGAAACTTTAATTTTAAAGGAATAATCTCACTATTTTTAATTAATATTTTAATTTTACAGTAAAATTACAGTAAAACATACTTTATTTATTTCAAATATTGTATTTCATATGGATATATTATTGTAAAAATGTAATAAAATATTAAGTTGTTAAAGTTTTCTAAATTCAATTGATTAGACATGTTTTAATATTACTAAAATTGCATTAAACCATTAAAGTGGAATCTTGAAAAATTAAAAACGGAAGTTACAATGGCATATTAGAGCACAAATTGTAGGCTAGTAAGCATATGCTTAATCACTGTTATAATTATAAAGGGGTCCTTGGAATATTTTCTCCCCTGTAAGGGGTCCCTGGCCCCAAAACGTTTGAGAACCCCTGATCTAGACTCCTAAACGCTGCTTGTTTTGACTGATGATTATAAACTAGTGAAAGAATTCCTCAACAAAATATCAACCACATAAACTGTGGAAAAGTTAAGAATAGTTCAGTATAAGCTTTGTTTGCACCCAAATACTACATTTTTGGCAAATTAATTTCAGAATTAGCTGGTTATTGTTTTGACTTACTGTTTGTGTGCTGAGCCTCAGGAGTTCCTGAATAAAGTTCATTAACTCTACGTCTTTCCTTCTCCTCTTCTTCTCTTCTTTTTCTTTCCTGTTGTTTCTGTTTCTCCCATTCCTCTCGTTCTCTCTTCATCTCCTCTTGTATCTTTCTCTTTTGTTCTTCTATATCTTTAATGTCTGTTTTATATCGTTCTTCTCTCTCTCTAAATTCCTCTTGTCTTCTCTTTCTCTCTTTGTCATGATTCTGTCTTTCTTCCTCCATCATCTTCTTCATTCTCTCTCTCTCTTCTTTGTGTTTGAACTGAAGTTCTTCTTTCTCTCTCAGTCTTCTTTCTCTCTCTCGTTTAAGTTTCTCATAATATTCATCCCATGTTTCCTTTTCTATCTTTCTTCTTCTCTCATCCTCCTCTTCTGTTCTCTTTCTTTCTTTATCACAATTCTGTCTTTCTTCCTCTATCATCATCTTCATTCTCTCTTTCTCTTCTTTAAGTCTCTGATAATATTCATCCTGCATTGACTGTTCTTTCTTTCTCCATTTCTCCTCCTCTTCTTCTCTCCTTTGTTTTTCCTGTTGTTTCTGTTTCTCCCATTCCTCTCGTTCTCTTTTCATCTCCTCTCGTTCTCTCTTCTGCTCCTCTCGTATCTTTCTCTCTTGTTCTTCTATGTCTTTAAAGTCTCTTTTATATCGTTCTTCGCTCCCTCTAAATTCATCTTCTCTTCTCTTCATCATCATCTTCATCCTCTTTTTCTCTTCTTCATGTTTGTTCATCAGTTCTTCTCTTTCTCTGATCACTTGCTCCACTTCCTGCATCATTATCTTCATCTGTTGTTCTTGTATGTCTCTCTCCATCTCTCTGAACATCTTACATGAGTAGTAACTCTCTCCGTTCTCTTTCACCATGTTGTCTATCTTCTGCAGTAGATCAGTCACCTGTGTTCGGTCTTCAGTCTCATTATTGAACACATGATATCTGTTTCCACACGATTCAATCAGTTTTTTAAGAGCAGATCCAGGTTTTCCCAGAAAATGTTCAATGGTTTTGTTCTTCAGATCATCTCCTCTGGTGAAGAGCACTATGGTGTACTTTAAAGAGTTTTCTCCAAACGTCTCTTGGATGATCTTCACTGCTCTTTGTTCTTCTTGAGTGAATCGTCCCAATGATATCAGTAAGAGAAACACATGTGGTCCAGGCAGGATCATGGAGATGCAGTTAGTGATTTCTCTCTGGATTTCTTCATTACTGAGTTCAGTATCAAACAGTCCTGGAGTGTCGATCACAGTAATGTGTCTGCTGTTGATTTCAGCTGTTTCTCTCTGACACTCTTTAGTTACAGACATTTCAGAAATGTCTGATATAAATGCTTCTCTTCCTAAGATGGTGTTTCCAGTTGAACTCTTCCCAACTCCAGTTTTTCCCAGCAGCACAATCCTCAGTTCATTTTCTCTTTCTCTTGAATCTAAATAGAGATAATAATAAAAATAAAAAAACATTAATGAATTTTAAGTTAAGATTGCCAAATATCCAGGTCACAATATTTTGTATGATTTATACATTAAAACATTCAAGCATCATGTGCTAATCATATTATTTCTTCTAAACTCCGCATATTATGTTATTGTTTGGTCTCACAAATCTATGTAGACTTTTTTAAAAATAAGTGTGTTTAAATCAATACAGATTTTTTTGATCATTACCTTGTGACTGAAACCACGTCTCTAATGAATGGATTCTCCTCTTAATTTCATTAAATTCCGTCAGTTTTTCCATCTGTGTCTCCATCAATGTCTCTGTGGAGAAACAAACACCACTATTTTCCTCAACCATCTGCTCCAGTATCTCCATCAACACAGACACTTGTGTGTTCAGGTCAATGAACTGATGTCGTCCTCCTAAACTTTGAATGACAGACTTTGTTTCTTCATTTAGTTTTGCTGTCTGATTCTCTGGATTCTGCTTTATGAGGATCATGATGTGTTTGTTGATTCTTGAGCTGAATATCTTCTGGATCTTCTCTGTTTCTGCTTTATCTTCATCAGTCAGTGGAGCATCAGGAATGATGAAGATGAAAACATGAACTCCAGGATGACAGAGAGACACACAGCGGTGAGTCTGACGCATCACTTCCTCCTCTGAGAGCTGAGTGTTGAACAGAGCTGGAAGCTCCAGCAGACTGATCAGACGTCCATCAAGCTCCACGTCTCTCCTCACACACTCTGAGCTGAGCTCTGATCTTCTCTCGCTCTGCTTCAGGATCAGGTTGGAGATGAAGGATTTTAATTCTCTGTTACGCCCACAAACAACCAGATTCAGCTTCACACCCTCTGGATCTGTGTCAAAGGAATAAACTAGTTTAACAATGTGGTTTTAAAATGAATGATGCATTCACACAGGCCCCCACGCAATGATCTGAAGGACCCACCCCTCCACCCCCGGAATACTATGGGAAGCTAAACAACCCAAATGTGGGACAAAACAGTGCAATATTAAAGCGTTCGCAGGCGCCGCTCAATGGACCGAGCGGCGTGACCGACTCGACAGCGCAGAGAGAATGAGTTTGCTAGCACCACCAAATGGACAGCGTGGTGCTGATCAAACACCGCAGTGCGAACATAATGGCTGTTTCACACATGCTCCGTCTGCAGTGTGTATGCGGTCCATGTGCGTTACGTATGCAGTGCAGAAGCAGCACAGACTCATTGTGCTTTCACACAGGACGCATTTGCAGTCCACTCCTGATCCGCGGCTGTTTACCACAAACACAACATTTATCCATTATGTTGATTTCAAATCCAAATGTTGTTAGCCTATACTGAAAGTGCTTTTTCAGCATTGTGATCCTTTTATCACAGTACAGTTACACAATCTTTCATAGACATATACACGTTTAAACTCAATTAATATAAACAATGTATTAAATGCATTTGGCTATAGATTTGTACATTTTAAGTTGCTCAAGCAAGTGGAAACACAGCATATAGCCTACGTTGTGTTAGGCTATGACATACCTAATGACATCATTATCACATGGCACAGCTGATTGGTTTTCTCCTTTATCAGTAGCCAATGAGCTAACTGCTCAATATTCAAATACCTGGCATTTGTATGCTCTAGCTCATCGGCTGTGCGGTTGTGTCATATCAATGACAGTATTGCAGAAAGAAGGGAATTAAGAGTATCGCTTAAGATCACTATCGATGGTGATGTAGTCCTGACTTAAATGCAATATGGGTAGTTTAGTTCAGAGAGATGTGCTTGTTGTGACGTATGCTCTAGCTAGTAGTTCAGAAAATGGAGAAAGAACGTTTATATTCAGTGTATATATATATATATATATATATATATATAAAACGCTTATATAACGCTTTTATTTCAGTTCATTCAAGTTCAGTCCACCCAGGAGTTTTGTGCACTGTAACCCTGATAACTTTTATCTTCACCAGACAGTAAATGGCATGCATCGGCTAACTTTGTCTGTCTCATCATTGCACGAACATGAATTAATAATCTGTTACGCTTCTGCTGGGACTGATGAAGTGTAGAAAATAACAGCAGATATCAAATGACTAAATTATGATATTTGCTCAGGTGGATGCTGGAGTCTTATCAATTGGATTGCAACATATATCCATTTTGTTAATTAACATTACACATAATGTGCGTCTAATTAGAGTTAAGCCAGTTGGCGTGGTAGCTATGGCTCACATAGTCGTAGGCCACTATTGTTAAGCCAGTCGGCGTAGTAGCCAAGGCTCACATAATCGTAGGCCACTAGCGTTAATCCAGTTAGCGTAGTAGCCCAAGCACACATAATTGTAGGCCACTATTGTTAAGCCAGTCGGCGTAGTAGCCAAGGCTCACATAATTGTAGGACACTATTGTTAAATACTAAATTCTTAATATAGAAATATGTTGGAAAATAATGTAATATGCCTACTTTTAGACGGGAAACTTAAAAACAGCCAGCAGGTGGCAGAAGTTCGTGACTGAATCACTGAGTCATTCAAATGATTCTTTCAAAACGGCTGCATCCTTCAGGAGCGAATCAAATGACTGTTTTTATGAATGGCTCAGTGAATCAGTGATTCGCGCAAACTAATGCGGATTTGGATTCGAACACAAACGAAACAAAAAAAGCACTCTTGCTCGTGTCGTATTGCCTAAGTGTCAGGAGCATTTTTTTCTCGCATATCTTGACATTTCCGAGTTAGCAGCATGTATATTAAAATATAACATTATAAATGAATAAAAAAATATATAATGATTGATAAGAACCAAGTGAAAAGCCGCTATTGGACAGAGCTCGAATAGATTCAGCGTCAGCGACTTTTTATAGGACAAAATCGCTGTCAATCAAAAGGAGATGCAGACCCTCCAATCATCACGCAGAAGCCCGGAGTCCAGGCCAGCCAACTCCTCCATTCACCCCAGAGATGCTGAGCGTTCGTGGGCGGGACATAATCGCAGCATTTATCCAATGACCGTCTAGTTTCGAAGCTCTGAAAAAAACTGTTCGAAGCAGCCCCATTGAAGTCCATGGACGCTCGGCTTCAACAGAGAAATACACTGACGCTACGGGACTATATGAGAAGGAAATCGAGTCCGACCTGCTATATGTAGCTGATTCTGAACGAACTCGTCTTGGAGATGAACGTGTTCTAACGCATTTTTAGTCAATAAAATGTTAACACAATAGTACATATTTGACCATTAATTTTTTGACATTATAGGGGAAGCCGAGCTTCCCTTGCAGTCTTAAAGAAATCCCCACTGATATATAATATATATATATATATATAATGTATGTGTGTGTGTGTGTGCGCGCATGTCTAAAATTAGATATTTGTATTGAGAATAATATATAGCATAAAATATAATTTAATTTAATGCAGTTGACTGATTTATTTATTTGCTTAATTTTGAAATGTATGTTTCATTCTGTTTTGACTTGCCATTTCAAAGATTAAATTTAAACAATACTACACTTCATTAAAATATCTGTAATATGTTTATTGCAATATTATTCCATCACTGCCACACATGGCCCAGCTCTGGCTGAAAGTGTACATTGCCGACAGGAGGCCAGCTTGAGGCCACATTTGGGCCAAGATCGCTTGCTATGTGGGAAGGACCACACTGTTCATGATGGAACATCACTCTTAGGGCAACCTATACATTGTCTTTACTTTTGAATAACTATAATTTCTATGGTGAGAAGTTCAACATTTTCAGTTTACTTGTCTCATATCACAAATGCTATAAAGTCCTACTGCAGTCAGTATATATGCTATTAAATAAAAGTATGTAGACAAATTTTGTAACTTGCATGCAATTATGGCAGTATTTTTAAATAAGTGTTATGGTGGACAGAGGATTACAGTAGTTGTACAACTGGTGCTTCTAAAGGAAAGATCATGGATTTGTTAAAATACAAAAGGGTGCTTATTGGTCATGTATAACCGCACAAGTAGCCAAACGTACACACACACACACACACACACGTACGTACGTCTGGGTTGCTATCCTTGTGGGGACTCTCCAGAGGCGTAATGGTTTTTCTACTGTACAGACCGTATATTCTATTGTCCTACACCAACCCTACACCTAAACCTACCCCTTACAGGAAACTACAGGCATTTTTAGATTTTCAAAAAACTTCATTCTGTGTGATTTATTAGCTTGTTTACCCGTGGGGACCTCAATTTAGGTCCCCACCGTGACACGAGTCCCCATGAGTCTGTGTGTATTCAGGTTTAAGTCCCCCACCTGAATAGAAAAACAGGTACACACACACACACACACACACACGACTACCATGATTTTGCCAAGTAAGACCAGTTCCTAAATCAGCATATTTTATTGAACCTGGCACAACAGCGCCTACACTTTCTCCGCCGGCTGAAAAGAGCAAGTCTCCCTCCACCCATCCTCACCACTTTCTACAGAGGCACCATTGAGAGTGTGCTGACCAGCTGCATCACTGTCTGGTACGGGAACTGTACCGCAGCAGACCGCAAGACCCTCCAGCGGACAGTGAACACAGCTGCAAGGATCATCGGTGCCCCTCTCCCCTCCATCCTGGACATTTTCCTCACACGATGCTCCAGCAAAGCCAATAGCATCGTGAAGGACTCAACACATCCCTCCCACAGTCTCTTCCAGCTCCTACCATCAGGAAGACGGTACCGGAGCATCAGAGCCCGCTCTGCCAGACTGCTCAACAGCTTTTTCCCCCAGGCTGTGAGAGCCCTGAACTCAAATCACCCCGCCCCTCTCTGAAACCCCATACAAACCCCCTACCTCCTGAAACATGTAACGTGCAATTCGAAGTGTGCTACACACAGGTGAGTGGGCCTGTACAAACCACCTGTAGTAGCACACTCTCTTCCTCTATGCACACTAGTCACTTTTCACACACACTGATGTGTGTACACAAATCCCACAAAAAGAACTCAGTAATATATGTATGTTTACATGCTCATGCACTACAAATCATCCTGCACTGTTCCCCAGCCAGCTGCTTGAACTCAATGTTTCTCCTTGCACATGTACAGTATTTATCTGAAGCATTCGTATAGTTTGTATTTTTTAGTTTGTATAGGTACTTTTTATAGATAGTATATTTGTAGTCAAAATCTATCAGTAGGATAGTTGTGTATAGGTTTATATTGTCTTACTCCATTGTTGTATGCCTGTATTTATGTAGCACTGTGGTCCTGTGAGGCACGACATTTCGTTCCACTGTATGCCCCCACATGTAGCGGAATGACAATAAAGCTCAACTTGAACTTGAACTTGAACTTGAACTTGAAAACATAGTCCCTCTGGCCCTAAACCTAACTTAACCCTAAAATCAGAGGGAAATGACAGGTGGTGAACACTGAATAGCACAGATGCAATGTGAAATCACCATTTGATCAATTAATTAAATGTAACAGCCTACAAATAAAAATAAACAAATATAAAGACATAATTAAAATATCTTAATTAAATATTACAAATAAGTTAACTGTAATCTTAATAAGTAATTTTTTTGTTCATAGTTGCAATGCTATTTGCTGTCGCTCAGTGTTGCTTTGAGCTGATTGGTTAAGCTGACTGTCACTCAGGAATCTGGCCAATGACTAGCGAGCGCGCCGTTTTCCCGCTCAAATTTGAATATACACTTTCACAGCAGTGTCTGTCAGTGTGCCCCTGCTGCTCGGCTTCTGCAGTCTTCTGCGGTCGCTCCTCTAGTAATGGCATTTATATGTATTATCTGAGTGTTATATTCATATTTTGAGTGAGTTTGTGTTGTGAGATGACGATTGAGAACGAATAAACGCGAATATGGACACTTCTACCAGCAGCTAACAGACAAGCAAACTGCAAAAGGTAGGTACCTTTTATTCATGTACGTTAACGTTATAGCCTAATGTTTTATAGTTACATCAAGATTGAAGTGAGATGCTAATCACGGCCTTTGTTTACTGCTGGGGCCGGACCTCGAGACCGCGGCCTCGCCTACTGACGCTACCCGCACAAGGCGGCGTCGCAAGCGGTGTGAGAGAGGACGGAAGCGCGGCAAGCGCAGAGGTATACGAGCCAGGCTAAGGGCTAACCCCACAAGACCGGCTCTTCCAACACTCATGCTCTCAAACGTTCGTTCTCTGGAAAACAAACTCGACTTAATTAAACTCAGTCGATCTACACAGCATGAGGCAAGGGATTGTTGTGAGTCTGTTTTCACTGAGACATGGCTAAAGGACAACATCCCGGACTCCGCCATTCAGCTGCACGGGCTAAACTGCTACCGTGCGGACAGAGTTTCATCACTGTCTGGTAAGACTCACGGCGGTGGCTTGTGTGTGTATATCAACAAAGAATGGTGTAACAATGCTGCGTTAGTATCAAAACACTGTTCGTCGCTGGTGGAGTTTATGTTTGTGAAGTGTCGACCGTTCTATCTGCCGCGGGAGTTCACAGCCATTGTTATTGTCGCGGTTTACATCCCCCCGTGTGCAAACGCTAAGGACGCGCTTCGCGAGCTGTACAGCGCCATCAGCGAACAACAAACAAATAACCCTGACGGCTTTTTCATCATAGCCGGTGACTTCAACCACGCAAACTTAAAGACAGGTTTACCAAAGTTCTACCAACATGTGAACTTTGCAACAAGGGGAAATAACACACTGGACTTTGTTTACACTACAGAAAAGAACGCATACAAAGCTGAACCCCGCCCCCACCTCGGGTACTCGGACCACATCTCTGTTATGCTAATCCCAGCATACAGACCACTTCTCAAACTTGCCAAACCGGTTTAAAAACAGATCACGCTATGGCCAGAAAATGCTACCTCAGCACTGCAGGACTGCTTCCAGGACACAGACTGGAACATGTTTAAAGAGGCGGCCACCTACAACAACCACACAGACCTGCAGGAGTACACTGAAACTGTGACTGCTTACATCAAAAAGTGCACTGATGATGTGACAGTCACCAAGACCATCACCACACGCGCCAACCAAAAGCCATGGATGACAGCAGAGGTTCGCGGGCTGCTAAAGACCAGAGATGAAGCTTTCAGATCAGGAGATAAAGCAGCCCTCAAAACAGCAAGAGCCAATCTGTCCCGCAGCATCAAAAGTGGAAAACGGTCATATGCTCAAATCAATAATCACTTCACAGACAGCAGAGACACACAGAGTCTGTGGAAAGCCATTCAGACCATCACAGACTACAAGCCCCCGCCACAGGCCTGTGATGACGACACATCCCTCCCAGATACACTCAACCACTTTTATTCACGGTTTGAAACGCAGAATGACACACCTGCACAAAAACTGCCCACACCTCCCAACGACCAGGCGCTCTGTCTGTCTTCAGCCGACGTAAGGAAGACCCTATCTAGGATCAACCCACGCAAGGCTGCGGGTCCCGACAACATACCTGGTCGTGTACTGAAAGACTGTGCTGAACAGCTGACAGATGTCCTAACAGATATCTTCAACACCTCGCTGAGCCAGGCAGTCGTCCCCACATGTCTCAAATCCACAACAATCATACCGGTACCAAAAAAAATCACCTGTGTCCTCTCTAAATGACTACCGTCCCATAGCACTGACTCCAATCATAATGAAGTGCTTTGAGAGGTTAGTGATGCACAACATCAAAACCAGCCTCCCCAACACACTCGACCCGCTCCAGGTTGCATACCGTCCAAACCACTCTACGGACGATGCAATCTCCTCCACCTTCCACCTGGCTCTTACCCACCTAGAAAACAAAGACTCTTATGTTAGAATGCTGTTCATTGACTTCAGCTCAGCATTCAACACAATAATTCCACAACAGCTCATAAATAAACTAAACCTGCTGGGCCTTAACAACTCCCTCTGTAATTGGATTTTGGACTTTCTAACCGGAAGACCTCAGTCAGTCCGTGTCGGCCACAACACCTCGAGCACTACCACACTGAGCACAGGTGCCCCACAAGGCTGTGTGCTCAGCCCGCTGCTCTTCACGCTGCTGACCCACGACTGCACTGCCAAGTCCAGCTCTAACCACATCATCAAGTTTGCTGACGACACAACAGTGGTAGGTCTCATCAGCAACAATGATGAAACACACTACAGAGAGGAAGTGGCACAGCTGGCTGAATGGTGTGGCGCTAACAACCTGTCCCTCAATGTGAGTAAGACAAAGGAGGTTGTGATGGACTTCAGGAGAAACTCCGTTGACCACCCCCACTGACCATCGACAGCTCGCCTGTGGAGAGAGTCAGCAGCACTAAATTCCTGGGGGTGCACATCACAGAGGATCTCACCTGGACCACCAACACCATGTCACTCTCCAAGAAGGCACAACAGCGCCTACACTTCCTCCGCCGGCTGAAAAGAGCAAGTCTCCCTCCACCCATCCTCACCACTTTCTACAGGGGCACCATTGAGAGTGTGCTGACCAGCTGCATCACTGTCTGGTACGGGAACTGTACTGCAGCAGACCGCAAGACCCTCCAGCGGACAGTGAACACAGCTGCAAGGATCATCGGTGCCCCTCTCCCCTCCATCCTGGACATTTTCCTAACATGATGCTCCAGCAAAGCCAATAGTATCGTGAAGGACTCCACACATCCCTCCCACAGTCTCTTCCAGCTCCTACCATCAGGAAGACGGTACCAGAGCATCAGAGCCCGCTCTGCCAGACTGCTCAACAGCATTTTCCCCCAGGCTGTGAGAGCCCTGAACTCAAATCACCCCGCCCCTCTCTGAAACCCCATACAAACCCCCTACCTCCTGAAAACATGGACCATCTGAAAACTTATGGAACTCTTTTTTTGTGCAATCGAAGTGTGCTACACACAGGTGAGTGGGCCTGTACAAACCACCTGTAGTAGCACATTCTCCTCCTCTATGCGCACTAGTCACTTTTCACACACACTGATGTGTGTACACAAATCCCACAAAAATACTCAGTAATATACATATGTTCACATGCTCATGCACTACAAATCATCCTGCACTATACCCCAGCCAGCTGCTGGCTCACAATGTTTCTCTTCGCACATGTATAGTATTTATCTGAAGCACTCGTATAGTTTGTATTTTTTAGTTTATGTATAGGTAAAAAATTATTTTATATATAGCATATTTATAGTCAAATCTATCAGTAGGATAGTTGTGTATAGGTTTATATTGTTTTACTTCACTTCTGTATTATTGTATTTATGTAGCACCGTGGTCCTGTGAGGCACGACATTTCGTTCCACTGTATGCCCCCGCATGTAGCGGAATGACAATAAAGCTCAACTTGACTTGACTTGACTTGACTTGATCTGACAGAGAGGACCTGAAAGCATGATCCTTTCAGGATAATACTGTATGCAAAACAGGATTCTGGATCAGCTGTGAAGATTTTGTATGGAGCTGGTGAGTACATTTTTGCAAGTCCATGTCTCTGTCAGTAAGCAAACAGTCTTTTATAAAGCAAATTAATAATAATTGTGTTTGTTTGTGTGTGTGTGTGTGTGTGTGTGTGTGTGTGTGTGTGTGTGTGTGTGTGTGTGTGTGTGTGTGTGTGCGCGCGCTTCCCCCTCATGATCCAGACGTTTTGGAAATGAAAATCTTCTACCACATGATCTTCAGAGGAAGTGAGTATTCATGTCTAACATTAATACATATTATATAAATCTATTTTTAAATGAATTTTCGCAGTATTTTTCTTCCATGTTTTTAATTTGTTTTAATACCAGACAAAACAGGTGTCTTCTGACAATCTTTTTTTTCTTTCTCTTTCTCTTTTTCTTCTGTTTTCCCCAGCTAATCCAGCCGATTACTGGCAATTTGGAGGAGGACTGCTCTTTATCTGCTGTGTCTGTCACTTCTGGCCATGGACCATTTGTTGTATGTTTTGGTTTTACTTATTACACTAATATAGCTAGAATTCAGAATTAAAATACATAAATTTGTCTACATATATTATCAGAGCTACAGTGGTGCCCAAAATTATTAGAACACTAGTATTTATTTTATACCAGTTAAAAAATGGTTTTAAGTCAGTTATTTCTATCTTTTGCTGTATAGTGTCAGTAGGAAATATCAGTTTACATTTCCAAGCATTCATTTTGCCATTAATTGTAATTTTTTGAGATTTTTGTTTGCACAAGGAGTCTGACAGCAGCCAGTACTCCACAGAGATCTGATCTCATCGTCTAAATCCAGAAGAACATGTGGCAGCGTCTCCAAGATGCTTCAAGAAACCTACCTGCAAAGCTAAAAGTTTTAGGCACTTGTGTAAAAATTCTGTTAAATGAGGATGTTGTTAAAAATAATGCCATAAATAAATTTTCTTTATCAATTAACTTCTATTAACTAAATTAAATCAACATTTAGTGTGACCATCCTTTGCGTTTAAAGCATCTTTTGCTCTAGGTGCACTTGTGGTTAGTTTTTCAGGCAACTTTTCAGGTAGGTTTCTTGAAGCATCTTGGAGACATTGCCACAGTTCTTCTGGATTTAGTCTGTCTGTTTGCTCTGTTTCTTCGTGTCATTCCAGACAGACTGATGGTGATCAGGTCAGATCTCTGTGCAGCACTGGCTGTTGTCAGACTCCTTGTGCAAACTAAAATCTCACTGGATTATTACAATTAATGGCAAAATTAATGTTTGGAAATGTAAACTGATATTTCCTACTGAAACACTACAGCAAAATATAGAAATAACTGACTTAAAACCATTTTTTTAACTGCTGAAAATACTAGTGTTCTGATCATTTTGGACACCACTGTACATGGAGCCCACAGGAGTCAGTAGAATATTGTGTATTAATATAAAACTTATGTACACATGACCTCATTACGAGAGTAACCCTAACTGATAAGATAGAAATGCAATTTTTAGCTATTCAATTCCTCCTGGGGGCTCTGAAGAAATGTTTATGAAGAATTCATTGATAATGTTATTTTACATCTGAATAATAAAATTGCTTGACAATCTTGTACATATATTTTAGCTTCCTTTTTTTTTCAGTTTAAAAGGGCTAGTTCAATTCCAGAATAAAGATTTGCTGATAATTTATTCACCCCCATGTCATCCAAGATGTTTATTAAGGTTGGAATTAAGGGAGTTTTTGAGGAAAACATTCCAGTTGACTCCCACTGAAGTCCACTATATGGAGAAAAATTCTCAAAACTTTAATTTCTTTTTGACTGAGTAAAGAAAGACGTGAACATCTTGGATTACATGGGGGTGAGTAAATTATCAGGAAATATTTATTCTGGAAGTGAACTTGTCCTTTAAGTTGAATATATTTAATTCAACATTTTTATGAAACTGTTCTATGTTCTTCACCAGTACAGTATTTTAAATATAATTGTGCTGTATTTCTTTAAAAAAATAAATAAGTAAAATTTTAATTTCTTATGGCATCTGTACAGACTTTGTATTTTGTCTTCTAAATAAAACTGAATTTTCCATCTTGAGCATGCTTTGATACTTTATTGAAGGCTTTTGATTGTAATAATTGGTAAAATAACAGTGTTTCTCTGTAGAACATTTAGTGCTTTCATTGTAATAATCCAGGAAAAATCTGTAAAATAAGGGTTTTACACTGTAAAAAACGTCCTGTAAAAAAAAAAAAAACGGTCAAATGACTGGCAGCTACGGCTGCCAAACAAAAACCGTAAAATTAAAGTAAAATATCGTAATTGAAACAAGAAAAATCTCTAAAATCACTTTTTTTTCTGTAAAACCTTCAATGAAACTTTCTGTAAAATGATTGTTTTTGAACTTTATTTCAATTAAAGTATTTTATTGTAATTTTAGGGTTTTTGTTTGGCAGCCGTAGCTGCCAGTCATTTGACCGTTTTTTTACGATTTGTTTTTTTTACAGTGTAGATGTTCTTTACTGTAAATAACCTATAAGTTTATTACTGTTTTCTCAGATGCTTTATTCAGAGAAATAAATGTATACACTCACCCAGTGTCTTGATCTTCTGCTGTAACTCTTTGATTTCATTGTCTCTCACTCTCAGTTTCTCCTGTAGATCGTGTCTGACTCTCTTCTCTGGAGCTCTCAAATACATCTGAAGAGAATAGGGTTCAGTCTTCATGCTGTCTATATGATCAAACAGCTTTAACATCTGTTCAGAGTTTCTCTGGTCCTTTAACCCCATCACACTGCACCAGCTCCCATAGAGACTCACAACACTCTGAGATTCTGTGGATTCTACAAAATCTGACACACTTTGGTCAACAGAGAGTTCAGTAATGAAAAGCACCATGAAGTGCTCTTGTGAGTTAAATATTCCTTTAATCTTCTCCATTTCTGCTCTGTCTTCATTAGTAAGTGGACAGACAGGAGTAACGAGGATGAACTGATGAACTCCAGGATCACAGAGAGACACACAGCGGAGAGTCTCCCGCATCACTTCCTCCTCTGAGAGCCGAGAGAGAACAGGAAGCTCTATTACACTGATCTGACGACCATGAATCTTCTCCTCTTTTTTCACACTCTCTTTCCTTCCTTCTTTCCGAGGTTTACTCGTTACTCCTCTAAATATTTTAGACACTGAGTTCTTGAGTGTTGGATTATTTCCACACAGCACAATGTTCAGCTTTGGTTTCCCGGTAGTCCTCACTGAAAACATTAGTTAGAAACCAGAGATTTAGCTCAGATTTGCTACCAAATGTATACTTCATTAAACAACCACCAAAATATTATATCGTTAAATATATTAATTACAATACAATCTTTTATCAACTGAAGGCTTCATTACAATACTTTACAGACTTTCCACTCTCTCTGTATGTATATCTGACACGTACAAGCAGACTGTCTGCAATCACACTACAGTCTTTAGAGGAATAGTTCCCCCAAAACTGACAATTATATTATAATTTACCCACTTCAAAAGTGGAATGATGATTTTACCATCAAGCTCCAAAAAAGAAATCAGAAAAACCTGAATGAACCCAAAATCATTCTTTTTTTTTGTTTTTCAGTCAATGTCTTTAATACTCTATTCAAAAATATCTACATTTTTGTTAGAAGTTTTTCAACCAAAACAAAACAGGTCAGTTAAAAGAAACAGTAGTTCAAGTCACACAGTACAGTAGTCTTAAAAATAAAGGTGCTTCAAAAGGTTCTTCAAGCGATGCCACAGAAGAACCATTTTTGGTTCCACAAAGAACCATTCAGTCAAACGCCATGGTCTCATTCTGTGTGTAACACTGTATGCTACAAAACCATGTGGTTTTTTACAACCAAGACAGTTTTTTGAGCGTGAGTTATTCCATAACGGATATAAACAATAACTCTCCTTAAAGAAATGAAACGTAAATGTTACTGTTTCGTTGGACTAAAGTTCTCTGTGGGATGTTCTTCCATGGACCCTTACCTCTTTAACTAAACCGGGATTTACAGCAGTGGATGCGTTTGTGACTCCTTATCAAGATGAATATGGTATGTACTGCATTTTTAATGTTTTGTTTTGATGTGTACTGCTTACGCAAATTTAGCAAATACATTTCTTATAAGCTTTCCATCGAAAAACAGCGATCTATCGTCGATGCTTGAAGCTTAGACCTTCAGAATGATATACAGTTTGTCAAGATTAATTTTGAAACATTTCATTTAATCTATTCATAAACAATGACACGTGTAAACAGAGAGCGTTCAGTGCGCCGGCGTCCTGGTGCGGGTTAACAGGTTAAAGAACCATCTCTTTCTTACCTTTTTAGAATCTGAATAACCTTCTTTCACCACAAAGAACTGTTTGTGAAACAGAAAGGTTCTTCAGATGTTAAAGGTTCTTTATGGAACCATTTAGACAAAAAGGTTCTTTATGGCAGGGATAGGCAACTTCGGTCCTGCAGAGTTTAGCTCCAACCCTAATCAAACACACCTGAAGAAGCTAATCAATGTCTTCAAGATCACTAGAAAGTTACAGGCAGGTGTGTTTGATTAGGGTTGGAGCTAAACTCTGCAGGACACTGGCTCTCCAGGACCGAGGTTGTCTATCCCTGTTCTATGGCATCGTGAAGCACCTTTATTTTTAAGAGTGTAATGCTCCTTATTTTCTCTGTCATTTTCTGTCTCTACTACCGCACTGTAACTATAAAAGGACGAAAGAGTAGCTCATGATCATATACTTAGAGGTATTATTCTGAAAAAGACTTTAACAAACCTCCTCCATCACTTGCTGTTTTTTTGCTCTCTTTGAGATCTGAATCCTTCTTCTCTTCATCGTCATCTCTGACTGAAGCTCCAGATCCATCCGCCGATGATCCACCTGCATCCTCATACATGTTACAGATGAGGAAGTCTTTACGTTCTTTCTTCAGCATCTCCTCTATTCTTCTGAACATCTCAGAGCGCCATCCTGGGTTCACTGTATCAAGCTGAAGACGTCCTCCTCCACACTCCTTTGTTAAATCATGAACAGTGTTATTCCTAGAAGTGAATATGAATCCGTGTGTCTCTTCATCAGTAGTCAGCACTATAGTGTGTTTCATGGCCTGCTTACTGAAGAGGTTCAGCACATATTTCACTCTGTGTCTGTCGTTCTCACTGAAGTCCTTACTCTGCAGTATGAGTACAATCACATGAGGTCCTGGAGCAGACAGAGACACACACTCTCTCACTCTCTGTATTACCAGTTGATGTGTGAGATTCGTCTGGAGCAGGTGAGTGTTGATGACTGTGACGTGTCTCTTCTCCACCTCTCCACTGATTCTCTCACTGTGCTGCTGTGAATAAGATGAAGCTTCTCTGTGAAATGCTTCTGTTCCCAGTATAGTGTTTGCCACTCGGCTGTTTTCTGATCCATTCTTTCCTATCAGCACAATCATCAGATCACCCACTGAAAAACAGCACAAACACACACAGTGCAATAAAAAAGCATTGAACAATCTCATATTAAAAATCCTATAGACCCTTTTTCTGTTTGTAAATATTGTGAGGTTTTTCTGTGGGCGGAGATTAGGTGGAGGCAGAAAGATTCCTCTGACCACTTCACTAACGCTAGCTATTGTCACGAATCCAGTCTGCACTTCCATTCACCCACCACCAGAGGTCACTAGCTCACCACATGGACTCTCACACTACACTTCACAATGGACTTCATTTCCCATCATTCATTGCACTGATTGCACACACAGCTGTAGGCACTAATCACACGCACACCTGATCCCCCGCACACACCTTATAAAAACCCTGGACTTTCTATCCCTCAGGGCCGAGTATTGCATGCGTTTACCGCTCCCCTAGTGGTAGCACTCTACAGAGCCCTGTTAGTTTGGTTTGTGTTTCCCCGTGTTTATTCTAGCCCGTGTTCCCTGGATTATCTCTCTGCCTTGCCCTCTGGATTCTGTTCGCCGATCGTCGACCTTTGCTTGCCCTAGGATACTCTTTGCCTTGTCTCTACCATACCTGTTTGCCATTGTTTGACCCTGCATGTACGACCATGTCTCTGCCTAATAAAAGCCTGCACATGGATCTGCACGCCTCTCGTCTCGTCAGCCTCGTTACAGCTATGAAGTTTATTAGCTTGTTTTTTTAACAATGGCTGGAGAAAATCCAATTTTACCTGCATATGTAAGGTCACTCACTGTGCAGGACCATGATTGTTATTTAAATAAGTTAACTTTAACGAACAAAATCAGATTGGCCGACCCTAACAAGATGATATTTTAAGCTCCTTGTGTAGCCGAATCTGCGCTGGTTTGAATGGGCCGCCTCTAGTTTTCTCTTTGTTTTGCCTCCAGCTAGCGCGGTGACGTAATCGTGACGTCGACGCAAAAAGGATCTATAGAATTAGCAGATTTTACACAAGACACAATAGTAATGTTAAAATATCAAATAACCCTTTCAGAAGCTTTAGGAACATCTAAGAAAGATGTACATCTGTTTAATATTGAAGAGTTACCATCAATAATTTTATTTATTTACTATTGGGATGATCATTACTTTTATGAATTGTATACACTTTGTTCACTAAAAGTAAAAGAACTGCAGCTGCATGGAGCCCATGATTCACTAACACTGGTTCAGTACAGTAACCAGTACAGTACAGGATATCCACGGGCATCTATCACTTCTCTGTATCCACTTTGAAATTCTGCTTAAGGCTCCCAAAATACTAGTCCTCAGTTAACAGACTGATCTCAAAGTAAATCATCAACAGGAGGAATTAGCCTCTGCTTTCAGAACATCAAACTGACCCCTGAATCTTCACTTCAAAGGATTTTGTCAAGCTTTGGAAATCTCTGTTTGTGTGTTTGTGTGTGTGTGTGTGTGAGAGTGTGTACGCGTTTTTGTGAAAAGTCAGGACATAGATTTGTATAATGACAAAGGTATGACAGGTATTACAAGGTGAAGGTGACATCTCAGGACATTGACCCATGTCCCCACTTTTCAAAACACTTATAAATCACTCAGAGTGAGGTTTTTTGGGGGAAAGTTGAAATGCACAGAGTCTCCTGTAAGGGGTAGGTTTAGGTGTAGGGCTGGTGTAGGGCAATAGCACATACAGTAAGTACAGTATAAAAACCATTACGCCTATGGAGAGTCCCCACTTTTCACAAAAACGAACATGTGTGTGTGTGTGTGTGTTTTCTTTTTTTATTGTTGTGTTTGAATGACACAAAACACAGAAACAGCTTTAACTGTAATATGCAGAGATCATTTTTTGCTCTCTATAATAAAAAATTAAATCTTGACATATTGGAACTAATCATTTTTGGGTGAACTATACTTTAACTGTTAAACACATTTTAATATCACTGCTAGTGCTTTAATATACTTACTGTTAGGACGATCATGATCTGGACTGCGTCTGTCTGCTAGAGAAGACAAATCACACACACAGAGAGAGAACAGATGGTTTCTCCATTATAAATTAATTATAAAGGAATATGTGCACTGAAAAGCTGTGACTTCAAAATGTTTGCCATTAATAATTGAACTGAGTACAGAACAGTGTGCTGATGATCACAGACACTAATTTGATTGATGAAATTATGATTTTCCTAATCCTCAGAACATCTGCAGTGTCTACATTACACTTCAACACATACACATACATACTGCATTGATCTGTAGCCTACATGTAATATTAATAAACAGGCTATTGCCACAATAGCAGATTAATCAAAGAAACCTCACGCACATGTTTAGTTACTTCCTGGCGTTCAATGACACGATTAAGTGAAAGAGCAGTGAAATATCATTCAATAAACTAAATGAAGTAAACAACTGTTTGCTGTTGGCTAATATTTCGTATATAAATCAAAAATTGAGGAAATGTTGCTGCATTTATTTATATCCAATTTAATTCTTACCTGACGCCATTTCCACAGCATCGTAAATCGAAATCGAAAGAAAAAAGCACTGATAGAGATCTGCGTAGTACGGAGCCCGGGAAGTCACCTGTAGGAGAAAAAAAAAAAACAATCCGTGCCGACGGTTTTGCAATCCGTTCCCTCAGTTTATAAACCGTACTCACGGATTCTTAAACTGTTCCCTCGGTTTAACAAATCGTGCCCACGGATTAATAAACCGTACCCACGAATTTCCAATCCGTGCGCTCAGATTTTGTAAACCGTACCCTCGGTTTTTGAATCCGTACCCACAGATTCATAATCCGCGCGCACGCTTTCGCAATCCGTTCCCACGGGTTTGTAAACTGTACTCACGGATTCGTGCAGCAAGCTCCCGGTAGCCTACGTGTTAACGAATCATATTGTATATTGTTTTATTGCATATTATTATGTGGAATAGTATGGCGTCAAATCTGTGCCATTAATAACCGAGCGCACCACTTATGCTGGCGCGCGCGGTAAATCACTTCCGCGAGAGGAAAACAGATCTACACGCGAGGAAACGGGAGCCCGCGAGCTCATTTCAAACACTCGCGCGCGCGTCACTTGTCCTCTGCGCGTAATACAAGCCCTCGCGCTCGATCTTCTCTCACCTGCTCGCGCGAACACTTCTATTTTTGTCAGTCGTGGGGCGGGGCTTGCTGTTTTAATCGTTATCTCTAACGCCATTGGTTACTTCCCCTTTTCCGGAAGTCAGCTGTGATTGGACGCCTGTGATTGTCAATCAGGTTTTTTTCGGTCAAGATGGATGCTCAAAGAGAGGTATGTAGTGATTACTAAATTTTAATTTTATTTTAACATGTCATGTTTAGTATGTTACCTGTTTGGAAACTTTGTAAAAGTGCATATTAGCTGGCTGTAGTTACATTTCTATTAAGCGTTCTATGAACTACTTTAACTCACTAGCTTATAACTATAAACATATAACTATTATGCTTAGGCCTGGTTTCACAGACGGGGCTCATTCAAAACCAGGACTAGACCTTAGTTAAATTAAGATATTTATAAAGCTTTTATGAAATTGCCCTAGAAGAAAACGTTACAGGTCAGCATCTTGAGACAACAATAATAAAAAAGATACTTATTAATTATTACATAATAAATATAAGATTAGCTAGATCTTATAATTAATTAAAAGATTAATTATTTAAAAGATACATATTTTAAGATATGTCAAAGCAAGATATTTTCAGTTGAGACTGCTCAAACAATTTGTGAAACCGGGGGTTAGTTGTATAAAAGATGTATATGTAAAAATTTGCAAATGTAATGCTTAGATTCAATATCCTAAAACTAATGAACTATAAAGACACTCTTTGTTAACAGTTCTCTTTTAGGAGAAAGCAGAACTTTTCGCGTATTTCTTTATTACAATACTTATACTGTATACATGCTGTTTGCATGCTACTTTGTTCTCAAAATTAGGCCTAATAATGCTTTCTCTATTCATATACAATAGGCTGAGTTGCAGAATGCTGCTAGGCATGTTGTGTCCCTTTTGCGAAGTGCTTTAGCTACTGAATCATGTTCACCATCCCGGATGGGTAAGTTTAATGTGCTATGTATCATGTCATTGGATTAAACATTACACATCTGTTTTACATTGTAATGTCATAATTACTATTGACCATATTAATATTGCTTTGAGTAGTATATAACCACAAAGGCTTCAGTTTCGTAGACAGTTTTGGATGATTTCTGCAGATGAAGGGCAGGTTCAGAGAGAGCAGGTCTCAGCAGGCAGCAGACAGCATGCAACACCATTACAGGGTCAGGCTACCCCTGGCAACAGGGTGCAGTCTGCAGTGAGACCGCAGCAGACCCTTAGTGTTGCTGCACCAAGAAATTCAGTGGACCAGAGTATGGCAAGGTTTGCAAGTCTCAAAGAAGCCAATGTTATAGTTTACATTGTATGAAAGTAAATTGGTAAAATACTTGTTCGGCCTGACATTCGAAGTTTGTGTCACCATAATACTGGTAGACAAAAAGCAGCATAGTAACACTGTAGCAGTCAAGTAGCATACCTTAGGCATAAGTCTAAATAATAAATTTATGAACATTTAGAAGCTGTAATTGTCTTGTAATGGGCAGTTTAGATTAGCCCATTTGGGCATGTTTCAAGACTGATTAAATGTATGATATACATCAGACTGCTTTTTCTCTCAGAGCATTCCCTGGTCTGTTCAAGGCACGAAAAGGCTTCCCTACTCCTAAAAAAAGGCCTGCCAGGTCAACGCCAATCCAGTTTTTCCTGCTTAATAAAAGTGTTGAAAGGACTCCAAAAGCCTCTGATGAGTTGATCCTACTACAGGCTGGATTAGGACGGAGGACTGTTGCCATCCCAGAGGATGCTGACCACTCTGAGGTCTGCCATTTCAAGTTTTACATACTGTATAAAACAGTGGTTCCCAAACATGTTCCTGGGGGAGCCCCCAACACTTCACATTTTGCATGTCTCCTTTATCTGATGCACCTGTTTTATTAAAGAGTCATGCAAAAAGTGTAGTGTTAGGGGGGAGGCTTCAAGTAACATTGTACAGAACCACTGATGTAAAGGGACCCATTTGAAATTACTTTTCATTTACCTGAAAGCTGGTGTAGTTACATTTAAAATAATTTATAAGTCAAGGAGTCTGATGACAGCCAGTGCTCCACAAAGAGATCTGATCTGATCATCAGACTGGATGATGACTAAATCAGATCTCTGTGTGGAGCACTGGCTGTCATCAGACTCCTTGTGCAGCACAAAAATCTCACTAGATTATTACAATTAATGGCAAAAGTAATGTTTGGAAATTTAAACTGATTTACTACTGACACACTACAGCAAAAGATAGTAATAACTGACTTTTGACCATTTTTTTTGACCAAATACTAGTGTTCTAATCATTTTGGCCACCACTGTATAATTTCTCTCTCTCTATGTATATGTGTGTGTGTGTGTCTATAATATATATATATATATATATATACAACTTGATTTATTTTTATGTAGCCAGTCTTGTTTGAAGTGTGTTTAATTCCACCAGATATCTAAACTATTGGTGGAGACATATTCAAAAATGGAATCGTTGGAAGGAGCCTGGATGCTCTATAAAGCTGTTGGTAAGGTAGTTTTGTTGATTTTTGAAGTTTCATTGTGGCATCAACTTTACACATCATTAGACTGTATTGTTATTTTGAGTGTCATCTCTGCTTCAATACTTTTGAACCGGTGTTAGATTAAGTTGGCTTAAATTAAATAAATAGCTAATATGTCTTCCGGTCTTTTTCACTCAGGTGGATCAGGTCAGCGAAAGTTGAATGTTGTTGCACCAGAAGCGGAAGGATACACAGGATCCTACCTCATTAAAACAGTAGGAGCGAAGGGCTGTCTATATATTATGCCAATACAGAACAGTGTGGACATCTCCCCTTTACCCTTCTCATCAAAAGAATTTGAAAAAATGCCAAAAGCTCGATGTGCCAAATGTCACACAGACATGCCTGTTCAACTGCTGGCTATGCATGTCCAGAAGTGTGAGACAGATGTATGGATTAACTGCAGTGATTATGAATCGGTAAACTTTACTTTATTTTATTTATTTATTTATTAGTATTATTATTTTAATGTTTTTATTTAGTAAATAAAATTAAGTAAAATGTAAAATTGTTCAAACAATCTGCGTTGAATTTGTTACAGGACCCTGGAGATTCCTTGTCATCTCATTCAGAAGTGCCACCCATTTCCACAAAATTGGATTATGTCCGTGTCAATGTAGGTTGTTCAGTGCAATGCTTATTCCAGTTTACTATAACTATGTATAATTCTTCTTTAATACCTTATTTCATATGATTAACACACCAGACACAAGTCTAAATCTGTTACTATGAGACTATTAATTTTGTTCAATTTGTAGCAGAAAATTATTTTGGGTTACTTTTCCTAATAACCACAATTGATATCTTTTTCCATAATTAATATAAAAGGACCCTAGAGAACCTACAGATACTGAAGCTCCATCAACTTCCACAAAAATGGATAATTTCAGTGGCAATGTAAGTAGTAACTTAATATCATGACTTATGGGAACTACAAAGTGATTTGTTCTCACTTTAAATCATATCTTTAATTTTTGTTCACATCCACAGTTGGGGGGTGAGTTGGATTTCATGGATTCATCTTTGGCAGTGATGGATGTCAAGGTAAGACCAATGCATGCAGGACTATTTACCCCATTCTTGGAGCCCCCCAACAGAAGGGGGAGGAAGTTTGAGTTGTGGTTGAGAATCACTGGTTCAGTGCATGTAGAAGGGAAAAAAAAAATTTATTTACAGATTAGTTATTAATGGTAATTTTATTTTATAATGGTAATGATTTGTAGTTAGCTTTTGATCTTGTTTCTTGCTTTAGTTCATTTTTTCTTTGAACTCTTTTTCTGCATTTGTAAGGTATCTTGTCCTATGTGTTCGGCCATGTATCCAGAAGACTACATTGAAGTACATGCAAGTACCTGTGGGGAAAGGTTAATATTTATTGCCTTATTAATATTTATTAATACTTTGCACTTTCCATTAGATGTTGGTGTGTGTTGTAGTCCTTTGTATTCAGCTAATTATATTATTTCTTTCAGATATGAAGGTACACCAAACACGGATTTGAATATTGCTGAGCAAAAGCAAGACAAGCAAAACAGGTGCATTTAAGTATCTATTTTAATTTTTTTTACCTTGGCTGAAAACTACATAATGCATCTGTATGTTTGTTTGTTTTCTTTTTGTCAAGCCTTACGGAAATAATCTACAAACTTAAAGAGGCAATAGACGCTGCAACTATATTCAGTGTCTGTGTTACAAGGGAAGACATGTTCAACCGAGGCTTGACTCAATGGAAACGACAGAAGAAGTCCTCTCCAAAGAATCCCCTCAGAGTCACTTTCATTGGAGAGCCTGGGATAGACAGTGGTGCTCTTATGAAAGAATTCTTGACAGGTATGTTTTTGTCCCCCTCGAATGCAGTAATTTATGCAGTTTTATAAAATATAGTCATAATTTTCTTATTTCAGTGCCTTTGTTTATTAGTACTGATAATTTACATTTTCCACAGAAATGATGGTTGGGATTGAGGCAAAATTCTTTGAGGGTGGGAATTTTGGGAAAAATCTGAAGTATTCCATCACAGATTTTCAGAATGACAGTTTCAGGTATGTTTATTAGCACCCTGTACTTGAATATTTCTTCTAATGCACTCTTTGCCAATTTATGAATTGCCCTCTTTTACTTTAGGACAATTGGTGAAATAATGGCTGTGAGCATTACACAGGATGGCCCTCCACCTAACTTTTTTCTGGAGTGGATATACAATTTTCTCTCTTCTGGGGAGATTAATAAAGATCAGCTGTCCAAGGCTGATGTTACAGATCCAGACCTTCTAGACCTCATTGATAAGGTTTTCCAATTCCTCTGTACTACATAAATCAGTAATATATTATTGTCAAAAGTTTGGAACGTTACGATTTTTCAGTGTTTTTAATGAAGTCTCTTCTGCTTTTAGACTGCATTTATGTCCTCATACACTATTTCACAAAATTAATGTTTTTACTGTATGAAAATTGAAAATAACTTTTCTATAATAATATTTTTACAATGTAATTTATTTCTGTGATCAGAGTTGTATTTTCAGCATCATTACTGCAGTCTTCAGTGTCACATGTTCTTTAAAAATCATTCTAATATACTGATTTGCTGCTCAAGAATTTCTGATTATTATCAATGTTGAAAACAGCTACTTTATATTTATGCAGACACCATACTATACTATTATTCTAATGTTTCGGGTGTTTTTGAAAATATGAATATATGCTTTTATTCAGCAAGTATGCATTAAAATTGTTCAAAATTGACAGTAACAACATTTATAATGTTTCAAAAGATTCTGTTTAAAAATATGCTGTCATTTTAAACTTAGTGTTGAAAGAATCCTGAAAAAAAAGTTTCTAAAAATTATTTATAAAGTTTTGATAACTTTGATAAGAACCATTATTCAAAACTTGGCACCGATAATATTTGAACAGCAAAGAAGCATTTTAGAAATGTTTTCTGAAGAATCATATAATATATTAAAAAAAAAAAAAATCAGTACAATCTGTGTATATTTTGGTAATAGATAAACAAATTTACTCATAACAAGAACTGTTTTCTGTCTTTGTTTTATTTTCTTTTTTTATATTTAGATAGAGACAGCAGACACTACAGCGTTGCTTGACATCTCTGAAAGAGAGGTAGCATGTGGATACACTGGACCGCTAACATCTGACAGAAAGGAGGACATTGTCACGTATGTGATTCTGTGATGTTTGTAGTTCTCTTTAAATCTGGCTCTCTACTTCCTTTTCCTCTTGAATCTACCCATTAGGGTTTTGATTTTTGTAACCCTTTATCAAGCATAGACCTATTTCCCTTGCTTTTTCCACTGTTCTGGAAAATATGACAATATAAGTGAATTTCAAAAGGACTGAAAGGTCATAGTTTTCTATGGTCAATGTAAATTAAACCAAACCTATTCTTAAACATTACTATATAGTAAGTACATGTTATTAACTAATATTACTTAGTACTTGTCTAATTGCAAAGTAATTATGGCACTGAATGTAAATGTAACCTAATAATTTCTAAATGCTTTTCCAATCTGACGGGTCGTGGCCATTACAGAGGACTAGAAAGCCTTACTCACCTTTACCCTTTACTTTAAAAACTATACATTTTCATGAAAAAATATATAAATAAACATTTCTATTCCCCTTACTAATGTTTTTTTTTTTTTTTCTGGATTTACTCTATGCAGTGCTGTCGTCCTGCATTCCTCTGTCCGAATCCTTCCAATGCTGCAGCAGATGTGCAAAGGATTGGAACTCTATGGCCTTCATGAAATGATGAAAAAAAATCGTCTTTTACTTCAGCCGTTATTTGTTCCTGGACATTTTGAAAAAGTAAGTATTGATACTTGCATTTTTGCATATGTTTTTGAGTGGTGCATAATAAAAGGTTGTTCTTTTTGATTAGCAGCCTGATGCAGATTTCCTCACAATGGCCCTCTCACCCATTTTAAGTGAGGTGGGTTCAGTGAAGCGGCAGAGGGAATCGCGAATTGTAAACTATTTACAAGACTTCATTCAGAGCCTTGAAGATGAAGGTAACATCGTTACTCTAAATTGTTCAAATTACATCAGTTTTAATATGCACTCAGCCAATACAGTGTAACTAGGTGCACATAAAAATGTTTACTAGGGCTAGGTGAAAAATATTGATATCTCGATTTTAATTGATTCTCCTTTTTACGAAACAATATCGATTCTTAAATCCCCCACTTTTTTTTTTTTTTTTTGAAAAGTAAACTATGGTCACCCTACTTTTAATATGAAACAAAGTCTCAGATTTCAAATTCTTTTCATTGTAGTGCAGTATTCAAAAAAATAAATGCTGTTTAATATGGAGTGACTGATCGCTGTAGCACCTTCGTTCAACAGACATGAACTGATCATCTCCTCCACTTTAATACGACAAGTTAAAGGCAAGTTAAAAGAGAGTACAACTTTACAATCCGTATCCTGTCTCATGTAATCGCTCAATCAGTTTCAGCCGCACAAAGACGCCAATATAATGACTCGTAAACAATGTCACGTAATGTCACATTTAGCTCAGAAAAACATTTTCGGTGACCAAGAACTCATTAGGCAGCTAGAAAAATTAACTCTAGAGAGGGGCATTTGGTAAATATGCACCATATAACCTATACATTATAATTTTTACTGTTCTTTAATGTTACATGTTTGAGTAAATCAGTCAAGTTTTTACGACGGCCACTATATGGGTGGGGAAGTCGTGGCCTAATGGTTAGAGAATGGGACTCGAATCCAGCGCTCTCTCCCTCCTTCAATACCACGACTGAGGTGCCCTTGAGCAAGGCACCGATCCCCCAACTGCTCCCGGGCGCCGCGGCATAAATGGCTGCCGTGTGTGTGTGTGTGTGTGTGTGTGTGTGTGTGTGTGCACTTTAGATGGGTTAAATGCAGAGCACAAATTCAGAGTATGGAAATTTGGTAAATTTGTATGAAGTATGGAAAAATGTTTATATTGCCAAAAAAAAAAACACTGAAGTATATTATGTAATTGTAACTCAATTATTATAAAAACTTCATTAAGTGTAATTTAAGCAGTATTATAGCAATTTTAACCTTCAATATTATGTAGTACCAACTGAATGTATATTTACAGCATAGTTAAAATATTTTTTTTACCCCTTGAATTTGGCATGTACTGTATCTAATATATATCCAAAATAATAGTAAAATCAAATTGGTATTCAAATCGAACTGCAAGCGTGTGATTTGAGAATCGTAAAATTTGTCAACCCAGCCATAGTGTTTACAATGTTAATTTGTATTTATAATACTTGACATTGTAGTTTTGTTTTTGATCTTGTTTCTTGTAGAAGGAAGCACTAGTACAGAGCTCAGAGGTGAGGATGACAACGAACAGGGGGATAACATGGAGGACTGCACCAACGGAGAAGAACAAGACAAGATCACTGTCAGCAGCTTCATGCAGTGGCTGACTGGTCAAGGACACATTCCCATTACATCCACACATAGAGAAAAATTTAAAATACATGTGGAATTTGACCACGACTGTCAGTTGCGATACGGTCAACACAGTTTGTGCTACCCCCTCGTAAACGCATGCTCCTGTACCATGACCTTGCCCACACAGCACTTAGGAACTTACAAAGAGTTTCTTTGCATTATGCGACAGGCTGTGATCAAAAGCAAAGAATTTGGGCGTTCATGAGATGAATTCTCATTGTAGTGTTTAGTTCATATGCTGTGTAACTGATGTAACAGTTTTCAGATGTTCAACTGTAGTTTTTCTTTATAATAGTTTTGCTCATTATGGGCATGTATTGATTGCTGGTAGATTGTAACAAAATCAATTCAGAAATGAAGAGAAAGGTATATTTTATATACAATAAACTTAAATGCAAAATAAAATTTGTCTTGGTTGGGGTTTTTTTTCTTTTAAATTACTATGACAGATTTCTTGCAACAAACTCCCGACAAAGCAAATACAGTTCTTTGACAGGGACATTAGGACCAGTTGAATTCAGCAGGTGTTCAAGGGCCCTCAATCCATCTGAACTCAGAGGGCATTCAAATTCTGGAACAACAACTCCCAAGTCTTCACAGGCATCATAAGAAGCTGCCATGTCCCAATCCAGGTCTGGTTCTTCAATGTCCTGAAGGTATAGCAGTTAAATACATGGTTAAGTATCTACCTTAAATAGCAGTGTGGTGACAGGAAGTAAAGCAGTGTTACAATACCTTGTAACTCTCTGATTGGCCAGTACGTGTGTGCATCAGTCCAATCTGCCATAGCTGCTCTGGACTTCGATTGCCTTCTGAGGAGAGTGGATGATGATTCCAGGCTTCTGCAATAGTGTCCAAGTCTGCCTGAAGTCTTGGAAGAAAAGTGTAGTGGACACAGAAAAGGTCCTTGACCACTGATAAGTCAAGCAATCCTTCCTCCTCCAGTGAGTGCAGCATGTCCGTGTACTTGTTGGTCACCAGGATTCTGACATCACGCCAAAGGCGCTCAATCCTATTAGAAACACAATTTTTTTTAAAAACAGTGTTGAAGTCAAAAAATAAAGCAGATAAGACAGTTGAGATTAATTATTATTAAATTTGTTCCTGATTAATCTTACATTTCCATCCCAGAATATGACCATGGGATAAATAAAAAGCTACACACTGCATCTTTAAGGGTTAAAATAACTTCTGCCAAACATATAAAAATCCAGAAACATACTAACAACTGTAATAAAGATCCAGTCATAGACTCAAGTATTTGCTTATTTAAATTTTAACAGCAACTTTTGTTTGGACAGGCAGTATAGGTTACTGAAAATACAAATTTTAAATAATTATTTGATATTTTAGAAATTGCAGACAATTGTACTTTACCTTTGATTGTGGACACTTTTACCGGCTATGAAACTTCCCCGGTCAGTACCTCTTGAGGAAAACATGAACCTGGCTATCTGTACATTTTCCACTCCTTGGTCTCCCCTCACCCTTGTGTTAAAAATAAATAAATAATTATTTACAGACATACAATTTGTGTGTTTTGTTTATTTCTTGTTACAATGCACACCTTGAAGGTAAACCAAATTTTTGAACTGCCTCGGAGAAGAAGTGGTATGCTGTTGATGCCTGGTTATTGTTTGCTGCATTCAGGTACATAACCTGAAAATACAAAGAAAAATAACTAAGTATATATAGGTAGGAGAACATATAGATTGGAAATGTATGTATTACAGGATAATTTTCAAGATACAGGAATCATTCTTATACATTATGGAGGCTGGACTGCTCTTGATACCAGATGACTAGTAAACACTACGTAAAAAAAATAAACAAACAAAAAAACATGGTGCAACCTGTGTTTTTACAGAAACAATATGTGAAAACATACCTTCCTGGAATAACCATCCACACCACCAAATATTATGATGTTGTATCTATTCGCAAGACAGAAAGACAAAAGCTTTATTTCTCCTAATTGTACTGTAATTTTTTTTGTGCTACAATTCCTGTAGCTTTTTTCTATTGTTAGAAAAGAGTAGCAATTTACTTTAAAAATTGTTACATTTTCTATAAAAGTGTTTAATGTGTGTGTATAAACTGAAGAACTTACCGTATCAATTTATGATTTGTGTCTATGTGCACAAGGGAAAGGGGCCCTGGAACAGAGTACGTTCTTCGCACCACACATCCCAATCTAGCCAATCTTGAAAGGATTCCAATTGAATCGACTCTGTGCATTGAGGCAGCTATTCTTGGCCATTGCACACGTATGCCTAAAGACAACAACCTCCCTCTGACCATTCTGTAACCAGCAGCAGGCATGTCATCCTTAATGGTTCTCACAGCATTATCCAACTCCTCTTCAGTGATGCAGCTATACAGCCCTGAGACGGAAAGGCCAAAATCATTCATTCTTCTAAAGATGGTTCTAGTGGAAACGCCCATCATTTTTGCAATGTAATGCACAGGAAGGTTTGTCTGCAGCATCTCAGCTAACTCTTCTCTTTCAATTGCAAACCTTGGACGACCTCTCAGACCAACAGTTGAATCTACCACTGCATGTGAAGCAGTGGAATATGACGGTTGTCGGACGAGTTCAAACACTTCCTGCAAAGCCTGAATGATTTTGTGGGATATTTCCACATGTCTTGAGAGTGCTTGCAGGAGGTACAGCTGCTGGCGGCACACAAACTCCAGGTAATCCACGTCAAGTGGAGATCTCAAAAGTGCTCTCTCAAACTTTAAGAGAAGGTCCTCCAAAAGATGCCTTTTCAGAATTTGTTGCAGAATACAGATAAACAAAATAATCTTCCATAGATAACATCATAAGAACATCTCTTGAGTATGAGGTACAGTACATAGCATTACATCCCATCTGAACATCACTCTATATCATAAAGAACCTAAAAGTGACTAAATGTGAAAGAGAATGGTTTCAAAAGAGGTGTAATCATGCATGCTGTTGGCCTAAGAGGACTACTGTGCTCCTTGTGCCATATACAAAATAAATTAATTACAGAATACATTCAACTTTGTGGATAAAGTAGCATAGTTTTAATAACTTTCAGTAGGGTAAAGTGCAGAACCCTCTTACAATGAAAGAATATATTACCATCAACCCCTAAAATTTGACATAGTAATGCAATATATATTAAAAAGTTTATACAGCAACTCCTGCTTATTTATATGAACAAATAATTTATTCATCCAAAGGTCCTTTGAACCAATTTGGGATTTACAGTCATGTACATTTACAATTATTTAATGGACACTTCTCACATTTTTGAGGTTGTATATAAATATGGTTGGGTAAGCATATAGTGGTGAACTACAACTAATTCAGCATATAGCAACAAGTTGACTATTAGTTTTATTTTATTTTATTTTCATTTTGCAAAGTTAATATAGCCCAAGCTTTATGTTGTATGAAAAATTCAAATATAACCTTTTTGGTAGATTTACCATGCTAATAACCGTGGAAACGTGTCATTAAAATCTATAAAAAAGGGTTTATGGTCCTGTTTTATCTTTGTAACATCACAAGATTGTAATCACTAGTAAAAGGATGAATTTATGTTAATAAACTTTTATTCTAATGATGTATTCTACTGACAATGCATGCAATTCATTTTCATTAAAACAGCCATGTTATATTTATAAAAAAAAATGACAACTTACATGCATCTGGTCTGTTGATGAAGCCATGTCTCAGGTCACATGTGAATTATGGATTGCGTTTTCACAGGCGTCCAATCACAGCTGACTTCCGGAAAAGGGGAAGTAACCAATGGCGTTAGAGATAACAATTAAAACAGCAAGCCCCGCCCCACGACTGACAAAAATAGAAGTGTTCGCGCGAGCAGGTGAGAGAAGATCGAGCGCGAGGATGTGGGGGATGATGACGCGCGCGCGAGGGCTTGTATTACGCGCAGAGGACAAGTGACGCGCGCGCGAGTGTTTGAAATGAGCTCGCGGGCTCCCGTTTCCTCGCGTGTAGATCTGTTTTCCTCTCGCGGAAGTGATTTACCGCGCGCGCCAGCGTGGTGCGCTCGGTTATTAATGGCACAGATTTGACGCCATAGAATAGGCCTACAGCAAATTGAAACGGACACGAGTTGGAATACAACGATTTAATAAGAAAGATGCGCGTCAAAATCTTGTTTAATTTGTGATCGTCTTAGACTTGATTATTATTGTATAATAAACCTGTCATTGTGACTGACTTTGGAGTCATTTGTTACTCTTCTGTAAGTCGTTTTGAATAAAAGCTTCTTCTAAATGCATGTAACCTAAATATATAACAACAACAACAACAATAATAAAATAATAGTTATTATTATTATTTTAATTTATAGGCTAAATAAATGAGTGCACTTAAGACAGTAAAATGTTTGTCATAAAATAATTCATGAATGCTTTATTTTTAATAACATTTTACATTTTACAGGAAATGTGTTTGTGTACTATTCATTCTTAACATGAAGACTTATTTTGGTGATTTTATTATACTAAGCTTTTCCCTCCAGAGTTAGATAGTGTTAATGTGGATGTGCCAGAACTTTCTTCAGTTAAACAAGGAGAAGTCATCGCATTTGGAAACAAAGATGAAGTTATCAAGGTGAATGCATACCTTGACTCTAGGGGTCAAACAACTAAAAACCAAGTCAAAAATCTTGGGGTGTTTCTGGAGACAGACCTTAGTTTCAGTAGCCATGTCAAAGCAATAACTAAATCAGCTTACTATCATCTCAAAAACATTGCAAGAATTAGATGTTTTGTGTCCAGTCAAGACTTGTTCATGTCTTTATCACCAGCAGGGTGGATTATTGTAATGGTCTCCTTCCAAAGAAGAGCATTAGACAGCTGCAGCTCATCCAGAACGCTGCTGCCAGGATTCTGACTAGAACCAGAACATCTGAGCTTATCACACCAGTCCTCAGGTCCTTACACTGGCTTCCAGTTACATTTAGGATTGATTTTAAAGTACTTTTACTCGTTTATAAATCTCTAAATGGCCTAGGACCTAAATACATTGCAGATATGCTCACTGAATATAAACCTAACAGACCACTCAGATCATAGGATCGAGTTAGAAACACCAAGGGTTGGACTTTGGACTTTGCACTGGGCTGGTTCCACGCTGCACGTCACGCTTTTTCAATGCATCATACACTCAACAATACATATACAGTACATATGTAGGGTAAGCGTGGCATGTGAGTGGCGGCCGGGGGTGGAACTTTGGGCCTTGTGCCCCGCAGCACCTCTCCTTGATGGCTCGTTTTGGGCCTAATTTATGCCTTATGCATGGAGGGCCCAGAGGCAGCCTTACAATATCTTACTATTTATAGCTTTATTATTATTATTACTATTATTATTTCATCATTACTATTACTACCATTATTATTTGTATTATTATTATTACTATTTGTTCTCTTCCTGATTCCCCAACCACCCCCTGTCTCGGATTAATAAATGTATTATCGTTACTATTGCTACTATTACTAATTACTATTTAATACAATTATTATTGATATTTGTCATCCTCCTCACCCTCCAACTTTCCCCCCATTTCTGATTAATTGAGTTAATTACTATTATTATTATTACTGTTATTATTTATTTATTGATATTGTTGCTGCTACTATTACTATTATTACTATTATCACCTTCCTCATCCTCCATCCTCTAATTTTTGTTATTAATGCTATTGTTATTATTATTATTATTATTTTACTGTTATCATTACTATTATGGGTTTTTTTTACTATTGTCATATCTGTTGTACTTTCCTTTATTTATATATTTATACCCCCAACACTTGCACAAACACACACACACGCACACGCACGCACACACACACGCACACACACACGCACACGCACACGCACGCACACACACACACACACGCACACACACACGCACATGCACGCACACACACACACACACACACACACACACACACACACACACACACACACTCACTCACACAAATTATGTTGGCTGTCATGTATGCTTTGTTGACCTTGGTTATTTTGTATTTGATTTGTTACCTGTAAGTATCTGTATGTTTGTTTGCATACTAAAAAAAAAAAAGAAAAAAGAAAAAAAAAAGAAACACCAAGGGTTCACACAAAACAAGGGGAGTCTGCTTTTAGCTATTATGCCGCCCGCAGTTGGAACCAGCTTCCAGAAGAGATCAGATGTGCTAAAACATTAGCTACATTTAAATCCAGACTCAAAACTCATCTGTTTAGCTGTGCATTTGTTGAATGAGCACTGTGCTACGTCCGAACTGATTATATCAAATGTATAATAAAATCACCAAAATAAGTCTTCATGTTAAGAATGAATAGTACACAAACACATTTCCAAAACTGTAAAATGTTATTAAAAATAAAGCATTCATGAATTATTTTATGACAAAAATTTTACTGTCTTAAGTGCACTCATTTATTTAGCCTATAAATTAAAATAATAATAATAACTATTATTTTATTATTGTTGTTGTTGTTGTTATATATTTAGGTTACATGCATTTAGAAGAAGCTTTTATTCAAAACGACTTACAGAAGAGTAACAAATGACTCCAAAGTCAGTCACAATGCCAGGTTTATTATACAATAATAATCAAGTCTAAGACGATCACAAATTAAACAAGATTTTGACGCGCATCTTTCTTATTAAATCGTTGTATTCCAACTCGTGTCCGTTACAATTTGCTGTAGGCCTATTCCACATAATAATATGCAATAAAACAATATACAATATGATTCGTTAACACGTAGGCTACCGGGAGCTTGCTGCACGAATCCGTGGGTACAGTTTACAAACCCGTGGGAACGGATTGCGAAAGCGTGCGCACGGATTATGAATCTGTGGGTACGGATTCAAAAACCGAGGGTACGGTTTACAAAATCTGAGCGCACGGATTGGAAATTCGTGGGTACGGTTTATTAATCCGTGGGCACGATTTGTTAAACCGAGGGAACAGTTTAAGAATTCGTGAGTACGGTTTATAAACTGAGGGAACGGATTGCAAAACCGTCGGCACGGATTGTTTTTTTTCTCCTACAGGTCCCTTACAAAAATTTACTGCAGTTTTTTTTTAAAAGTAATACTGCAGTTTTTGTTACATGTAGAAAAATGCAGTTTTTTGGACACGAAAAAACTGCATTATTGCCGTTTTACTGCAATACATCTGAAGTACTATTGAAATACAACTGCAGTAGAGCTGTAGTATTACTAACAAACAACTGCAATAGAACCGCAGTATTACTGCAATAAATCTGCAGTAGTACTGCAATATATAATACAACTGAAGTATAATTCAATACTACCAAAGTGCAACACTAATAAAATGCCGTACAGTAACCCCTGATGTACACTGCACGCGTCCGCGGCGCGTTACGGCTCCGACGCGGCTACCGGAGCTGATCGCGACCACTTGAGTCAATGCTTGTGTTTACACCAGACGCGCCGCGGCACATTTCAAAAGCGTCCCAGAAACGGCTCTCCGTGCCGCTTCACTAAATATAGGCGCCTAGTCTATTTTTGACGCACGCCGCGTCTAAACCGCACAGCAAATGCAAAATAAAAGTAAAAAGTTCCTATCTATTTCAAAATAAACACCCTGTGCAGACGGCCGATCGTATTTCACATCACTATATCCTTGCTAGGAGGTCAGAAATGGATGAGTTTCATCCTCAAAGTTGAAAAACACACATTGTTATGACACCAATAATCCTTTTTTACAAGGATAATTCCAAAAATTATCAATTAAACTGGCAAACACGTGGTCACGCGAACCCTGCCGCTTCGCTTCTGAAATGCTCCTGGTGTGAGTTTGCACCACGTGGAGGACGGAGCAAAACTTTGCCGGAGCTGTAATGCGCCGCAGATGCGTGCAGTGAGCAGCGCGTGAGCAGCGCGTATTTTTTTCGGCGCCCATGTTAACAAATGAGTGCATTCACACCGGCAGCAGGAGCAGCGCGTGAGCGTCAAGGAGGAGCGTCGCGTGAGCAGCGCTGCAGCGATGGTTTCGGCGCCGAGTCTATTTTTTCTGCGCCGCTCACGCTCAATTAAAGTGACAGCACACTTTTGATGGACAAAATAAATATGATTTCACACAAAACGTGCTAAAAATGCACAGAATAAGTATGTCTAGTGTGTTTTAAGACGAATTGGATTATGTCAGGAAAGAAAATGAACAATCAAAATTATGATAAAGAAGATTTCCCCATTTTAACTTGTTTTTCATTTTTAATTGCCATAAGCAAATTATAACTTAAAGCATTTTATCAAACTCACAACGAACAATTCATCTTTCTCAGGTTACAATGGAGTATATACAGTAGGCCTGCATAAGAAATTCATTATTCATTCATTTTTGACAGCTTCTATAAGAAATGGAGATTATGGGTAAAAGTATATATTTGTAGCATTTGGACCAATCAGATGCAATTTTTCATTTGATTTAACAAATGAAATTAGTTATTAAATTAACAAATAATCACAGACCCCTCACCCAATACACATTCTTGGGTGCCCCTATGTCTGTCGACGCCTCCAGACCACCCCCGGTGCCATGGCAACCCATCACACACTAGTTTTATTGCTCAAAGGAATGCAAATGGTCGAGCAACACTCACTTCATATCCACTTTAGGAAAAGGACATTATGCCATAAAATGGACTCTTCTCTAATTAATTCATAGAAAAAAAACTTTCTTTGAATGAGCACACATATCATTAAGTCATTGTGTATATTATTACTGTTTTTGTGTATTTTATACTGTTTTATGCATGCTTATAATAGATCAATAGTTAATATCACTCTGACTGTAACATGTTTGGTCTCTATCAATCCGTCTTCAGATGATCTAAGTGAGATTGAATATTACATGTTGATACCTATGCAACATATCAGTGTCCTAAGAATCTTTAATAGTTTGTATAATAACTTTCAATCCAACCCCTTTTGCAAATTACCATGCTCTCAGACAAAGGGCCATAAACCCCCCAGTATTTCCAAACTCCCGCTTGGAAATTCAGCCTTTCTCATTGGTCAAGCCCATCCTGAGAGGTGTGACTCTTCGCAGACTTTAAAGAGCCCACGCACAGTTCCCTCGTGCGCACTCCCTTTTACCTTAGGTGCCCTGGAGACACACTTATCACCTGGGAAACCTCGCGACTCCCCTTCCGGGGGGAGTCCGATCTTCTGGCAATTTTAAGTTAGGTAACTTTGTTACCTCACATCGGACTAATCAAGCCATGGCTGGGATGACGAAGCTTTCACTCCTAAAGGAATCCCCCCCCCCCGGGAATCTACGCATTATACATGCACCAGGATACTTTACTCAGCACCCACAAAACCCATGCAAGTAACCGCTTGTTAACTATCTAGATGCGCTTTTAGGCTTCAACCCCTTTTAATTAAGGTGATGTGATTATTCTAATGGTTCATAGCAGATTTTAGTTAGCTGATGTTAAAATCCTGCCATGCTTTCTCTCTCTCTCTCTCTCTCTGTGCCTTCCTTGCGTTGGCATCCATGTTTAATGTGTGTATGTCTGTGTCTAGTTCTATGTTACATGTTACCCTGTAGTGTAGTTTAATAAACATCCATATGTATTCACACTTGGTTGTCTGTGTCTGCTGCTCTCAGAACTAAGTCACTTTAACGTCCGGTCTTGCTACAATGCTCTGAGCACTGTTTCCGTAACGAAATTATTTGTCGTGGCCAGAGGAATAATTTTCCTTAAAGTCAACAGAAGGGTATAACAAGTTTTATTTTACACAACTGCAATATAATAAATTAAGGTACAAAACAACAGTGAATGTCTTAAACAGCAATGCAACAATAAATGATTTTAATTTTCTTTAAACTTAAAATAACAGGCTGAGAGTTACACTAAATGTATTTAGTGTTTATTTACAAATCACACAATCATGCACATTTCTTCCCTCATTATTCAGACAGGTTTCATTTTTTGAAGAGCTTATCCTCATCGTTCTGCTTGATTCTTATGACTGCCTTCATCTCAGATGTGGAAACACTATTTTGGATGTAGTCTGGAAAAACAAACAACCAAAAACTATCAGAAATTCTCAAGTTTCAGTTACACTTTTCACTACAGGCATATTTAGTATGCTTAAAATAAATCCTGAATTGTGATGTCACCAAGTGTTTGTGTAAAGCATTCATTCTACTCCCAGTTAATTTCTTAAGACATATTGGTCAGCATTAACAATGTCTTTGAGCACTCCAGGTAACAGAAGTTAAAGGGTTGGTTCACCCAAAAATGAAAATTCTGTCATCAATAACTCACCCTCATATCGTTCCAAACCCGCAAGTCCTTCATTCATCTTCAAAACACAAATGAAGATCTTTATAATAAAATCTCAGAGCTTTCTGTTCCTCCACTGATAGTCCATGCAACTACCCACAATAACATGCATTTCTGGAAAAAAGCATAGACACAATCATGTTTAAATACTGTACAGAGTCCTCCAAAGTTATTTGCCCTCTTTATCATTTTGGTTTTTCGTTCAAAATTCTAACCTTAAATAAATTAATTAAATAAAAATAATAATAATAGAAAAAAAAACATAATTTACAAATATAAAAGTATATAATTTAAATACTACTAGAATACAGTATATAGAATATATGTGTTCCACAGTTATTGTGCCCCCTTCATTTAATACTTTGTGTAGCCTATAACCCTCTTCACACATAAGGGCTAATCCATGGCTAGGTGTGCATTACATGATTTTAATGCATGAGGTGGAGGCAAAGGCAGTTTCACACCCGTAAGACCGTCATTCCTCTTTGGAACACAAACAAAGATTTTTATAAAGAAATCAGAGAGTTTTCTGACCCTGCATAGACAGCAATGCAACTTACACATTCAAGTAAACTATAAAGATAATAGTTAATAAAAGATCAATTAAATAAAGTAGATTACTGCTCACCAATATTTGAGTGCTTGTTTCACCACAGCCATAATCTTCTGTTGAATTATATGTTTGGTCATCTTTTTTTAGTTGTTACCCGTGCATTTTCCTGAAAATAGCAATCACACACTGATAAAATGTCCATTTCCACACATTAATGTCACACTAAACATAAATTCTGGTGTACAGTGCTGTGAAAAAAAATCCTGATTTATTCTATTTTTGAGTATATCCAGCACTAAATATTGTCAGATATTCCTAAGAAAATGAACATAAAACAAAGGCAAGTTTCATTAATAAACTGTATTTTGTGTTTATTCAGGTTGCCTGTTTCATGCACTTTTTTTTGAAGATTTGAACCAATTTAAGTCAAGTCACCATTATTTATATAGTGCTTTATACAATACAGATAGTTTCAGTGCTGCTTTACAGTGATAAAAGAAAAATAATGATGCACACAGAATTCACATCTGCTGTGTAAGTACACACACAGAATGGGATCTTATTGTGTTCTGACTTGTATATAGTCTGTGGAGAAGCATTTTGAGATCCTGAACTTCAAACAAATTTCCTTTCAGGTAAAGTGGGACATCCCTTATTTAGCAAAAACGATTCCGCATCTTAATTAAAAACACATGCCCCCGGTTTCACAGACAATTAAGGCTTAAGCCTAGTCCTAGACTAAAATTTAAGTCTGAGCTGTTTCAACTGAATTAAACTTGCCCTGACTGATCTTAAAACAAGCTCCTTTTCTACTGATTATGTTTTTTTCTTCTTGAATCCATGGAAAGAAGTAGAAACACTTAAATAACACACGTAAATATCAGGTATGATTTTCTTGTTTCACTTGTTGAACAGAATCTGTTGCAGGAATGTCTCAAAGTCTGTTCACATCTCTGGGGTTAGATCAGTGTGCATAATAATGTGTCTTTGACCTTCATTATGTATGTTTTGATTATACTGTGTTGTAAATAAAATACAAATAATTTAAAAAAAACTTTTTTTTCAATCTCCTCACATTCTCTCTTACCTGCCTCACAGTCACAGTCACACTGATGGGCCATTAGAGGCCATTAGAGGAGGGCCCTTTGTCTCTCAGGTGAGACTCACTTAATATTCATGGCCATTACCACTCCCTCGCATACAGACCCTCGATCACAAAACATGTCTTGAAAATTTTAAATCAATATATTTTTTTCTGTGAATGAGTAAGCAGAATGATTTTCACATAAATATTCTGATTACTCAAAAATAGTTCAGGACTATTTAGTGTGGGTTTTATGGCCTTATTTCAGCTACATTTTTTCCCCAAAACGTACTAACCACGCATAATATTTTTTTCTAAAAAATGCAAACATGTAAATCCATCTTGGTCACATATTATTGTAGCACAGTTTGTGCTGAATACAAAAAAAAAAAAAAATACATGTTGGTCAATAGTATGTTTTAAGTAGCTGAAATAAGCACAAATTTCAGGGCATGTCAAAACATCTCAAGGGCCCCAAAATGACCTCAGACCCCAGAGGGTTAAAACATGTCAGTGCCTTTGATTTGTCTTTAGATGCACCCCAGTAATGTTTTTTTTTTTTTTTTCTAAGGCATGTTTTAAAAAATTACTTAAATGCCGCGATTGAACTACGGCCTAATCCTGGTTTAGGCTAAACCCTGTCTGTGAAACCGGGCCATGATTTATTAACACATATTATCAGACAAACATATTTGACAAATCCAAAAATATATAACCCACAGGTTATGAGTAAAATAAATCATGTGTAAATCCTCATCTCAGTTCATGTGTGAAATTCAAAACTGAAAGATCATGTTGTGTTGACATTAAATTTGATTAAATCTGAATATCAGAATATTCATGATTCTGAATATTGATAAAATGAACTCTACAATATGTTAAAAATATGACCATAGTGTAACAGGTATGGAAATTAATGTTCATTTCATATGCAGAATTACGCAAAAATGTTCACAATGTATACCTGATATGCCTGTCTGTGTGTGCACCTGCCCCTTTAAATTTCAATCACTTTTATACTCTTTAAATCATATTTGTGACATTATTTTACTTGTATATTTGATTATTTCTGTATTTTCACTAAGTTTGATGAGTTTTCTGTCCATCGATGCACTTCAAGCACGTTGCACTTTACATTCATTTAACAGAAAAGACAAGGGCGAAAACACTGTAAAGACTGTTGTATGTTTCATTCAGTAAAAGAAGAGTCGAACCGTCAGTTGGTGTCCATCTGGTTACTATATAGAGAAAACAAAACAATGCAGATAACACCGGTCACAATAGCACAAGCAACAACAAACAGTCTAAAAAAAATAATTAAGATGGTAACCACGTGTAAAAACATTTGTCTATGTTCTCTAAACACTTTGAAATATGGACACAATTAAAGTTAATTTAAAGCTTTATATTCTGCATCTCCATTTTTCTCCTCTCATCCTTTTTTCACTCCACAGATTGAACTGAATGCCTTGACATCCTTTTATTCTCTCTTTCCTTTCTTCCATCTCTGACTTGAATTTCCTGACTGCAGTCAAGTTGAGTCACCTTTATTTATATAGCGTTTTTAACAATACAGATTGTGTCAAAGCAAATTTCCAATATCAAAATAGGAAAATCGTGTATCAATAATGTAAAATGTCAAGATTAAACACTCAATTTTCAGTTAAAGGCATTTCATTATTGAATTCAGTGATGTCATTGTCCAACTCAGTTCAGTTTAAATAGTGTCTGTGCAATCAAGTCAACGATATCGCTGGAAACGAAGTGTCCCCAACTGAGCAAGCCAGAGGCGACAGCGGCAAGGAACCAAAACTCGCTTTGTGACAGAATAGAGAAAAAAACCTTGGGATAAACCTGGCTCAGTCGGGGGTTAGTTCTCCTCTGACCAGAAAAACCAGCAGTTCAATTCCAACTGCAGCAAAGTCAGATTGTGCAGAGGACTCGTCTGTTTCCTGTGGTCTTGTCCAGATGGCCGTCTAGGTGACGAGGTCTTCACTGGGGATCTGTCTCTGGGGTTCATCTAGGTGTCCTGGTCTCCGTTGATGTTCAGGGCTGTAGAGGTCATAGGTGCTGATCCACCATCTGATCTGGATACAGACCGGATCGGGTGGCAACAGTGATCTCGGAATAAGAAAGAAACAGACTAATATTAGCATAGATGCCATTCCTCTTATGATGTAACAAGTACATCGGGTGTTATGATAAGTGTTCCCGGTTCTGGTTGACCTTATTAATGCAGCCTAACAATCCTTTTGATTATTAGAAGCATATTAGTGTATTATATGTATGACAGGTTAAAGAGATGGGTCTTTAATCTAGATTTAAACTGACAGAGTGTGTCTGCCTCTCGAACAGTGTTAGGTAGATTGTTCCAGAGTTTTGGTGCTAAATAGGAAAAGGATCTGCCCCCCGCAGTCGATTTTGATATTCTAGGTATTATCAAACGGCCAGAGTTTTGAGAACGCAGTGGATGTGGAGGACTATAGTGTGATAAGAGATCGCTCATGTACTGAGGAGCTAAGCCATTCAGGGCTTTATAAGTACTTAACAAGATTTTAAAATCTATCCGATGTTTGATAGGGAGCCAGTGCAGTGTTGACAGAACCGGGCTAATGTAGTCATGCTTCCTGGTTCTAGTAAGGACTCTAGCTGCTGCATTTTGGACCAACTGTAGTTTGTTGATCAAGCGTGCAGAACAACCACCCAATAAAGCATTACAATAATCTAACCTTGAGGTCATAAACGTATGAATTAGCATTTCTCCATTTGACATTGAGAGCATAGGTCTCAATTTAGATATATTTTTAAGATGAAAGAATGCAGTTTTACAAATGCTAGAAACGTGGCTGTCAAAGGAAAGATTGCTATCAAACAGCACACCTAGGTTTCTGACTGATTGACAGAGCAGCCGTTAAGTGTTAGACAGTGTTCTAAGTTATTACATGTGGGGGTTTTAGGTCCAATAATTAACACCTCTGTTTTTTTTTCAGAATTTAGCAGTAAGAAATTATTCGTCATCCAGTTTTTTATATCGACTATGCATTCCATTAGTTTCTCAATTTCGTGTTTTTCACCGGGGCGCGAAGAAATATAGAGCTGAGTATCATCAGCATAACAGTGAAAGCTAATCCCGTGTTTCCTGATGATATTTCCCAAGGGTAACATGTAAAGCGTGAAAAGTAATGGCCCTAGTACTGAGCCTTGGGGTACTCCATACTGCACTTGTGATTGATATGATACCTTTTCATTCACTGCTACAAATTGATGGTGGTCAGATAAGTATGATTTGAACCATGCTAAGGCACTTCCACTAATGTTTTCTTATAAAAGAGACAAAAAGTAATCAGATCTAGCAGTTTTTAATGCTTTTTTGTAGGATAGGGTACTTTCCTGCCAAGCAATACAAAATACCTCTAGTTTAGTTTTCCTCCAGCTGCGCTCCATTTTCCGGGCTGCTCTCTTTAGGGTGCGAGTGTGCTCATTATACCACGGTGTTGGACTCTTTTCCTTAATCTTCCCTAAGCGTAAAGGAGCAACCATATCTAAAGTGCTAGAAAAGAGAGAGTCCATAGTTACATCATCAAGTTTTTCTGTGCTGTTGGATATGCTGAGGAATTTAGATAAATCAGGAAGATTGTTTACAAAGCAGTCTTTTGTGGTAGAAGTGATGGTTCTACCATACTTGTAGCAAGGAGTAGAATTTACAGTTTTAGCTATATGGAGTTTACATAAGACTAGATAATGATCTGAGATATCATCACTTTGCTGCAGAATTTCAATATCATTAACATCAGTTCCATGTGACAGTATTAAATATAGAGTATGATTTCAATAATGAGTAGGTCCTGATAGAGTTCAGAATGTCTGTGAATGCTGATCATAATGCATATTTTTCATTATCAACGTGGATATTAAAATCACCAACGATTAAGACTTTATCTGCAGCCAGCACTAACTCTGATAGAAATCAGCAAATTCTTTAATAGTCTGTATGGTGCCCTGGTGGCCTGTATACAGTAGCCACTACAAACTTCACAAGGGATTAATCATTAACACTTGTTTCTCTAGATAATGTTATACGAAGCACCATTACTTCAAAGGAGTTATACTTAAAGTCTGCCCTCTGAGAAATACTGAGAATATTGCTATAAATTGTAGCAACACCTCCCCCTTTGCCTTTTGGACGCAGTTCATTTTTATAACAGTAATCTTGGGGGGTAAACTCGTTTAAAATTATTTAAATTTAATTCAATTTTTAACTCGTTTAAAAACTAACTACATATGAAAAGCGGCCCAAATCGGTTGCAGCTGATCCATAAAAGACCGTGGTGAAAGGTTTGGAATGGACATTCATGCAGTCATAAATTATCTCTCTTTTTATTAGCTAACTGTTATACAGTTAGATCAGTCAGGGCTAACTGTTAATATTTTAACAAGACATCATACTTAATAAAATAGACCAGGGATCCTCAAATCTGAACCACAAGATCCACTTTCCTGCATAGTTGAGCTGTAACCCTAATCAAACACACCTGAACATGCTAATCAATGTCTTCAGGATCATTAGAACATCAGAGACAGGTGAGTTTGATCAGGGTGGGAGCTGAACTGCAGTGGATTGGACCTCCAGGGTAAGAATAGAGGAACCCTGAAATAGACTGTAGTTCCTAATATGGTGTAATATCTAATTTGTATTCCTTACCACTAGATGGCAGACATGTAGTACTTAGATTCTAGACCAAAATTATGTCACGTTCCTATTCAAAGTGTTTAAGGAAATAGCAGAGCAAGTGAGCTATCATGTCATTGATGCGGAAGCAGATCAGTTCATAGCGTGCGGGTAAGCTGTGAAATTTGTGAGAGAAAATCACCAAATGGCTAATAACAAGTTGTACAGTGAGGTAGGGTTGTGACGGTGAGGAAATTTTCTCACCTGTAATACCGGTATCACCGTGGTGGGAGGTCGTTTGAGTTTCCCCTCTTTTCCTCGCTTTCCTTCGGTTTTAAATGGCTTGTAAAAGCTCTATGCGCGTTTTACTTTCACTTTTTAAATTTGCTGCAATTCGGCATCAAGCAGTTGTTTGTTTTTAGTTTGTTTGAGTTTTCCCACTTTCTCTTGCTTAAATTTAATTATCGGCAATTCGGCATCAATTGCTTGAAATAAATTTAAGCAACAACAAAATTCAACTTAAAACATATACCTTTTATTAACAAAACGAATACAAATACACCATAGGCTATGCCTAATATAAAATAACAAACAACTTACGAATTTTAAATAGGTATACAAAACTGAAAGTCAGTAAAGACTGAAGAACAAATAATTATAAAACGTAGAACGTTTATTAGCAAAACGATTAAGAAAGTTTTGAGGCTCCTGCATACTCACCTCACTCTTCTCGACAGTCAGCTCGACTCACTCCTCACGTGATAAATGAAATCTGGTCTGTGATGCACGACTAGTTCGTTCGTATCGTTCGTTCGTACTGTATTGAGCAGCCGCGTTCAGTTTTAATTGTAGTGTTTGTTCTCTAACTGAACTAAATGGTTTTTATTACTATTAAAAAAAAAATCAAAATGACGGTGGGGGACGGTGCTGCGGTGGGCAAGTGACGTAACCGGTGTTGCGGCTTAACACCGGTATCACCGCCAACACCATTTATCGCAGCAAGCCTACCGTGAGGATGTGTTGCAAATGTTATTCGCCGATTCTGACTCTGAAGGGGAATATTTGTCTTTTGAAAATGACGATTGGTCGTCTAATGATCGCGCATCTCCCAGGACATCTTTGCAGCGCAATGGTTCCGCCGTGAAAGGCGAGAGTGTTCACGAAGCACCATCAAGTGATCAATTCGACCCTTTGCCCAACGGGGATGGGGGTGGCGGGGGTGGACGTGGTCTTACTGTTCATAGGACAGCTGTTGCTAGAGGTATATTACTGATGAACTGATCAAAAAGTAGGCTACTGTTCACATGCGTTTTACTACTATATAGTATAGTAATAATTTAGTAATTTCTCCGGTTTTATTGTTGGTTTCCTCTTTTCTTTTTTTTTTTTCTTTTTATTTATTTTTTTAAATAAGAACATTACAAATGTTGGATAACAGCATAAATATCAAGAAAGAGAAAGGGAAAAAAACAAAAAACACACAAGAGACACAAGTAATACTTCAGGGTAACTTAAAAGAAACATACAAATAAACCACGGCAGCGAATTACCACAGAGAATAATGCATCATCAATTTAAAACAATTATTTTAAAGCTTGGGCTATACTACTCCAATACGTGACAGTTTGTATTCTAGCCCCATTAATCCTTGCTGTGCTGCGTTTTAAACAAACAATATAATGAAAAGACAGCAGCCAGAATCTTCTAGGATCCATGTCAGGTGTGAACCATTGCTGTGTAATTGTTTTTTTTAGCAGCAGTGAAACCAGACATTAACAATCTTCTCTGAACTAATGTGAAGTTATAGGAAGAATCATCATTTAACATCATAAGACAAGGATCAAGCTCAAACTGCAACTGTGTGATATGTTTTAGTACTTGAGCTACATGTTTCCAAAAATTGGATATAACTAAACAGTCCCAAAACATATGCAAAAAAGTACCTTTAGAGTTATTGTTACATAGATTGCAATTAGGATTTGATGAGAGTTTCATCAAGTATCGCTTATATGGGGTACAATACATTTTGTGTACAGTTTTGAAATTAATAAGTATGTGCGAGGGGTTTTTGGAGGAAAGACAAAGATTTGACCAAACTGTATTCCAATCAGGACTGACCCAACCATGAAAGTTATCTCTCCCACACAGTCAATATCTTCAGGGACTTATATGAACCTTCAAGTAGTTGCTTATAGATCAAGGAGACTGTGCCCTGAATTTTCCCAGTATTTTTGAACCACTTTAACAGTGGGTGATCATCTAGGCTAGAATTCCAGGGTACCCCATATGCTTTCATTGCAGACCTTAACTTCAAATAGATAAAAAAGGAGATACCTGGCAAGGAGTATTCAAGCAGATTTTTTTCTAGCTCCTCAAACCGTTTATTCCTAGAGGCCTTGACTTTAGCAGAATATGAGATGCAATTACCCCTTAAAAAACATTTTGTAACTTCCCACAACATCTGTGGATTATGGCAATGGGAGTTAATTTCCAAAAAAATTATTAATTCTTGTCTGAGTTGATCTAGGAAGGTGGTGTCGTATAATAATGTATTATTAAAGCGCCATCTATTGACTTTAGAGACTTTAGCACCTATATTGTTATTACAAATAACGGGTGAATGATCCGAAATCAAAATAGGTAAAATATCAATAGTACTGATGTATTGGACCAGGGAAGGATCAACCAGAATATAATCAATCCTAGAAAATGACTTGTGATGGGTAGAATAGAATGTGTAGGCTTTAGTATTACCATTTTCAATACACCATGGGTCTGTAAGATTAAGCTCTGCAATTAAGCTATTAAGAGCTACTGACGAGGGCATTGCCACAGTAGAATCAGTGGAGGAGCGGTCTAACTCAGAGTGGACACAAGCATTGAAATCCGCACCTAAAATAATGTGATAATCATTGAAATTAATTAAGGTTCCAGAAATATTATCCATAAACTGGTGGTCACATACGTTCGGTGCATATATAGAGGTTAAGAGGACTTTGGTATGATTGATTCTAATGGCTGCGTACACAGATCGGCCACAATCATCTTTCCCCATAGAATCCACAGACAAACTTAATGATCTCTTATACAGATTTGTTAAGTGCACATGAACATGCCAACATCTTATAATATTTATTTTGGAAGCGACGAACATCTCCGTCTTTTAAATGGGTTTCTTGGAGTAGCGCGATAGATACATCTTTCCGTCACAAAAATTCCAGACAATGAGTGCGCTTTACCGGTGAGTTTAACCCCCTCACATTCCAACTTAGAATATTAAAAGTAGACATGTCACGTACAGGTAAAATGACAAGTGGAGTCTAGAAAAGCCCAGGTCTCGAGAACCATTTGGAGAAAATTGTACATTAAAGTTAGTTGCTGCCGCGAACAAAACACAGATGAATATAAACCAAACTATATACATACATTTTGCAAGCCGCGAGGGTATAACGAGTCCTCTGGCTAGCGTAGGGTTACAATTTACAAGAGCCGTGACTGCTCAATTGCGGTGATCCCAACCACTACTAAGGGGAGATTATTATAGCTAGGGAGGAGATTCTCGATTGTAATAAAAATTTGTTTAAAGAATAAAATCAGAAAATAAATTTCTGTATAAAATCTCAACCTGCTCAGATATTTAGTAGCCTAGAAAAATGAAATAAAATACAGGGGAGCCTACCTCAGTAACCAAGAGTGTCCATAACCTATTTTGTGACCAAAGAAAATATGAAAACAAAATAGCAAATGAGAAAGGTAAAATAAATGACTTAGAAACATCGTATACAGTACACTCCCTGTGTAGTTTTCTCTCTACTGAGTGATGGATTGCTCCATATCCATGTCAGCACAGCGGTCCAGTTGAGGAGGCAGTCCCACGGATGCTATAGCCATGTCGTTCCCAGGCCGTGAAGACAGAAGATACTGCTCGGGCCTCCAGCGGCGAGCGGAAGAGGTTTTGTCTCCCTGCATGAATGACTTTGAGTGTTGCCGGGAAGAGGAGAAACGACTGAATTCCGAGTGTATCCATCTTCTTCTGCACCTCAGTGAAAGCTTTCTTTTTCTTAGTGGTGTCTGCGCTGTAATCCGGGAAGAAATGAAGGGTTTCGCTGCCGAGCTTGACCGGGTATACGGCCCTCGCCCCATTGAGAATGGCTTGTCTATCGGTGTAGTCCAACAGTTTAAATATAATCATGCGTGGGCGTTTAGACTGCTTGTCTGAGTAGATGCGATGTGCGCGTTCGATTTTCATTTCTCTGTTCGCGATGGAAGGTATCCATTTGGGCAGGTTCGCCTTTAAAAAGGCTGTAACAGTTTTACTGTCACATTAGTTCCTAGTTCTTTTTTCCCATGTCATAGTTATGCCCTATCATTAGGGGGTGCTCTGTATTCTGAGTTGCTTGTTTGCCTAAAAAGGGGGAAAGAAGTAGCATTAGGCAGGAAGTAGTATGTAATGTCTTCTCCTTTGCTGGTGCCCTGATTTGAGGAACAATTTGTTCTTACTCTCAAATGTAAGTAAGGTATTGCTTGGTAAATGTTTGGAGTTTGTATATATAATTTTTGGTCATGGGTAGCACTAACTACGTGTTGATTGTATGTTTGTTTAAATGCATAGGGTTCTTGTATGAGAGAGGAAACAGCACAGATATAAACAGGACCTAGACCAAAAGGGACTAATCGTCTTCATCCAACCCATCTACTCATATTTTATGGTCAACAAACGGAGGAATTGTTTGGTGGTTCAAATTCCGCATTGCTTCACTTAAGAACCGCTGGTCTCCTTTTCCACTCTAAATACTGATTTCATTATGACAAAATGCTGCTTATGGTTATATCTATGAACTGATGGACTTGCTAGATTTAACGGATGTTTCCTCAACTCTGGAAGACTTCATGTGCTAATGTATGGACTTGTTGATGTGAATGTGTGACTCACAACTTTCATTTAATACACATGGCTCACTGAAATGAATTGGTCTCTGTGGTCCGTCAATCTTTATGTGGCATTAAATGTAAGGTGTTACATAAAATATGGCGCCCGAACAGGGACCAGTTGAAGGAAAATACCATCCAACTGAATTTTGATGAGAGACACGAATTCAACTTTCTGTGAGTCAGGTTGTTTTATTGGTTACAGTAACATAACATTACAGTCAGCTTAGGCTTTAAAGATAGTTATTTCCAAAGATTCATTAGTTAAAAAATGGCCTCCTTACAGAAAGAGACAGAGGGTGAGGATCCTTTAATCCCAGACTACTCTTCAGAACCTTTCACTACTCATCGTGAGCCAATCCAAGACCTTATTCATTCTCTCAGTAGCTTGTATCTGGAAAATGAACCTGAGAATGTGGAACAAGAATGTGAGTGCGATGACCCTCTGTTACCTCCTCCTCCTCCAAACGAGGATGATGAAAGCTTATTAACAATGATTATGGCTTCAAGGATGCATAAAGTAGAATGTAGAGTGGAGGGGTTGGAGAATGCATCTGATGTTCGTTTTAAGGATATTCAACACCAGTTGAGGGAGCAAGGTAATAGGATGACTGCCATCGAATGTCAGCTGCAGCACATAGTAAAACGGTACCAAGATCATCATGCAGAAGTACAGCAACTTGAGCACTCACTGTCCACCAAGCTGTAGGATGAATGCAGCCAAGTAAAAGGCACTTTGGAAACTAAGGTCCAGGAGTTAGGAAGAGCAATTATGGATTGCCTGAAACGGAGAGATGGCCAGCTGAGGTCACTGATTCAGTCTTCTGGGGGAGCTACCTCTACTCCACATTTCAGCCACTCAATATTAGATCACTGTTCCTTTCGATCTGTACCTTATAAGACCCCCATCAAGCTAGAGTTTTCAAAATTTGGAAGTTTAGATGGAGAGGATCCCATTACGTACCTGGAGCGATGTGATGAATATCTGGCTATACAGCCTTTGAATGACTCCGAGATCTTATCCATGCTTCCTTCTGTGTTAACACACACCGCTAAAGACTGGTGGGTAGCCAAAAAGAAGAAGGTAAGAACATGGTCACAATTTAAGTCAGCTTTTCTTCAATCATTTTTGTCTGACGATCACGAGGTTGAAGTAGAAAGAAGGATCAGAGAAAGGAAACAAAGAGTTGATGAAAGCATCAGGACGTTTGCATATCAGTACCGAGCCTTATGTTTGAGGTTGAAGCCTTCCATGATGGAACGTGAGATCCTCCAAGCAACTCTTCGAAACTGCAATCCAAGAATTGCCAGTATTTTAAGAGGTACTGTAACTACTGTAGATGATCTGGTACGGGTAGGCACCCTTGTAGAAAGAGATATCAGCGAAGAGAGAGCCTTCTGGAGGCAGAGGCACCAAGAACAAAACTCAAAGCCTATTGAAACGGGTAAATTCACAAAAGGACGACAGCCCAATTCACACGTAGCTGTTTGTTCAGAGAACAGCGGAGAGCTACTAACGACATTAACATTGCCCATAACCATCAAAGGCCGTCAATATCAAGCAATCCTGGATACTGGGAGCACTTATTCATTATTGCAGGAGTCGTGCTGGCACCGAATCATGAAGCTTTGCAGTCAAGCAGAGGACAGTCATTTTCCCTTGCTAATGGGTATGTACAGTCAGCCTTGGGGAAGGTAGTTTGGAGGGGTACTATTCAGGGCACAGCTATCCTCTAAGAGCCTATGTGATGAGGGACTGTGATTTGGCCTTTTCAGTTGTATTAGGTCTTGAGTTTTTGAAGACATCAGGAATCATCATTGATTTAAAAAATTCCACATATTCATTGCCTGAAGAATGTGAGAGAGTCCACTTCTTTACCACTTCTTCTCCTTCACCAACAGTTAGTCTGCACCTTGCAATACCTCTAGTGCCAACCTCTTCTACTACACTAACCATCTTAAAGGAGTTAGTAAATCAAGCTGATGCTTCTAAAGCCCAGAAACGTCAGTTAGAAGGACTGATGCTTGACTGGCAAACTGTATGCACTGACAATTTGGGACAAACCAACTTAATTCGCCATCGAATCAATACTATTGATGAGATTCCTGTGTGTAAGAAAGCCTATCCTGTGTCTGTCAACAAACTGAAGTTTATTGACGAGGAAGTAGCAAGCATGCTGGACAAAGGCATTATAAGACCTTCTGTTTCCCCATGGGCAGCACCAGTTGTTTTAGTACCCAAGAAAGATGGTAGTACCCACTTTTGTGTTGATTATCGAGCGCTGAACTCCAAGACTCCTCTGGATGGATTTCCGATGCCACAGATTCAGGATATCCTAGAGTCCTTGTATGGAGCGACCATATTCAGCACATTAGACCTTAAGTCTGGTTACTGGCAGGTAGGAATGGATGAGGACAGTATCCAAAAGACCGCCTTTGTCACCAAGAATGCCCAGTACGAATTTGTTCGTCTTCCCTTTGGCCTTAAAAATGCCGCTGCAACCTTTCAAAGGCTTATGAACAACATTCTGAGAGATTACATAGGGAAGTTCTGCTTGGTATACCTTGATGACATAGTGATCTATTCTAAAACTGTCCAAGACCACTTTCAACATCTCAAGCAACTCTTTGCAAAACTAGAAGTCTCAGGATTGACACTCAACCTCAAGAAATGTTCTATGCTCCAAAAGACCATCAAATATCTAGAACATGTTGTTTCTGAGGAAGGGGTTCGTACTAAAGCTTCTAAAATCAAAGCTGTTCAAGATTTTCCAGTACCCAAGAACCTCAAAGAGGTACAAAGGTTTTTAGGTCTTGAAAGTTGGTATCACCGTTTTATCTCCCACTTCTCTGAGCGAGCAGCCCCTTTATATGCACTAAAGGCTAAGAATTCAACTTGGAATTGGACCATTGAATGTCAAAATGCTTTTGATGATCTTAAGAAGGCCCTACAATGAGCACCAGTTTTAATGCCACCTGACTGATGCCAAACAACCGATGCCAGCGATGTAGGATTAGGAGCTGTATTGACACAAGATTTTGATGGGGCAGAGCATGTCATTGCCTACGCTTCGCGGCTTCTGCATGGAGCAGAGAGGTCATACTCTACCTCAGAGAAGGAGTGTCTTGCAGTAGTGTGGTCCGTGGAAAAGTGGAGACAGTATTTGGAGGGAAGGAACTTTGAAGTACTCACAGACCATTCTGCGCTGATTTGGGTATTCAATCACCCTAAACCATCCTCACGCTTGACCAGGTGGGCTTTACGACTGCAGGGTTTCAGCTTTACGGTAAAGTACCGGAAGGGATCATGTAATGTGGTACCTGATGCCCTGTCTAGAGGAGTACCTGTGCAAGAGGTGGTGAGCCATATTGCCCTATGTCAAATTACAAAACCAGACCCTAATTTGCCTGTCAATTGGGATGAAATTGGGAAAGTCCAAAAGCAGGATCCTTCTTTACATGCTCTATGGGAGTCAGCTAAACAACCTACCACAGATTCTAATCGCATCACTCACATCATACAGAATGACTACTTGTTTCGCAGTGTGCCTGACAAGCACCAAGGATACACTCATCAACTAGTCATACCTGCATCACTTAGGGAAACGTTTTTGCATTTTGCTCACTCAAACCCATTGAGTGGACATTTGGGGAGAATGAAAACCTTAAGGAGACTACTTGACAATGTCTATTGGCCTGAGATTCGTAAAGACGTTTGGAGTTTTTGCACCCAGTGTAAGATGTGTCAAGCTTACAAACCAAGAATCTCAAAGCTATCTGGATTGCTGCAGTCAGACCCAGTAGTGGAGCCTGGCTATATGCTTGGAGTAGATCTGATGGGTCCTTTCCCAAGGAGTTCCAGATCTAATGAATTCTTATTAGTCTTTGTGGATTATTGTAGCAAGTGGGTGGAACTCTTTGCTCTACGGTCTGCAAAAACTCACCTCATAACCAATATTCTGACAAAAGAAATGTTCACTCGATGGGGAGCTCCAGCATACTTGGTCTCTGACCACGGCCCACAGTTCACTGCCCAATTACTCAATGATACCTGCAAGCGATGGGGTGTAGTTCAAAAACTCAGTACAGCATATCATCCACAGACCAATTTAACTGAGAGGATCAACAGGACCTTAAAAACAATGATATCATCTTACGTTCGTGACAACCACCATGATTGGGATAAATGGATACCAGAGTTCCGGTATCCCATTAATTCAGCATGGCAGGAGAGTACGGGTCTTACTCCAGCAGAGATGGCATTGGGGCGCAAATTAAAGGGTCCTTTTGAGCGATTAATCCGCAAACCTCCTAATCCCGATCATGTAGCCTACAGCACGGTTGAAAGGCAGAAAGCTCTTCTTGACCAAGTAAGAGAGAAGACTAGCCAAGCCCAAGAGAGACAAGGCAGATACTACAATAAACGTAGGAAGCCTGAGTCCTTCGAGGAAGGAGATCTGGTTTGGACACTTACTCACCCTCTATCTCCTGCTGCAGATTTTTTCATGGCCAAGTTAGCCCCAAGATGGCAAGGTCCTGCAAAGATTATGAAAAGGGTGAATAATGTCAATTACAAAGTGGTAATGCTTGACAACCCGAGTCAATGTGATACTTACCATGTTGAAAAGCTAAAGAAGTTTTATGGGACCGTTTAGCTCTTTTCTTTTAGGGGGAGGGGTGTGTAACAGTTTTACTGTCACATTAGTTCCTAGTTCTTTTTTTCCATGTCATAGTTATGCCCTATCATTAGGGGGCGCTCTGTATTCTGAGTTGCTCGTTTGCCTAAAAAGGGGGAAAGAAGTAGCATTAGGCAGGAAGTAGCGTGCCAAGCACATGTAATGTCTTCTCCTTTGCTGGTGCCCTGATTTGAGGAACAATTTGTTTTTACTCTCAAATGTAAGTAAGGTATTGCTTGGTAAATGTTTGGAGTTTGTATATATAATTTTTGGTCACGGGTAGCACTAACTACGTGTTGATTGTATGTTTGTTTAAATGCAGAGGGTTCTTGTATGAGAGAGGAAACAGCACAGATATAAACAGGACCTAGACCAAAAGGGACTAATCGTCTTCATCCAACCCATGTACTCATATTGTATGGTCAACAAACGGAGGAATTGTTTGGTGGTTCAAATTCCGCATTGCTTCACTTAAGAACCGCTGGTCTCCTTTTCCACTCTAAATACTGATTTCATTATGACAAAATGCTGCTTATGGTTATATCTATGAACTGATGGACTTGCTAGATTTAACGGATGTTTCCTCAACTCTGGAAGACTTCATGTGCTAATGTTTGGACTTGTTGATGTGAATGTGTGACTCACAACTTTCATTTAATACACATGGCTCACTGAAATGAATTGGTCTCCGTGGTCCGTCAATCTTTATGTGGCATTAAATGTAAGGTGTTACAAGGCGATGCAGTCATCTCCCTCAACATCTTCTCTGAGGCCGACTAACCGTACATTGGATCTTCTGCTGCGATCTTCCATGTCAGTAATCTTTAATGTGATGTCATCGAATTTAGATTTCAGATCCCTGTTCTGATCTCTGTCTTTACGAACAGCCGCCTGGATGGTGTCGTATCTGGATTGGAGCAGAGATACTGATTTTTCCCACTTGCTCGATCTGCCCGGTTATGGCGGTGACTGCTTTGTTGGTATTTTCAATTTCGCGTTTCAGATCTAGAATCTGAGGTGTCAGCACATCATCTATCGCAGATTTGATAGCGACAGTGACAATTCTGTCTAGATCAGCCTGTTGCTCGCTCAGAGCTTGTTTCACTCCGGCCAAAATGGCGCCATCCAGCTCAGCTCGGCAGATAGCGGTGGAAGATTCCTTAAATTTCTTCTTAATGGGAGAGGTAGCGTCCTCCCGAGTATGAACAAGTGTGGCCTGGGTCGACATTTTCGACGATTTCACGTAGTTTAGCATTTAGTTGTCCTTCAAAGGCCTGAAAATATGCGAGTGGTGTGAAGAGCGTCTTTTCAAAGCTGCACCGCCATTAACGCGTCACGTGACCTCCTCTTTTCTGACCATTTGGAATGAGGATAAAAAGACAAAAATATATAATAATATATTATATTATATAATATTTCCTGAATATTATGAAATTCAAAAGGGCCGCCCCCTGATGACATCATAATATGCAAATTAGATGAGTATATTTACACCCCACATAAACTCTAGGTCCTGCCCAACATTTTTCTAATTTACAGTAGATCTCTATCTTTAAGCCCTTTCAAGCCACAAGCTTTTGAAATCTTGATGTCAAAATCTAGCATTTTTCCAAAAAATCCTGGCGCCTAAAGGGTTAATAATGGTTTCAGATCAAATAGTAAAGAAAGAGCTTCGTTGAAAGAAACGCGCGTGCTACATCCGTGCAGACAGTGCCTGCATGGCGTCAGTTCAAAAGCCAGCTCCGCCCAATCAGCTTCATCGTGCTGCGTTCCACTATATGTTGCCATTGACAACGAACTCAAATAAGCTTAGTTCAGTTGATTCGACTTAAAAAATTCAATAGAATGAGAAAACTCATGTAAATGGTACACCTAACTCAAAAACCTGAGTACTACATAAAAAAAATAATGTTTATGTTTAATATACTTAATTAATTTGGGTTAAAACAATTTCAGGGATAACAGTGTGCGGTGCGAACACGCCAAAAAGTGGGTAGTTCCACAATTAGTTTGGGTACTATGAAAAGGTTCCTGCGGTGCGAAAGGCCCTTGTCTTCTGGACAATTGCCAAGTCAGCAATCTTCCCCATTATTGTGTTTTCAAAGAACAAGAGATACCCATAATTTATACTGTAGGGATGGTCATTTAATGAAACTCAAATGTAAATATTCTAATATTTTGAGATACTGGATTTTTGACTTGATGAGCTGTAAGCTTTAATCATCAAGATTAAAACAAAAAAACTTTTGAAATGTTTTACTGTAATGAATCTAGAATATATGAAAGTTTCACTTTTTGAAATAAGTTTTAAAAAATTTGACATTTTCAGAATATTCTAATTTTTTGAGATGCACCTGTAAGTAAAATTAACATAAGTATCTGATTTATTATTGATTTTGACAGTGAAGCTCCTCCCACTGCAGTTCAGCAATAAATGCTGGAATATTCCCATCAGTCTACAAGTGAAGACGAGCATCAGAGCATCAGGAAGAAGTGAAATCTGCAGAGACAGAGTTTATTGAAGGACAGAGAGAACATGAGAGATCCAGAACCCTGCAGAATGAAACACACTGAAGAACAAACAGGTTGGTGTTCATTCCTGATTCATGATGAACATTAAGGTGGTAAAGTATCAAACAGTTTGTCAGATTTTGATTTGTTGTAACAGAAAAAATATAGAGCCGTGCAATAATATAGTTGAAGCATCAAATAATAAGGGCACTTTCTATAACATTTAAAATGTTTTAAATTGTTTAAAGGGGTCATATGACATTGCTAAAAATAACATTATTTGGTTTAAAGCAATGTGTTTACGTGGTTTAAAGTTCAAAAACATTATTTTCCACATACCGTACATTATTTTTGCTCCTCTGTGCGCCTCCTTTCTGAAACATGCCGTTTTTTTACAACACTCATCGTTCTGAAAAGCGCAGTGTGCTCTGATTAGCCAGCTATCCAGTGCTTTGTGATGGGCCTGAATACCTTGAGCATATGATGGAAATGTTACACCCCTTACCATATTTAATGCATGTCCCGGCATGTTGAGACAAAGACAATAAAACCCATTATAATCGAGGCATTTGTTGCATCCAGTGGGGACATAATTACTGATTATAATGACTTGTACTGTCTTTGTAGAAACTTGTACTGATCATAGAAATGAGAAACAACAAGCGCTACTCTACATTGCTCAAATTTTGCATTTGAATAGTCAGTAGCAAATTCTTTAAATATGAAAACATACTTGGGATTTGAAGTTTGGAAGGACAGCAAACTCTCCCAGGTTCAGGAAACAGTCCTCTGTAAAATGCACTGCACACACTCGAATATTTGGGTTGAACTGCTCTGGAACAGTGTTTAACCACTAATTTCTAGTTGTGTCCTCTTTTGGAAGGACAAAAGTTTTGCTTTCACAATTAAACACACAGCGTCTCCACGATATGGCGGCAGCTGCAACAATACTACAGCGAGAATAAAGCTTAAGATTGCTGCTGTCACTCCAGTTCTTAAAAAGCATCGTCTCGAACCATCTTCCCTAAGTAGCTATAGGCCTATTTCAAACTTGTCCTTTCTCTCTAAGATATTAGAAAAAGTAGTTGCCTCCCAGTTACAGACCTTCTTAACTCCACACAACCTCTATGAGCCCTTCCAGTCTGGTTTTCGCCCATTACACAGTACGGAAACACCCCTGGTTAAGGTTCTCAATGATCTTCTTTTAGCTTCTGATTCTGGTGCTCTTAGCACTCTCCTTCTATTAGACCTCAGCTCAGCTTTTGACACTGTTTGTCATGAGATACTCCTTTCATGACTTTCAGCAATTGGAATTACTGGCACAGCCCTTAATTGGTTTTCCTCCTATCTGACTGGGAGGCAACAATTTGTTATATACCAGAATCACAGATCATCTACCAAATTCATCAGCTCTGGTGTACCTCAGGGTTCTGTTTTGGGCCCTCTCCTCTTCACCATTGATATGCTACCAATTGGACAAAAAATTAAGCACTATGGGTTTAACTTCCACTGCTACGCAGATGACATTCAGATTTATTTTAGCACACCTTCCACTTCAGTGTTTCCTCCGCCTTCATTAACAAATTGCATCAAGGAACTCAAGCTTTGGCTAGAGGCAAATTACCTTAGATTTAACTCTGATAAAAGTGAGGTAATTCTGATTGGCTCTAAAGCTGTTGTATCTAAGCATTCTAGTCAACTGCTGGATCTGGATGGTGATCTGATTTATGCCCTCCACTAAAGTTTGCAATCTTGGTGTTCTCATTGATTCTACTCTTTCATTCAACGATTGGTAAAGTGGTTAAGACAGCTTTTTTCCATCTACGTAATATCTCGAAAGAACGATCACATTACCCCTATCCTTTATCATCTTCATTGGCTCCGGGTTTCATGTGTATTAACTTCAAGATACTAATTCTCACTTATAAAGCCCACCATAACATTGCTCCTTTTTATTTATCTGATTTACTTCTACCATATGTACCTGCCCGCTCATTAATATCTTCTAGTGAGGGATTGTTAGTCACCCCTAAGTTTTGTCTGGTGACTATGGGAGCTAGGGCCTTCAGTGTTGTTGCTCCCAGATTGTGGAATGTTCTTCCCCAAACCATCCGTCACGTAGATTTATGGGGGCATGTTTTAAACGAGGTGTTTTAGGAGGGTGTGGCTGACTCTTTTATAAAGAATATCTTTTTGGGTTTGAGACTTTAATCTTTGCGACGTTACGGATCTTATATATGCACAAACACCTTGTAAGCACTCCAAAGACAAAGGAAAACATGAAATCACATCATAGGACCTCTTTTAAGGAAATTTTCAGGGACATGTAATTCATAAAAATCTCAAAATGATCAAAAAAATGGCAGTTGTCTACTTTCCACTGTTACATCAGGGTTCACTTTTATGTCCTTTATTTGACATTTTTCTGTGCTTTACTGAAAATTAAATATTTTACATTAATTTTAGAGTTGATTGAAGAAAACAAGGAGAATGAAGAACTGAATGAAGAGGAGAAACATCATGTCAAAACTGGAGAAAAAACTTCGAGTCGCTCTCAAACCAAACAGAAAGATTTAAAGAAGAGAAGAGACGAGAAATCTTTCACCTGCACTCAATGTGGAAAGAGTTTGTCAAGCAAACATAAACTTGAGATTCACATAAGGATCCACACTGGAGAGAAACCATTCACATGTGATCAGTGCGGGAAGAGTTTCACAGAATCATCAAACCTTAAAGAACACATGAACACCCACACTGAAGAGAAACTGTATGAATGTGATCAATGTGGCAAAACATTTTTGTGGGCTACAAGCCTGAAGGAACACCTGACCATTCATATGAAGGAGAAACCACATTCATGTTCTTTCTGTGGAAAGAGTTTTTCACATCTGCAGAGTTTAAAACTACATCAGAAGAGACATACTGGTGTGAGAGATCATATGTGCTTTGAGTGTGAGAAGACTTTTATTACGGCAGAAGAATTGAAACAGCACCAGAGGATCCACACTGGAGAGAAACCTTACAAGTGTTCACACTGCGACAAGAGATTCAATCAGTCCGCACATCTGAAATCACACGAGATGATCCACACTGGAGAGAAACCGTATCACTGCACTGCATGCGGGAAGAGTTTCACTCAATCATCTAATCTACACAGGCATACAAAAAACAATCACAGGAAGTAGATCATCTTCAGATCCAGTACTTTCAGGTCTAACATCACGTCCTCACCAAACATGACACAATAATGCATCAAGAAATAAAATCTCTTCTGTATAAATCCGTCCTAACAAAGAAACCTCATCTACAGCCACAGTGAATAAAGTTCATCTTCAAGACCAGCAGTCTCACCTGCAACATTTCTTACCCAAAGAACAATATTTACATTTTATTCTGAACTATTTTGCTTTAGGATATGTTATATCATTCTTTTCTTTTTTCTTGCAAATGTTTTTGTGCTTGCATGCGTATTTCAGGAACCTGTAGCAATTGCTGTATTTTTAACTTGCGCTTCATTTTGCTTATACATCTAGTTATTTTTTATGTATTTAGCAAATGAAGATGCAGGACATACTTCGAATAAAGTTATTTTATTAACAATTTTGTCGATTTATAATGTTTAATGTATAGTGTGTTGCTGATTATACTACATGAATCTAAGAGAATTTGAAAAAGGAGTTTTCCGTCGCTATGACGGATTTCTGTCAATTAGAAAAAATGAGGGGAGAAGAAACATGTAGCGTGTTGTTGTTGTTGTTGTTGTTCTGCCGGCACACCAAAAATCATCCTCGCCTCGGCTGCAGCTTCTCACTGACAACATAGTAATGCTGCTCGCATCATTCACAGTCAGGATTGTGGCTATTAAATAATAATTCTACTCATTCCTGCAGGTTCCGCGCTTATAACACGATGGCAGATGATGGAACGTATCATTTGCACGTGTTTTTGAGTTTTGAGAACTCACTCGCGCGCTCTCACTTTCTGTGCACCCACAGATCACGATAAGGAGAGTGACAGCTTTTAATAATTAAGGGAGCTTGCAAATGTGGTGTTTATTGAACTGTTGTATTAAATTAATAAGTACTGTTTTTGCTCATCAACTGATTTTTTTAATCAACGAAAATAGTTCCAAATAAAGTAACAGCTGAGCCGCTGCGCATCTCTGAAAGCAAACACAGCGGTGTTTCATTCGTGAATGAAAGTGCGTTTTTGAATGAATCTAGTGAGTCAGTGATTCATGATTCATGTGTACATTCATAAAGACAGTCACTTCCTTCATCCCTGAATGAATCAGCCGTTCGAACGAATCAAATGAATGAATGATTCAGTGATAAAATCAGTGACTTGCCGGCACCTGCTGGTGGATTTAGTTCCTTTTTTAGTGTACACTTTCAGTTATTTAAATCAATTTAATATTTCTGTATTCAAAATTGTATATTTAAAACCTTAATCTCCACATGAATTTAATTGCACTCATGCCACCTCTGAGCCTCATTAAACGTCTGAAAATGTACCTACAAGCCACTTGTGTTCTTCTCTGTAGTACAAATGATTATTTTATTAATATTAATTTCATATGATTGGTATATATATATATATATATGATATTCACTACCATTCAAAAGTTTTTTTTTTGAAAGAAGTCTCTTCTGCTCACCAAGTCTGCATTTATTTTATCCAAAATACAGCAGAAACAGTAATATTGTGAAATATTTTTACTGTTTAAAATTACTGTTTTCTGTTTAAAATATATTTTATTCCTGTGATCAAAGCTGAATTTTCAGCATCATTACTCCAGTCACATGATCGTTCAGAAATCATTCTAATATTCTGATTTGCTGCTCAAAATACATTTTTTTTTTTAATTATTATTATTATTATTATGTTGAAAACAGCTGAGTATATATTTTTTTTCAGGTTTCATGGATGAATAGACAGTTCAGAAGAACAGCATTTATCTGAAATAGACATATTTTGTAACATTATAACTGTCTTTATCATCGTTTTTTTTTTTAAATCAATTTAAAGCATCCTTGCTAAATAAAATTATTAATTTCCATAATTTATTTCCCAAAAAAACAAAACGAAAATTATACTGACTCCAATTTTGGATGCTGTATTGTATAATGTTACAAAAGCTTCTTTTTTTTTATTTCAGATAAATGCTGATCTTTGGATCTTTCTATTCATCAAAGAATGCATTAATAATAATAATAATAATAATAAATATTTCTTCAGCAGCAAATCAGCATATTATAATGATTTCTGAAGGATCATGTGACTCTGAAGACTGGAGTAATGATGCTGAAAATACATCTTTGATCACAGAAATAAATTACATTTTAAAATATATTCAAACAGAAAGCAGTTATTTTAAATAGTAAATGCAGGCTTGATGAGCAGAAGAGAATTCTTCAAAAAAAACATTCTTAATCTTACTGTTCAATAACTTTTGACTGGTAGTGTAGATATGTATCATTGCATCTAGTTGTTTGATAATAAAAAAACATCAGGTCTGACAATATCGTGTCTTTTCGAAATTTAAATCTAGATTTATTCGCATTGGTCCATAGAAACCTCTATGAACACTTGACATGACTTGACGGTGGACTGCATGATTCGCGGTGGCCGAATTTACGTTTTATTAAAAAGTGTTTGCGTATTCTGCACGAATGGTGCGTGCACACAGAATAGATTCCAACCTGGTCTCATAAAAATACGTACCTCTGCGCACTTTTTGTGCGATACCGTTTTACCTACCTTGCTGCAAGTTTCACCGCAGCTTCAAATAGAAATGTCCACTGAGTGGCGCTAAAACACAGGTTCAATATGTGAACCCTGGCACATTTTTATTACGTAGATATTGGTACGTATTGCTGTTTTTTTTATTATGTTGCTTCAGATACGTATTGCGGCGGTTCAGAATTCAAATATCTGGGGACTGTCGCTAAAGGTTAATGCAATATGCCCTACACCAAATCCAGCCCTAAACCTACCCTAGTGTTAACAAATGCAAAACTGATATAAAAACATATTAGCTGATGCAACTGTGCCATCTGAACTTCCTTTTATGCAGATTTTAACTGCTTTGTCGAACCGTAGTTACACGCGATTCGAACCGGTGCGATCTCGTCTCCTAAATCCGTCTCCGTACTCCGTGAGCTACCGAACAAAATTATAATCTATGAATACCCATAGATATGCAGCTGGATGTGTGCGATGCTAATGTTCAAAAACAATAGTTTTCAAATCTCCAAGCATATTAATATTGTTTTGAAGTCATAGCATCATATTCTTCAAGTAATTGTGCCAAAATTACGCTTTATTAATCGCAACTCTGTAAATTTGTGTGAAACTGTTCATTTATTTTGGAAACTGCAGTGATATGTACTTATTGGTACATATTTCATGTCATGCTAAAAAGTGCACCCAGGTACGTAAATGCCATGAGACCAGGTAGATAGATGCCTGCCTCCGCTGCGAGTCCCTATCAAGCACTTTACAGATTCAGCTTCTCTCCTCTCCTGCTGCTGCTGGCTCTTTACGCCACATCACTCACCACAGAGCAAGCCTGTTCTTGATAAATCTGCTGTGAAAACGTGGGAAAAGCCTAAAGCAAAATGACTAAATGTAACTGTATTTAAAATAATTACAATGTCGCTAATAAATCTTTGTAAGTTACTGATTATAATGATTTCATTTCCACAGTTATTCAAACATTGACTCATCCCTAGCGCTAGTTTAAGCCCTCTCAAAAAAAATCAATGAAGCTATCTACACTGTGAAATCTTAATTACATCATATGCATATCTACACTTTATGATGAGAGAATTTGCAAGTTTCAGTCAGAATTTAAATTTTAAATTAATTGTTCCAAGCACCAGTTAAATTCGACCCATTGCCAGGGGAAGGATAAGTCTCGTCCAGCTCTACACATGCTCATGCGCCGCCCAGGTTCAGATGTCAGACAAAACTGGTGTTTTTCAAAATAAATAAGAGACAAGAAAGAATGAAAATGGGTCTATCAGAGCAACCTGGGCTCTCATAACACCTGAGCAGTGCCACAGACTGATCGACTCCATGCCACGCCGCATTGCTGCAGTAATTCAGGCAAAAGGAGCCCCAACTAAGTATTGAGTGCTGTACATGCTCATACTTTTCATTTTCATACTTTTCAGTTGGCCAAGATTTCTAAAAATCCTTTCTTTGTATTGGTCTTAAGTAATATTCTAATATTTTGAGATACTGATTTTTGACTTTCATGAGCTGTAAGCTCTAATCATCAAAATTAAAAGAAATAAACATTTGAAATATATCAGTCTGTGTGTAATGAATGAATATAATATACAAGTTTCACTTTTTGAATGGAATTAGTGAAATAAATCAACTTTTTGATGATATTCTAATTATATGACCAGCACCTGTACATATGACTGTTACTCCACCCAGGACAATAACAGTATTATCAAGCATGTGCATGATACCACCATCCTTGGCCTCATCAGAGGGGAGGATGAATCATCATACAGGGATCTGGTTCACACGATTATTGTCTATGGAGAGAACAACAATCTGGTTCTGAACATAGACAAACCAAGGAACTCATTATGAGGACTTCAGGAGGAGAGCACCCCCTCTGCAGCTTCTTATCATCAAGGGGACTGAGGTGGAGAGGACTGTCAGATATACGTTTTTAGGCCTTCACATTTCAGAGAACCTAAGCTGGGCTAAAAACACTTCAACAACAGTGAAAAGAGCTCAGCAGAGGCTGTATTTCATCAGACTGTTGAAGAAGGACAGACTTGGATGTCAGCCCCTCATCTGTGTCTATAGAGGCCTCGTCGAGAGTATTCTTACTAGTAGTATTATAGTGTGGGACGGCAATACCTCCCTGACTGAGAGGAAATCACTGCAACGGAAAGTTTGTGGCTGGTAATGCACTCACGTTATGGCTGAATACAGACGGGAAGCTTTTATGCGCCCTGAGTTTTCACCGGAAATACGAAGGCTGCGTGCCGTGCATAGAGTCCACTGGATTGATGTTCTACTGATTCATTACTGAACATTTCAAACTAAAAGTTACACAGTGCACCTTTAACACAGTATATTAAAATATATGGCAATTAGCTTAAAATAGATCTTAAACATACCTTAAATAACACTTAACATACTTAGTCTGAAATAAGTCATTTAATACGCACTTAGTACAGTACAATTTAAAAGTACAGTAAGTGCATCATATATACAGAACACGCATACATATATATATATATATGAATCTAGATAAAATATGAGCTCTCTCTCTTATTCATTCTTTAATGTATTTTTATATCGTTCTTTTCTCTTTCTCTCTATCATGTTTTTGTCTTTCTTCCTCCATCTTCATGTTCATTCTCTCTATCTCTTGTTTAAGTCTCTGATTATATTCATCCCACAATTCCTGTTCTTTCTTTCTCCATTTCTTCTCTTCTTCTTCTCTTCGTCTTGCTTCTTGTTTCTGTTTCTCCCATTCCTCTCGTTCTCTCTTCAGCTCCTCTAGTATCTTTCTCTCTTGTTCCTCGCTTTCTTTAATGTCTCTTTTATATCGTTCTTCTCTCTCAATAAATTCTTCTTCTCTTCTCTTTCTCTCTTTCTTATGTTTCTGTCTTTCCTCATCCATCATCATCTTCATTCGTTCTTTCTCTTTTTCATGTTTGGACTGAAGATAGTCTTTCTCTCTTTCCATTCTCTCCAGCATTGCTTGTTCTTTCATTCTGCATTTCTTCTCCTCTTCTTCTCTTCTTTGTCGTTCCTGTTGTTTCTGTTTCTCCCATTCCTCTCGTTCTTTCTTCAGTTCCTCTCGTATCTTTCTCTCTTGTTCTTCTCTTTCTTTAATGTCTCTTTTATATCGTTCTTCTCTCTCTCTACATTCTTCTTCTTTTCTCTTTTTCTCTTTCTCATGATTCTGTCTTTCTTCCTCCATCTTCATCTTCATCTTCTTTTTCTCTTCTTCATGTTTGTTCATCAGTTCTTCTCTTTCTCTGATCACTTGCTCCACTTCCTCCATCAGTATCTTCATCTGTTGTTCTTGTATTTCTCTCTCCATCTCTCTGAACATCTTACATGAGTAGTAACTCTCTCCGTTCTCTTTCACCATGTTGTCTATCTTCTGCAGTAGATCAGTCACCTGTGTTCGGTCTCCAGTCTCTTTATTATTGAACACATGATATCTGTTTCCACACGATTCAATCAGCTGATTCAAAGCAGATCCAGGTTTTCCCAGAAACTGTTCAATGGTTTTGTTCTTCAGAAAGTCTCCTCTGGTGAAGAGCACTATGATGTACTTTAAAGAGTTTTCACCAAACGTCTCTTGGATGATCTTCACTGCTCTTTGTTCTTCTGGAGTGAATCGTCCCAGTGGTATCAGTAAGAGAAACACATGTGGTCCAGGCAGGATCATGGAGATGCAGTTACTCATTTCTCTCTGGATTTCTTCATTACTGAGTTCAGTGTCAAACAGTCCTGGAGTGTCGATCACAGTAATGTGTCTATCGTTGGTTTCATCTGTCTCTTTCTCACACGCTTTAGTAACAGATTCTTCAGAAAAGTCTGATATAAACGCTTCTCTTCCTAAGATGGTGTTTCCAGTTGCACTCTTTCCAGCTCCGGTTTTTCCCAGCAACACAATCCTCAGATCATCTTCTCTTTCTTTTGAAACTAAAGACAGATTTTAAAAAAATTATTAAAAACAGTATACTGAATTTCAACTGAATGTTGTCAATTATCTAGTTCATCAGAGAATATTGTGTAGAATTTATACATTAAAACATCATCATATTATTTCTTCTGAACTCTGCATATGTTATTCTCACAAATTTGTGTAGACTTGAACAATCATGATACATTTGTTTAATCCATGCAGATTTCCTGATCATTACCTTGTGACTGAAAGCAAGTCTCTAATGAATGGATTTTCCTCTTCATTTCTTCTAATTCCTTCAGTTTCTCCATCTGTGCCTCTGTAACCAGTTGGGAAGATAAATATTAATTTTATTGTATTCTTTGTGATGAACTTCCCAAAACTTATTTTCTGTGGAGTCAAAAGACAGTTATGTATTAAACACCTACACAGATCTTTCTGTGTTATTGTGTGTAGGAACTTTAATTATGGTATTTTGTGCAAATGGGACTCTTATCTGTGTTGCGCGCTATGCCTTTGGGGAGTGCGGGAGTTGCGTCAGCCTCAGACCGCAAATGGACGCTGGCGAGGCAAGATGCAAAAAAAAGTTTCTCCTTATCTCCTGGTTTTTCTTGGTGCGTTTAACAATGTTCATTTGACTAAAGTTCATCAAATTCTAAGTTGAATGTGTTTTGAATCGATTTTGAGTATGTATAATTGTGTATTATTAGATTTATGTGAGTTTTAAGTGAATTTTATCTGACGCACGTGGAACTAATCAATCGGTGGTTTGTGCAGTGTGAGACGCGGAAAGAGGATAGCGTGGAGAACAATTTTTCTGATTAAGTGTCCCAATGTGTTCCAGGTATGTTCAGTCCTTTAATTCAAACAGTTAAAAAAAGTGATTTGAATGATAATGTATGTGAACTGGTTTCGAATATTGTTTTATTATTCTCTCTTTCCCCTTATTCTGAAAAACATTCTATTACTTCACATTTGGATTATGCACTGAATTCGTGTCTCTATATCGTTGTGAATGTGCATGAAATTTTGGGGAATGTTGTATGCTGCTTCACGTGAACATTAATTTGTATACATCATTAACTTTTGATAATACATGTGAAAAGAACAACATACAACCAGTAATTGTATTTCAACTTCTTTATTTCTTATGTTTTAGTGTGTTTCACAATGTTAACAGAAAATTGTTGTAATTGTCAGCCTCAGACCGCAAATGGACGCTGGCGAGGCAAGATGCAAAAAAAAGTTTCTCCTTATCTCCTGGTTTTTCTTGTGTGAGACGCGGAAAGAGGATAGCGTGGAGAACAATTTTTCTGATTAAGTGTCCCAATGTGTTCCAGGCTTAATAAATGGAAGTGATGTGAATCTGTCCCTGCCGTCTCCCGTGTGGAATTTCTTATGAGCAGATCTGGAACTGCTACATAAAACTGGTGCCGTGACCTCCTAGGATACAACCGATCAGCCGCCGCCGATCACCGGGGTTTGACCGTCTACGTGGGATTTTCACTGTGACTTCCTGGATTCAGCAAGCCGGCCACAGTCATCTGCCTGGTGTCAAGCCGAGTATCGCCTCCTGCCTTCCAGTGTCAGATAATGAACTTCTCATCTTAGTTACATTCAATTTTCTTGTTTCCTGACATTCTAAGACATTGACTTTTGAATCGGACCCTGAATCATTAAGATATTGAATCAATTTATTGCGTTTATACAAGTGATCAGTATGGACAGTAAGATGTATAACATGTCTACACCAGTCTTGGGGAGGGGTAGAGGGTTAATTAGTGCAGATGGTGTTGTGAGACGTAAAGAAAATGATCGAACTTGTAGTGGTAATCTGCGCTACTCACAAGAGGGGGAAAACAATTCTGGTGCTCCTTTTACACCTGCTCCTATCATTGATGATTCTCGGCTGCAGTTAACAGAGCTTATTGAAGAGCTGGGTAGCCAAATTGGTGACAGTATTTTGGATAGGCTTCTAGCCGATCGTAGTCCTACTCTGGGGCATCAGACTAGCCCCTTGACAGTTAAAAGTGAGCATGCTAGTACTACTCTTGACTTATCTAGGTTGAATCTGATTGTCCGATCTGACAATAGAGAACCTCCCATTTTCCGTGGTGATGGTACAGACAAACACTCTGTTCATGAATGGATAGAGTTAATGGAGGTATACTTACAAAAGTGTGACCGTCAAAAAGCAGAACATTCCAGTGAGGTTCTGAACCACCTTTTGGGTAGAGCGAGAAACATAGTCAAAGTGGGGCTGAAAAGTAACCCTTCACCTGACATGGCTGTTACCCCTGAAGTTATTTACAAAATTCTTCTACGCTATTTTAGTGAGAGCCCAGAGTCTTGTCTTCCACTAGCAGATTTCTATTCTACACTGCCATATGCCAAGGAAAGCCCCGTCGACTACTGGGTCCGTCTCAATAATGCAGCTGAAATAGCTGATAATCACCTGAAGAAACAGGGTAGTCAAATGAAGAACATCTCACAGGAAGTCGCGATGATGTTTATTAGAAATTGCCCTGATGATGGACTTTCTAATGTGTTTAGATACAAGCCTGTTACCAAGTGGTCATCAGCAGAGGTGCAAGAAGCCATTGATGAGCATCAAAGGGAGTCGAGAACAAAGAAATTGCGCTCTCACTCTCTTCCTGACCGCTCGTTTCAAGTAGCAACTGCCACTGTCAGCCATGCAGAAGCGAATACCGTGGAAAACACTGCAGTGAATGCGGCAGCATGCATTCCCAGTACCCAGACCACAAAGCCTGAGAATACCACAACGCCTACACACACGGCATTGACTGACACTGGCACGTTAGAGCGAGTGCTCAACATGCTGGAAAGGGTTCTTGAGCGCACTAATATACAGGCTGCCCCTGATAGATCACAGTTGCCCTCTTGGTCTCGTCCATCCAGATGTCGTGTCTGTGGTGAGAGAACCCATTCAACACGGTCACATTGTATGTCAGAGAAAAGATGTTTGATTTGTTTGGAAGTTGGTCACCAGCGCAGTACCTGTCCTAGAAGGAGTGCAGAGTCCGGGAGCCATGCCCAGATTCAGGGAAACTGACACACCCGCACTGGGGAGGGGGTAGTGCGGGTGCAGAAATTCAGACCCTCCAAGAAGATGCATCAAGCATATATGAATCAACCTGCAGGTCAGTGACAAGTGATAATTTAGTTCTGTTTCAGAACGTGGCTCAGCTGGCACGAGCAGACAGCCTTTTCTACACTGATGCTTTAGTCAATGATGCCGTTCCTCTAAGAGCTTTGTTAGACAGTGGCTCTATGGCCTGCACCATCAGTGACGTTGCGGTGTCCCGACTGCTTGATGCAGGATTGACTCTAGATCAGTGTGAGATGCAAGCCAATGTTATGTTGGTTGGATGTGGCGGAGTTCAGGTTGTGCCGAAGTGTACGTACCAGCTGAAGATGAGATTGTATGAGTATGAAGTCAGTGTACCTACGCTGGTTGTTACGGGACAACGAGACGACTTGATACTAGGCACCAACGTTCTTAAATTTATCTTGAGTCAGTTTAAGCAGAACCCCACGTACTGGCGTGTTGTAAATAGACCTGAATCGACAGAAGAAGCAGAAGTTGAGCAGTTCCTTAACATGCTTTCTGGCCTTAATAGATGGAGAGGTGATGAGATGCCTGATGTCATTGGACCCGCCAAGCTGGTTCAAGCCATCACGTTGCTGCCAAAGCAGGAGTACCTGGTGTGGGCCAAGCTGCCTCCTACGGCACCTATTTCTGAAGGTAGTGCTGTGTTAATTGAACCTACCAAGTCGCCGACCCATAAGAAGGATATCATAGTAGGACGTGTGGTGGTTTCCATGACTGCTGACAGGTGGGTGCCAGTTCGAATGCTGAATCCATTCGACAAGCCCATCACTCTGAAGAAAAACTCCAAGGTAGCCAACGTTTCACCCTGTGTGGCATTGGAGGATTTGGAAACAGATGTGGAGCGACCCATCGAGACTGTACAAGCCCAAAGTCAAGCTGTGCATGATGAAACGCATGATCCAGATTTCCATAACATCCTGCTGAAGATGGGATTGAGCGACTTGGACATTGACTCTTGTGAAGTGTCATCTCAGTGGAAAGGTCAGCTGCTGCGCTTGGTCCAGAAGTATGAACATGTATTCTCAAAGCACAAGCTAGACTGCGGGAGAGCTAAAGACTTTGTGCATCGCATCCATCTCTCTGACAATCGGCCTTTCCGTTTGCCTTATCGGCGTGTGCCTCCAGGGCACTATCAGAAGCTACGGCAGGTATTATCAGAGATGGAAGAGAGGGACATCATTCGCAAATCCAGCAGCGAGTGGGCCTCTCCTTTGGTTCTCGTGTGGAAGAAGAGTGGAGATCTCAGAGTTTGCGTTGATTACCGTTGGTTAAATTCACGCACTATTAAGGACGCACACCCTCTTCCTCATCAAGCCGATTGTCTCGCTTCTTTAGGAGGGAATACGTTGTTCAGTGCGAGGGATCTCACATCTGGCTTCTACAACATCCCCATGTGTGAGGACGACAAAAAGCTGACAGCCTTTACCACTCCTCTAGGGCTTTACGAATTCAATCGTCTTCCGCAGGGACTGTGCAACAGCCCAGCGAGTTTCATGCGGCTTATGATGGGTATATTTGGTGACCAAAACTTCCTTACCCTGCTGTGTTATTTGGACGATCTCCTCGTGATGGCTCCCTGTGAAGAAAAGGCCCTGGAAAGGCTGGAAATGGTCTTCGAGAGATTAAGTGCTCACGGGTTGAAGTTGGCACCCAAGAAATGCTATTTCCTTAGACAGAGTGTCAGGTTTCTCGGCCATGTTGTGGACGAGCACGGTGTTGCAACTGATCCCGACAAAATTGCAGCAATTACCGCTGTCACTGAAAAGGACCTCATGATGGATGACGGAGTATCACCTTCCCCTAGGAAGATCAAATCCTTTTTGGGTATGGTCATGTATTACCAACGGTTCATCCCCAATTGTTCTAGTATAGCAAAACCGCTTTTCACGTTGACTGCAGCGACCAAAGGAAAAAAAGGTTATTCAAGGGGTGGTGCTGTTTTCAGGAAACTCAGCTCAGCAGACTGGACTAAAGAATGTGCCCTGTCCTTTGAACGACTTAAGTCAGCTCTTCTGAACTCTGTAGTGTTGGCACACCCTGATTTCACCCAGCCATTTATCCTCTCTACAGACGCCTCACTTGATGGAATAGGGGCAGTATTGTCACAAGTCCCTGTAGGGGAATCCAAGGCGCGGCCAATCGCCTTTGCAAGTAAGGCGCTTACTCGAGCTCAGTCCAACTACCCGGCGCACCGTCTTGAATTTCTTGCATTAAAATGGTCTGTCTGTGACAAATTTAGCCATTGGCTAAAGGGGCACTCTTTCACAGTCTGGACAGACAATAATCCATTGACTTATATTTTAACAAAGCCGAAACTAGACGCGTGCGAACAGAGGTGGGTGGCTAAGTTGGCCCCGTACACATTTGACATCCAGTATATACCTGGCACCAAGAATGTGGTTGCTGACGCACTGAGCCGTCAACCGTTTGTCCCTGGTCATGTGAGCCATAGACTTGTGGCTGAACCTTACGATCGCTTACTGGGCCAGTCTGAGTTGTTAAATGAAGAAACGGTACAGGATTCGTTTAGGCTCCGTGTGAACAGCCAGTATGCTGGACATCCATTAGAGCAATGTTCATTGTCTTCCGATCAAGTTTCTGCTGTCTTCGAAGTTCATACGAAGTGGGAAATGGGAGCTGAGGGTAGAGTAATTTCCTGGCTCACTCAAGGAGCCCAACAGATGATGCCTGCTGGTCAGAACCCCTTACCTGTCTACTCTTTGGATGATCTTCGAGAGAAGCAAGAAGGTGACCATGTGCTCTCGAGAGTTCTCCTTTATGTGTGTCGTGGTAAAAGGCCGTCTCGGAGAGAAAGAGCCAAGGAACCTTACAAGGCACTGAAACTGTTGAAGCAATGGGACAGATTGAAGCTGTTGGATGGCATACTATACCGTGTCCGCAAAGATCCAGTGACTAAGTTCACACGTTACCAGTTCATAGTTCCTGATTCTCTGGTCAGTGAAGTCTTGCGTGGCATCCATGACGAGGCAGGCCATCAAGGCCAAGGAAGAACATTGTCTTTAGCCAGACAAAGATTTTCATGGGTTGGGCTGGAGAATGATACCCGAGACTATGTGAAACGCTGCCAACGCTGTGTGGTCAGCAAAACACCTGAACCAGAGGGAAGAGCCCCTCTAGAAAGTATCCGAACTGTCACTCCATTGGAACTAGTCTGTATAGACTTTTGGTCTGCCGAGGATTCTTCTGGTAAGAGTGTAGACGTCCTTGTGGTAACAGACCACTTTACAAAAATGGCGAATGCTTTCCTGTGCAAGAACCAATCAGCATCTCAAGTCGCTCGTCACTTGTGGGATAAGTTCTTTTGTGTTTATGGATTCCCACAAAGAATTCATTCAGACCAAGGAGCAAACTTTGAAAGCAGGTTGATCAAGGAACTGTTGCAGATTGCTGGCATACAGAAGTCTCGAACCACGGCTTACCACCCAATGGGCAACGGCCAAGTCGAGAGATTTAATCGTACCTTGGGTAATATGATCAGGGCGTTACCCCCAAGAGCCAAACAGGACTGGCCGCAAATGCTGCAAACCCTGACGTTCGCTTATAACAGTACTGCTCACGAATCGACTGGCTTTGCTCCGTTTTTCCTCATGTTTGGTCGTATTCCCAGATTGCCCGTCGATTTGATGTTCCAGAGTGTGGATCGCGATAATAACTTCACAGACTATGATCAGTACGTGAGGAAACTGAAAGATGATCTCAAGGAAGCTATGTTAGTTGCTCAGGCCAACAACACTGCGAGTCAACAACGGCAAACTGACTATTATAACAAAAACGTCAAAGGCCGAGACATTGAGGAAGGCGATTTTGTGCTGCTCGCCAACAAAGGAGAGCGTGGACGGCGCAAGCTAGCCGACAGGTGGGACTCAACGTTGCATCTTGTGTTATCTGTGGATACAAGATGTCATACCTACCGTGTCAGGAACACTCGGACCAATCAGGAGAAGGTGGTTCACAGGAATCTGCTCTTACGAGCTAACTTCTTACCCATTGAAGTGAGGGAAGGCTGTTTAGAACCGACCTCTGATGAACCAAATTCAGATTATGAAACTGATGAGTCTGTGACTGATACTACTTTTAATGGATCAGAGGACGCAGTTAATGAAATTGATGGACCAGTTCACACCCCAGCTTGTCCGGTCAGTTCATCAGTGGAAGGGGGAACCAGAGATCCAAGTTCTAGTGCAGGATTCGAGCATGTCCTTGATGGTTCGGTTCTCGGAAGTGAGAATCGGGAAACTGTTCGGTGTCCTGAGCCTGACACTTCTGATATGGATGTGGAGGTATTTGAACATGAGACTGAGTCAGTACCTTGTGACCGAGTCCCTGAAGGGATCGTTCAGCCTCCTCATGAATCAGGTCACCCAGTAAGAACGAGGGCTGGCAGATTAGTCAAACCAGTTAATAGACTTATTCAAATTATGACTCAGAAAACCCTTCTGCGTAGCCCCTCGCTCAGCATTCTGAGGTCAAAAGCTTCTTAAGTCATTGTTACATATTCCCTGTTGGTGTTATTCATCTGGGGTATTGTTAGAGTGTGATCATTTTAAGTATCTGTGAAGTAGTGTTTATGGCACTTCTTTTTTTTTGCGGGCAGACACTTGAGAGTCTGGCCAACTTTCTTTTGTCGCTCTCCCAGTTAGTTGGGTAACACACGTTGCATGTAGATACTGTGTTTTTGACAGAGTGTGATCACGTCCCCAGTGTCCATTAGTCTCTAGTACTGGACTAGTTTTGTGAAGTTCAGGGGGGTGAATGTAACCAGTTGGGAAGATAAATATTAATTTTATTGTATTCTTTGTGATGAACTTCCCAAAACTTATTTTCTGTGGAGTCAAAAGACAGTTATGTATTAAACACCTACACAGATCTTTCTGTGTTATTGTGTGTAGGAACTTTAATTATGGTATTTTGTGCAAATGGGACTCTTATCTGTGTTGCGCGCTATGCCTTTGGGGAGTGCGGGAGTTGCGTCAGCCTCAGACCGCAAATGGACGCTGGCGAGGCAAGATGCAAAAAAAGTTTCTCCTTATCTCCTGGTTTTTCTTGGTGCGTTTAACAATGTTCATTTGACTAAAGTTCATCAAATTCTAAGTGAATGTGTTTTGAATCGATTTTGAGTATGTATAATTGTGTATTATTAGATTTATGTGAGTTTTAAGTGAATTTTATCTGACGCACGTGGAACTAATCAATCGGTGGTTTGTGCAGTGTGAGACGCGGAAAGAGGATAGCGTGGAGAACAATTTTTCTGATTAAGTGTCCCAATGTGTTCCAGGTATGTTCAGTCCTTTAATTCAAACAGTTAAAAAAAGTGATTTGAATGATAATGTATGTGAACTGGTTTCGAATATTGTTTTATTATTCTCTCTTTCCCCTTATTCTGAAAAACATTCTATTACTTCACATTTGGATTATGCACTGAATTCGTGTCTCTATATCGTTGTGAATGTGCATGAATTTTGGGGAATGTTGTATGCTGCTTCACGTGAACATTAATTTGTATACATCATTAACTTTTGATAATACATGTGAAAAGAACAACATACAACCAGTAATTGTATTTCAACTTCTTTATTTCTTATGTTTTAGTGTGTTTCACAATGTTAACAGAAAATTGTTGTAATTGTCAGCCTCAGACCGCAAATGGACGCTGGCGAGGCAAGATGCAAAAAAAAGTTTCTCCTTATCTCCTGGTTTTTCTTGTGTGAGACGCGGAAAGAGGATAGCGTGGAGAACAATTTTTCTGATTAAGTGTCCCAATGTGTTCCAGGCTTAATAAATGGAAGTGATGTGAATCTGTCCCTGCCGTCTCCCGTGTGGAATTTCTTATGAGCAGATCTGGAACTGCTACACCTCCATCAATGTCTCTGTGGAGAAACAAACACCACTATTTTCCTCAACCATCTGCTCCAGTTTCTCCATCAACTCAGACACTTGTGTGTTCAGGTCAATGAACTGATGTCTTCCTCCAAATCTCTGAATGACAGACTGTGTTTCTTCATTTAGTTCTGCTGTCTGATGCTCTGGATTCTGCTTTATGAGGATCATGATGTGTTTGTTGATTCTTGAGCTGAAGATCCTCTGGATCTCCTCTATTTCTGCTTTATCTTCATCAGTCAGTGGAGCATCAGGAATGATGAAGATGAAAACATGAACTCCAGGATGACAGAGAGACACACAGCGGAGAGTCTGACGCATCACTTCCTCCTCTGAGAGCTGAGTGTTGAACAGAGCTGGAAGCTCCAGCAGACTGATCAGACGTCCATCAAGCTCCACGTCTCTCCTCACACACTCTGAGCTGAGCTCTGATCTTCTCTCGCTCTGCTTCAGGATCAGGTTTGAGATGAAGGATTTTAGTCCTCTGTTACTGCCACACACAACCAGATTCAACTTCACAGCCTCTGGATCTGTGTAAAAGGAATAAACTAGTTTAACAGTGTGGTCTGAACTTAAAAAGTTAGATTAATGCTGCATTCAGATGTCACAATTACTGCAATCTGGCTTCAAAAAGCATTTACAAGCTGTAATGCTTTCCAAAGGAGCTGTTAATAAGTACTGATCATGCAGAGAACCTAAACTTGATTCAGGCCCTTTTCCTTTTTTGCTATTGTGAAACTAAACTCTGGAAAAGTAATCTTACCTAAAATATTAAAGAAATGTACCATCTTTAACTATTATCTTTAACTTACTTAGCTATTTACAGGAACAGATATTTTGACATGGGGTGCTCAAATGCTACTGTAAGTATTTCCATAGTAACACAATTCCTCTTGTTTTGATTCAGTCGTCTAGCACACTGAATTTTGAATCTCAGTGCAATGCAATGGTATTGGTTGTATATACAGTAGCAAGTCATATACTGTATCAATGTGTATCAAAGTGATGGAAAACAACAAGTACAGCTTAAGTAATAGAGCTTTTCAGGTGCTCATGTGTGATGTTTGGGACAAACCAAATCAGTTACCTGACATGAATCCCACTGACCTTACATTTTACTATCTGAAGACTGAAGGTAAAAAGATGAATGCAGGAGCTAAAACTGGCAGTAGAAGCATCATAACAAGGGAATTAAGTTACTTAAGGCTGGAATACACTACACGACTTTTGACGCACAAACCTCTTCCGGTTCCTGTCTGCCGTACTGCTCAGTGGTTTGCAATTGTAGCTCCATGTAGCTTCGCTTTTCTGTTGAAGCTCTATCTTACTATCATTCTCTGCTGTTTAAAGTAATAAAATATAACTTAATTCCCACTATATTTCTGATATTATCTATCAAACTAATCTGATTAATTTGATCTTTCGCTTTTATTCTAAAACAGCACGTTAGCCGGTTAGCTTGACATTTGCGTTTCCATTCTGTTTTCTTTTTTTTTTCTCGCTCTGTTTCTTTTCTCTCTTGCTATGTTTTTTCACGAGTTCATCAAACAACAGTGGTAAGTGAATCATTCATCAATCACGGTGAGTAATGGCTTCTTCTCCTGCTATTGTTGTTTGCACCGCTTGCCACATGTACAGTTTATCTGTCTCTGTCGGCGACGAGGGGTTCACATGTGATAAATGCAGGGAAATAGTTAGGCTGACAGAGAAGATTTCAGAACTGGAGACACGCATCCAAACTTTATTTGAGGATAGTAAGAATGTGAGGGCTGTAGATACTGCTTTGGATGCGACTAGCTCGGGGAGTCCTGTACATTGTTCGGTTTCGGTTGAGCCCGTGCAGCAGGGCAGCTGGGTGACGGTGAGGCGGCATAGTCGCGGGTCAAAACACCGCTCTTCCGTTCCGATCAGAACATCAAACAGGTTCTCCCCACTCAGTGAAGCACCCACTGAGAAACCTGATGAAAGTGCTCTAGTTATTGGCGATTCTATTGTACGGAACGTGAAAATAGAGACACCAGCCACCATAGTCCATTGTTTACCAGGAGCCAGAGCGCCTGACATCTTGGCAAATTTAAAAGTGTTGGCTAATGCTAAACGTAAATTCAATAAGACTGTTATTCACGTCGGCCCTATGATGTTCGATTTCGCAAGTCGGGGATCACTAAAAATAACATTAAAGCTCCATGTGTGAACTTGCAAGTACGATGTCAGCTCTGGTCCCCTCCCTGCTTACTCCCTTCACATTTCCCAACAGCACAGCAGTAATGAACTACTTTAATTCCCAGATCGATACTATTAGAGATAAACTTGTAACCATGCAGCCGTCAGCTACAGTATCGCATCAGATCAGCAATGTAGATCCCTGAGGAACAATTCCACTCATTCTCTACTCTAGGAGAGGTAGAATTTTATAAATCATCTGAACCAACAACATGTATGTTAGACCCTGTTCCATCTAAGCTCCTAAAAGAGGTGCTTCCAGAAGTCATAGATCCTCTTCTGACTATTATTAATTCATCATTGTCATTAGGATATGTCCTCAAAACCTTAAAACTGGCTGTTATTAAGCCACTCATTAAAAAATCACAACTTGACCCCAAAGATCTAGTTAATTACAGACTTAGGGTGTCGCGATATACCAGTATTGATGATAACCGTGATATTCAAAGCAACAATTATCGATATAGTGTTAATATAGTGTGTCACGATATACCGGTATTGGCGATAACTGCAATGTTTAAAATGAACAGGACTCTTATGATAACACATGTAAGTACTTATTAATATTTTATTAGTCATGGAATGGGAAATGTTACATTAACCTGTTAACAGAGGTTTTCAGTGTTCATATATTTAAGTAAAGGGTGATTATTTTAATAAGTACCGCGTTTTCTTTACTCATCTTATTTTTGTATTTGCAATCAATACGGCCTGTGCGTAGTAACACTTCATTTCTTTGTTCAAATCTATTATTTACAGTTACACGATTAAAACCGATCTTGAAAAACCACATTGCTATATTAAACTCTGTAAAATGGTAAGTTGGTCGCAGTGCCATGCACTTAATGCCTTATCTGCAGCCGTTCTAGATGCACAATAAAACTGAATTAGCAGCGCTCTTATTGCATGACTTCAGTGACGCCGGCGCAACTATAGGTTAAAGAGCTTAAAATACGGGTATACAAGTTAAAGGGTTAGTTCGCCCATTTAAGACATGAAGTTGTATGCAATCCTTACCAGCACTATAGTGCATACACACTGACCCACCCTTTAGTCACCTCCCTGGTCAGAGTTCTGGCCGCTGGAAGTTTTTCAAGATAGTACTCCCGGTTAGTTTCCGGGGCCACAAAACTGTGCGTTTTTACGTGAAAAAAGTATTTGCGTTTCAAAGCTTGATTAATTTACATCACAAAAAACACGCCTGACAAAATTCATACCTCAGTTTTAATCGGCACTATTTTCTTTCCATTTCTATCAATCCGTGCTGCTGTCAACGTCAAAAGGGCGAACTAACCCTTTAACAGGTTACAGTATCAGTTTAGATGTTAATATGGCAACACTTTACAATAAGGTTCATTAGTTAATTACATTAGTTAACATGAAATAAGAATGAACAATACTTTTATTAATCTTAGTTCATGTTAATTTCAGCATTTACTAATGCATTATTAAAATCACAAGTTGTGTTTGTAAACATTAATGCACTGTGAACAATGAACAACTGTATTTTTATTAACAAAGATTAATAAATTGTGCAATAAATGTATTGTTCATTGTTCATTTATGTTAGTTAATACATTAACTAATGTTAACAAATGACAACTTATTGTAAAGTGTTACCATTAATATTTATTCATCATACTGTTGAACTTGACAGTATTTTCTCTCCAAAGAAGACAGAGAAAGCCAGAGTTTTGTACCCTGTGTTTATAGTATCTTTATGTTTGTTGGGTGAAAAAGAAAAACTCAATAAAGTAAAAAATTATTTGACTGATATACCCCCCCCCCCCACACACACACACACACACACAAGGTTTCTATAGATATTGCAATATATCGATATCGTGGATTCTTATGGCCACAATAACCGTCAAGTCAAATCAAGTCACCTTTATTTATATAGCGCTTTTAACAATACAGATTGTGTCAAAGCACTTAACAGTATCAAATTGGAGGATAGAGTGTCAGATTAATCACTCAATTTTCAGTTAAAGGCATTTCATTATTGAATTCAGAGATGTCATTGTCTAGCTCAGTTTAGCTTAAATAGTATCTGTGCATTCAATTCGGTGATAATCACTAGAAATGAAGTGTCCCCATTTAATTTATATGTGAAAAATATAATATCGTGACAGCCTTATTACAGACCGATCTCAAATCTCCCTTTTCTGTCAAAAATACTAGAAAATGTAGTATCCTCACAATTATATTCCTTCTTAGAAAAAAATGGTATCTGTGAGGATTTCCAGTCAGGATTTAGACCATATCATAGTACTGAGACTGCTCTCATTAGAGTTACAAATGACCTGCTTCTATCATCTGATCGTGGTTGTATCTCTTTATTAGTTCTACCGGATCTTAGCGCTGCATTCGACACCATCGACCACAACATTCTTTTGAATAGACTAGAAAACTTTGTTGGCATTAGTGGAAGCGCATTAGCATGGTTCAAATCATACTTATCTGACCGACATCAATTTGTAGCAGTGAATGAAGAGGTATCATATCGATCACAAGTGCAGTATGGAGTACCTCAAGGCTCAGTACTAGGGCCGTTACTTTTCACGCTTTACATGTTACTCTTGGGAGATATCATCAGAGTCGATATAAAAAACTGGATGATGAGTAATTTCTTACTACTAAATTCTGAAAAAACAGAGGTGTTAATTATCAGACCTAAAACCTCTGCATTGATGGCTGCTCTGTCAACACTTTGTCATCAGTTAGCAATCTTTCCTTCGAAAGCCACGTTTCTAGCATTTGTAAAACATTTTTCCATCTCAAACATGACCTCAAGGTTAGATTATTGTAATGCTTTATTGTGGGATTGTTTTGCACGCTTAATAAACAAACTCCAGTTGGTCCAAAATGCAGCAGCTAGAGTTCTTACTAGAACCAGGAAGTATGGCCATATTAGCCCGGTTCTGTCAACACTGCACTGGCTCCCTATCAAACATCAGATAGATTTTAAAATCTTGTTAATTACTTATAAAGCCTTGAATGGTTTAGCTCCTCAGTACTTGAGCGAGCTCTTATCACATTATAGTCCTCCACGTCCACTGCGTTCTCAAAATTCTGGCCGTTTGATAATACCTAAAATATCAAAATCGACTGCGGGCGGCAGATCCTTTTCCTATTTAGCGCCCAAACTCTGGAATAATCTACCTAACACTGTTCGGGAGGCAGACACACTCTTTCAGTTTAAATCTAGATTAAAGACCCATTTATTTAACCTGGCTTACACATAACACACTCACACATTTATATTACTCAAATCTATTAAAGGATTGTTAGGCTACATTAATTAGATCAACCGGAACTGAGAACACTTCCAATAACACACAAGGTACTTGTTACGTCGATAGAAGAATGGCATCTACGCTAATATTAGTCTGTTCCTTTCTTATTCTGAGGTCACCGTAGCCATGAGATCAAGTCTGTATCCAGATCAGATGGTGGATCAGCACCTAGAGATGACCTCTACAGCCCTGAATGTCAGCGGAGACCAGGACAACTAGATGAGCCCCAGACACAGATCCCCAGTGAAGACCTTGTCTCAAAGACGGCCATTGGGACAAGACCATGGGAACCAGATGAGTCCTCTACAAAATCTGACTTTGCTGCAGCATGGATCAACCTGCTGGTTCATCTGGCCAGAGGAGAACTGACCCCCTGACTGAGCCTGGTCTCCCCCAATGTTTTTTTTTTTCTCCATTCTGTCACCAATGGAGTTTTGGTTACTTGCCGCTGTCGCCTCCGGCTTGCTTAGTTGGGAACTTTTAATTTCCAGCGATATTGTCGACTTGATTGCACAGATACTATTTAAACTAAACTGAGCTGGATGATGACATGACTGATTTCAATGATGAAATGCCTTTAACTGAAAATTGAGTGTTTACTATTGTCCTTTTGCATTGACACATTGTATTTTTCTATTTGATGTTGTAAAGCTGCTTTGACACAATCTGTATTGTTAAAAGCACTATATAAACAAAGGTGACTTGATTTGACTTTACTTTACTTTTAAAAGCTGATCAGACTTTAAAACACTAGGCATCATACATTTGCCAACTTTGTAAATAGTTACAGAGGAAAAACGACGGGATCATACATTATCAGACTTTAAAGTCGTTCTGATCACAACAAACTCACGCAGAAACTAGGAGACACATGATAAATGTTGCTTGTTGCTAGGAGACACATGGCAAATGAAAACAATATGCGCTCTTAAATCAATTCAAAATATCAAACATGTTTCATTTCATCAGATTGGATAGATTCATAAGCTGCATCCCAATTCAGAGGCTGCATCCTTCTAAGGCTGCATTCGAAGACTGATTGTGTCACCACGGCGCGATGAAGGCTGTCCCAACTTGAAGGCTCCTTCAAAAACTACCTCCAAATGCACCTTCGTTTTCTGGGGAATAAAGAATACAACTGATGGGCCCTTTGCGGCCCAGGCTAACCTGAGATTCATTGCGTAGCAATGCCGGATTACACTTTTAAATGTAAGTCTTCAGTTTCAGCTTACTTTAATATCTAACGATACAAATGTGAAGAAAAAAAAACTTTAAAGTGGTTTAAATCAGGGCTTGAAAATGAAAAAAAATCCAATCGGTTCACTCTGAGCAGAATCGATATTTTAACGTTTCTGTTCCTGCGTTCCTCTGTATTATTATCGTTCCGAAACCACTTTGCCTAGAAAAAATACCGGTTAATAACGTTATTTAAGTACAGCATTTTCTACTCAAAAAATAAATAAAAAATCAGGAAGAGATCTGGTATCTTAACCCGCTGTGCTTAGTCACAGCCAATACTGCATCATCTTTTCTAGATTTTTGCCAAATTATAGGCTACTAAACAAAAGAGAGAGAAAAAAATATATATGTTAACTCTTTAAAAATATTAAAGTATTGTTTAAGATATTTAAAAATGTTTGCTACATTGTTAAAAAGATGCTACTCGTATAAAATTGAGTTTTGAGAGAATAAAAAAAAAAAATCGCGTAGCATTTTATTATTAGGCTACATTCAGAAATAATGTACATTTAGCACGTGCTAAAATGCCGGTAAAGCAAAATATTTACAAATAATATAAACACCATTGAGATATATATATATATATATAATGTATGTATGTATTCCCACATCCCCCACGGGTGCGACGCACCTATGATTATTAGTTTCCTTCTCTCCACAACAAATCCTCTAAAGTTAAGGCTATGACTTTAGGCTATAAAAACGTCAATCCAAAAACTAATTAATTTAAGGTGAAACTGGTGCATACCTCTCTCATTCGATACAAATCCAAATGTTTCCGTATTCGCACCGTATCTGGATGCTAAAATATTATGTAATACACTTGCATCGACATCATCCTTCACATCGGCGGTGGTCACGCTGAACACAACAGATTGTACAACGGGGCAGTGTAACTTTTTATATGTTTCTTTAACTGTACTTTATTTTGATAATGAAGAGGCTGCAATGTTGCAAAATATGTTGTCCGTGTGTGCGCACCGGCGCGATGGTCATTAGGGGTGGGCGGATCGATCTTAATATCGATAGTATCGATACCAACGTTGGTATCGGTATCGGATCGATACTAGCCTGATTAGATCGATACTTTAGGTTAATTTCCTCTCCTCTAAACTTAATATATTGCTTAATACATTCAACAAAGAATAGACATATCCCTGATAGCACACGTACATCTCGGAGATGTCTATTTGACGTCTGCATTTACATCTGCAAGACGTATTTTTTAGGGTGTTTGCTCATCTGCAATACGTCTATAGGACGTCTCCTTTTAGATGTCAAATAGACGTCTATTAGATGTCTTTAAGATGTTTATGATTTAGAATGTATGTAAAACTGACATCTGAAAGACGTCTGTCAGACGTTTGTAGACTGCAGATGCTTTCCAGATCAAGAGATCTTTAACAGACATCTTACAGACGTACGTGTGCTATCTGGGATAAGTGTGTTTATATACTGCTCTTTTCACGTCTCGTATGCAAACCTTACTGCTCCTCCCCTGCTTTAGTGATTTGTTATGCCATTATGTGACTCAACGGCTCCAAGCGCATGCGGATATTATTGGCTACAATGAGAGATGGAACGGTAGAAATTTGCTACTGTGGCAACAGCACCAAATTTATTCACCTAAAGTAAGCTTTCAAGTAAGATTTTTTCATAGACTGTATGTGCGAGACTTCCACTTCCGTTGCAACCTGATCTCACAGAATTCCGTGTAATGATGACGGATTTAATTAACCCCGAATCTGTGGTGGCATCACGGAATCGCCGAAAATTCCGTGATGGGCTCACAGAAGGCATCAGTCGTGGTCCACGCACGGATTCACTGGTTCAACACCAGCGCTGCATCGGACCACGTAAAAAGAGTGACTCCGATGCAGTTATATTTTGTATATAAATTTATACTTTCACTGGAGTACCTGACCCACCCCTACCCTAAACCTACCCAGTTCTGAACAATAATGATGACGATAAATTTCCCAGTATCGCGTCGGCATATTGATACTAACCCACTGCGCCATGTGACGTCGGAGTGACGTCTTTTCCATGTTATTTTTGGACGTCCAATTTAGGTCCACTGAAGGGGTTGTTTTGTAACGCCAGGCGACGTCTTTTTTCTTCGACGTCTACAGCACGTCATATATTGACGTCCGTGGGACTTCTGTGTAAGGGCTATTTATAGTCTAAATGTGGTCGTTTGTGGACGTCTTTTCAACGTCAAATTTAAACGTATTTTATATATAATTTTTACTTAACTTCTATAACTGTAGTCCTATGTTTTGTTTGGCTCAGCAGCTAGATTCAACAGGAAATGCTTTACAGCTTTGTATGTGTCTCCAGTTATCACCTGATGCTGAGACAATCAAATGGAGTTTTTGGAAAATTATCTGGAACTGTATGCCACCTTCTGAAATGGGACTAGATAATTTTCAAAAAACTCCATTTGATTGTCTCAGCATCAGGTGATAACTGGAGACACATTTCCTGTTGAATCTAGCTGCTGAGCCAAACAAAGCTACAGAAAAATTAACTGGCACAGAAAGCATGTAATCCACCCTCTGGAAACATAGGACTACATACAACACTACAGTTATACACATACAAATAAATCACAATTCAAGTTCGCCTTTACCATCTTTATTCAAAAATAAATTGCCCTGAGTGGCATCACAAGGGCACCAGACATATCAAGCACAATGGAGGCAGAATTATGAACAAATATTTAGATTAATTTAATTGAACTCTTAATTGAACTTCTATTTCAAGTCCTGTATAGGCTTGGCTCATCAGGGCGTAGTGAATCCTCCACCTCCAAGTCTTTGCGGCGCGTGCTTGAGGTGCTCAGACACGTTCACCTTGATGCAGTCCTCAGTGGCTGTGGAATCAAATTTCCTGCACCTAGACGTCCAAATGACGTCCAAAAAAATACCCAGTTCAAAGGTCAAATGTTGAACGTCAATCTGACGTCCAATTTGGGTCATGGTTAGACGTCCAAATAGAGGACCTAGTTTGGACGTCGAATAGATGTCCAGAATTGGTCATGGACCGACGGACCCAATATAGACATGATCTGCACGTCTATCCGACGTCCAATGTTTAGTGGGAAGGGTTTCCTATTTAAAGTGTTGAACCAGTGGATCCATGCGTGGAGCACGTCTGATGCCTGTCACTGACTTACATTGGTATCACTTCTGTGAGCCCATCACGGAATTTTCGGCGATTCCGTGATGCCACCACAGATTCAGAGTTAAGAGTCCGTGGTCATTACACGGAATTCTGTGAGATCAGGCACTGTAGGGAAATCATGAGAAAAATAAACAAAAAATTGTTTGTGCAGTCCACCATGTGTTTATAATTAAGACAATTAATTAAAATAATATGGTAAGAAACACCAGTTTGCAATACCAAGCAAGCAGCAAAACGAGCTGTTTTGTACAGTTAAAAATTAATTTTAATAAAATTTTTGTATAGTTAAATTGCTGGAAGCGGATGAGACTGGAAGCCAGACTCATTAAATTTACCGAATTTGGCCTTTTTATACAATATTACTGTCTTCAACCATTAAGCCACGTTGTTTTGTTTTCTTTATAAAAGTTTTCTATCAGAGGAAAACACTTAACATGCATGCACTTTGCGCTCATATCATGGGCTGCTTGCATGCATATAGTTTGCATCATCAGTATACGGAGTTGGCCTTTCAGTATTACTTTCTTAATGCATTAAGCCATGTTAAGTTTTTTTTTTTTTTTTTCTTTATAACTCGTTTCTATGGGAGGAAAATGCTTAACAGGAAACTTTACGCATTGCTTTCATATTCTGGGCTCCTCTGCTTACAAACTCCTTTCAGAAAGGCAAATATCCGCATGGCTTTAAGGTGAATGTAATATTTTAGTCATATCAACATAAGTTATTCTTAATTTTCAAAGTGTAATTGGTCATTTAAATGCATGTTATTAAAAAGGAAAAAGTATCGGTATCAGTATCGGTGATACTTGCCCTGTATTTACTTGGTATCGGATCGATACCAAAATTTGCAATATCGCACACCCCTAATGGTCATACCAACGCTGGTTGGTTATACAGATAGAAGTGTAGTGAGGTTCGTGCCGTGTCTGAAACGTCACCGTCACTTAACCATATGGCCAATGAGGTAATAATAATATAATAATAAATTTATTTTTATATAGCGCCTTTAAAAGTTAATTCTCAAGGCGCTTTACACTTAAGAGGATACAAAATATATAGAGGGAAGGGGTAACAATAAAAGCACAATGAAGGAAAACAAAACAAAACAACAGCAACAAGAGAAAAAAACAACAACATTGTTCATTAAAAAACAAATACCCTTCCCCGCAGCACCAAACAACTCACAGATAAGCAAGTCTAAAAAAAGTGAGTTTTCAAAAAAGTATTTCTAATATTATAAGGAAGAGAATTCCAGAGTCTAGGAGCAAGGGAGGAAAATGCCCGGTCACCCATAGAGCGTAAACGAGTTGTAGGGACAGTCAGAAGGCCAGAATCAGAGGAGCGGAGATTCCGTTTAGGCGAGTAAATCGTTAGAAGTTCCGATAGATAATTTGGTGCCAAACCATGCAAAGCCTTATACGTAAGCATACGAATTTTGAAGTCAATATGAAACCTAACAGGGAGCCAGTGTAGGGATTCCAATATTGGAGTGATGTGCTCCCTAGTTCTGGTCCCTGTCAGGATTCTAGCAGCTGAATTTTGAACATACTGCAATTTATTTAGGGTGGTTTTTGAAACACCTGCAAGCAAGGCATTGCAGTAATCGATGCGGGAGAAGACAAAGGTATTGATAAGTTTTTCGGCCACCGTAAAAGACAGCATGGGGCGAATTCGTGCAATATTTCTGAGATGAAAAAATGATGTTTTAACAGTGTTCTGAACATGGGGATCGAAGGTTAAATGAGCGTCAAATATCACCCCCAGGTTCTTTAGTTTTGTTTGAAATTCCAAGACTGAACCATCAACAGTTAGTGTTAAAGGTCCAGCTTTATGAAGTTGGTGTGTTGATCCAATAAGCATAACCTCTGTCTTTTCACTGTTAAGGTAGGGCTGGGCGATATATCTCATGCGATATGTATGCGCATCTCGTCAGTAAAGCCGGTTCCTTGATTAGCGGTAAATCTCCATCACCTGTTTTCAAATGGAGCAGCATTTAATACACGGAGCCGTAGTTCACTGACAAGCTACGCAATATCGCGTTCATTATCGAAGGCGATTCATCTACGATAATGAACGCGATATTGCGTAGCTTGTCAGTGAACTACGGCACTGTGTGTGAAATGCCGCTGCATTTGAAAACAGGTGATGGAGATTTACCGCTAATCAAGGATCCGGCTTTACTGACAAGATGCGCATGAATATCGCATGAGATATATCGCCCAGCCCTATGTTAAGGCAAAGAAAATTTTGAGACATCCAAATTTTTATCTCAGAGATACAGTGCTCCAAAAAAGAAACAGCAGGATATTCACCCGGTTTAGAATGAATGTACACTTGTGTGTCATCTGCATATAAGTGATAATTAAGACCAAAAGATCTCAAGAGATGGCCAAGAGGAAAAATATACATACAGAAGAGTAATGGACTCAGTAGTGCTCCCTGAGGTACCCCAAATTTGACTGAGCCAATTTTAGACTTGTGTCCTCCCATGGAGACAAACTGCTTACGGTCTGAGAGATAAGACTTAAACCAATTCAATGCTGTCTCTGTAATACCAAACACAGTTTCCAACCGCAAAAGTAAAAGAGAATGATCAACCGTGTCAAAAGCTGCACTGAGATCAAGAAGGATCAAAATTGACAGGCAGCCAGAGTCCGCAGCAAGTAACGGATCATTGGTAACCTTCACTAATGCTGTTTCTGTGCTATGAAACTTACGAAATCCAGATTGAAAAGGCTCAAACAAATTATTAAGTGTAAGATGAGTATGTAATTGAGATGCCACAATTCGCTCCAGAATTTTGGCCAAAAAAGGGAGATTCGAAATGGGGCGGTAATTTTTTTAATTGTCCAAGTTCGAATTCATCTTTTTTGGTACAGGGGTGACCGAAGCGATTTTAAAAGATGCTGGGACAACACCAGAGCCCAGGGAGTCATTAACAATACTCAAGACAACAGGGCCCACACAGGTAAAACATGCTTTAAATAAGCATGTCGGTACAGGATCAACTATGGAGGTGGCAGCCTTCATTTGTGAAACTTCTTTGCTCAGAGAAATTAAATCAAGTGTGAAAAAATTTGAGAGAGGGGCTCCAGAGAACTGAGTGGTATTAAGAGCAGTATCAGCCGAAACAAAGGTAGTACTCATATAGCTACGAGCTTTATCGATCTTAGAACTAAAAAAATCTAGGAACCTATCACAGAAATTAGCCGTAATGGGTACGCTGGCAGAACTGTTACCTTTCAAAATTTTGTTAATGACATGAAACAATTGTCTGGGATTACTTTGATTATTTAAAATGATCTGGGAGAAGTACTGAGACCTGACGGATGCAATCTCAGCTTTATATTCATTTAAATGGTCCTTCCAAACTAGGTGATGAACATTCAGGCCAGAGAGACGCCACCTACGCTCCATCTTACGGCAAGCTCTGATATGGTATATAAACCGGTTGTCTATGCCTCCTGGAGCGCATCATGGTCGAAAGCCCGCCTCCTTTCTTTCGTTGCTGTGGAATACGGAGGTACGTGTTTTCAGCGGTGTAGTTTCACTGTTTGTTTGATTAATGTTAATTAGTGCGATTTTTACCTGTTTAGTGTGACGTTGGTCCATCGAGGCTGCGTGTGTATGTGGTGTGCTGCTTACTCCCAGGTGAGTTTTAATGGGGTGCAGTTGAGGTGCTGTGGGAAGTGTGATTCGACTACAGTTATGCGTTTCAGTGTGCTGTGTGTCATGGCAGCATAATAGCCAGGTCGGAGCATCAGCTGTTGATATTGGTATTACCAATTAAAGGAGCTAATATATGACTGTGGTTGTGAGTGTTATGCCACCCAATTTTAGGGTGAGTAAATTGTTTTACGTTTCTCTTTTTGTAGGATTTTTGTTTGTCTTTTCTTAAAATGAGTTTGTAACGGATGTTTGTGTTTAGGATCCCCGTATGCATTGAGGGAGACTGAGTGTGAGCAGTCACCTTAACGCAGCTCTCTTCTACCCCGCTCTTTGGGCCGCGCTGCTGCTTTGGGTGGACATTTTTGTCCAATTAAGTAGGCTTAGTGTTTTGTTTTTGTTTTGTTTGTGTCGTATTAGGATATACATTTCTTTCTTTGTTTATTTGTGGTTTGGATTTTGTTGATACTGTCACTAACACTTCAGTCTTGATGTTGACTGTCTTTGTAACAGTTTCTATTAACTAGAGTGATCACCGCTATGCGGTATTGGTGTTCTTGGTCATTTATGAAGCCTTATGATCCCGATCAGTACTGGATTAGTCATCTTTGTTATGGTGACAGTATAATTTGTTTGTGCCTTTTAATGTGTATTGCATTAATTTGTTGATTTAATTGATTTCTTTGTCTTTCTCTTTTGTATTTTGCAGGAGCTGAGCGTTTCTCGGAAGCAGGCTGGTTTTTGGGTTGCACCCCATCCACTCTAACAAGGGGTGTCATTTATTGCTGTGTCACTATTTTGGTTATTATTTGCAGTGAATTTTGATTGATTGGGATATTTTCTTCTTTTCTTTTGGGTGCATTACCCTACTAGCCTGTTCTTCATATAGGAAGCCTCAGCCCCTGCGACGATTATTTTTCCTTTTCTTATTTGACCAAGACTATTTAATAATGTTGCTAGTGGGTTTTAAAATTGTCTAATGATTTTAGCCTGAATAAAAGAATTATTTAAATTGAACGGAAACTCACGCCTCTTGCCTTTTCTACGTGGAACGTATTTGTGTGTCAAATTCTTTGGTTGATTTTCCCCGGCATTCCGGGGTGGCGTAGTCACTACCAGCACGCCCACATTGCTACAGAAGCAAAACATCATTCAAAACTATCAAGATTTGCAAAATAAATAAAACTGTAAAGCTTCTGTAAAAATAAAGATACTATTTTCTGTTGTCTTGTTTTCCTTTCCGTGAACTTTGGATTGCGTCCCAATGAACCGAAACTAAGCACATTTTTTTTTCTTTCGTTTTGTTAATCCGTCAATGATTTAAGTGAAATAGGCAGTACCGCTGCTCCCTATACGCAGAGTATGCCGTTTGCGTAGGGCACCATACCAGTTGCCCAAAAAAAAAAAAAAAACTTTCGTTCTATATTAAAATTAACATACACATATACATAAAATATAAACATACATCATTATAAAAAATGTATTTTTACGGTGAGCGCAGAGCACACGTGACGCGCCATTCCTGCATCCGCGCACGCGCCCGCTCGCACCTCATGTTTGCGGCTGAGTGCAAATGATCATAATTGATGGACAACTATAGCCGTGAGCAATCACAATATGGCGCCGAGAAAAGAAAAAGAAAAAAGATGAAGCCCGTGCATCACTTTCACTTTCTGTGCACACTAGTACCAGGTACATTCCTGTGAATCTTTTTTGGCTGTTTATGTTAATAACGCGTTTTAATGTCGGTAATAATTTTAACAACATATCTAATATACTCTGAGTTTCCAAGTTCTCTTACGAAAATTAGCCATGGTTTTACAACGAATAAAACCAAAAATCATGGTTATTGTAGCCATGGTAACAAATCAACCATGGTTTTGTTACTTCAAATAATAGTTTACAAATAAGTATTTAGGATAATATATATATATATATATATATATATATATATATATAATATTATAATATATATATATATATATATTGTGGTTATAAAAGCAGAACTAAGCCAACAACAGCCTTTAAAATTACTTAAAATGCATTATATTAAAATGAGGTAATAATGATTGGTAAATTAAAAATTATATGGTTTCATTGCATAACTCTGTTAAAATACATAATGTAATACAAAATAAACAATTTATGTACATTACATATTGTTACAAATGCCTGTAAAGGGCGCCAAAGGCCTGGTAATTGCTGTTACACTTACAGGACGATCAAATCCTTTAATATTGTCCAAACATTTAGGCTAATTCAAATATCCACTTAATCTTACATTTTTGGCCACCTTTTTGTGATAGATGACACAGCCTCTATAATTTCTTCAACAAAAACATGTGGACATCACAAAAATTAACCATGGTTTTATCGTAGTAAAACTGCTTAATTTTCCTTTGCATGATTTATGAATGCTTGAGACTATAAAATCAATCAGACAACTGTAAATTGTAGTAGGTAGCCTAACTGTCTAGCTAAAATTGTAATTTGTAAATAATATAATTTAATTACAATTTATTTATTTATTTACTTTTATATTTTATTAAAGTTCTATTTTGATCCCTATATGTTTTTTTGTTTTTTTTTACTTCCATAATATTTGACAAAGGGGGCACAACAATGCAATTCTGCTTAGGGCACCTGTTTGGCCAGCAGTGGCCCTGGAAATAGGCCTACATTTAATGTAGGCTCTAGGCCAATATAGGCTATTCTTTTTATGTTTTTATTCTGTTTTCTCTGTTCACGGAAGCGCTTCAGGTGTGATCTGTTGAACTGGATGAACTCTAACACCGGGGCATTGCCATTGCGACTACCTATGATGAGTTCACAGCTGACCGCGGACATTACACTCATTAGATGTCTCAATGTCACATTTGCATAGGCCGTACTACTTCAATTCGTGATTGGCTGACAGCAAATTTCAAATATTAAATGGAACAATAAAATAACGTTATTAACCGGTTACTAGCCATTTACAATTTTTGATTCTGTTCGGAACTATACAATTGGATTTCGTTTCTGTTTCTGTTCCTGTCAAAATTTTGTTTGTTTCCGGTTTTCGTTTTCGTTCCTCCAGTAATCAGAGCCCTGGTTTAAATGTTGACTTTTTACTGAGATGTGATTTATACATGTTATTATGCACATTAATGGGCTAAGGTGAGCAGATTTACACAGGTTGTGAACCCTATTTAGTTTTCAGACTTTGTAATATCACTTTCAAAAAAAGTCCAGTACAAATTACTGCCGCTTGTCAATGGCAGCTGTCGCAGTTGTAGGCGACAAGATCAATCCTTCATAGGCTAGACCGTCACACTTCACAATAGAAGATGTATGACATCAATATAAGATGTATTGTACTGTATATAACTGTTATCTTATCTCTCACAAAGATGCCTTATTCAAAAATAAATGAATCACTCACCCAGTGTCTTGATCTTCTGCTGTAACTCTTTGATTTCATTGTCTCTCAGTTTCTCCTGTAGTTCATGTCTGACTCTCTTCTCTGGAGCTCTCATATACATCTGAAGAGAATAGGGTTCAGTCTTCATGCTGTCTATACATCTAAATCTTTAGATCTTTTCAGAGTTTTCTGGCCCTTTAACCCCATCACACTGCACCAGCTCCCATAGAGACTCGCAATCCTCTGAGATTCTGTGGATAAAACTAAATCTCTCACACTTTGGTCAACAGAGAGTTCAGTGATGAAAAGCACCATGAAGTGCTCTTGAGTTAAATATTCCTTTAATCTTCTCCATTTCTGCTCTGTCTTCATTAGTAAGTGGACAGACAGGAGTAACGAGGATGAACTGATGAACTCCAGGATCACAGAGAATCACAGTGGAGAGTCTCCCGCATCACTTCCTCCTCTGAGAGCTGAGAGAGAGCTGGAAGCTCTGTTACACTGATCTGACGACCATGAATCATTCCCTCTTTCTTCACACACTCTTTTCTCTCTTTCTGAGGTTTACTCGTTACCCTCTAAACATTTTAGACACTGAGTTCTTGAGTGTTGGGTTATTTCCACACAGCACAATGTTCAGCTTTGGTTTCCCAGTAGTCCTCACTGAAAACATTCATTAGAAACAGATGGTTTAGTTCAGCTTTGCCACCAAATGTATACTTCATTAAACAACAACAAAACTACTATATTGTAAAATATAATTAGATTGTAGTAAATTATTTTATAAACTGAAGGTTTGGTTGAATCCACTCTCTGTGTATGGATCTATAACAACATACAGACTGTCTGCAATCACACTACAGCATTCAGAAGAATATTTCACCCAAAACTGACAATTATATCATTAACCCACTTCAAAGTGGAATGACCATTTTACCATCATTTCTCCAAAATAAACACACACACACACACACACACACACAAATGAGCCATAAAAGATTTTGACAAACCTCCTCCATCACTTGCTGTTTTTGTGCTCTCTTTGAAATCTTTTTTCTCTTTCTCTCTCCTCTGTCTGAAGCTCCAGATCTGCTCAGATCTCATCCACTGATGTTCCACCTTCATCCTCAAACATGTTACAGATGAGGAAGTCTTTACGCTCTTCTTCAGCATCTCTTCTGTCCTTCTGAACAATTCAGAGCGCCATCCTGGGTTTACTGTATCAAGCTGTAGATGTCCTCCTCCACACTCGTTTATTAAACCATGAATAGAGTTATTCCTAGAAGTGAATATGTATCCGTGTGTCTGTTCATCAGTAGTCAGCACTATAGTGTGTTTCATGGCCTGCTCAGTGAAGAGCTTCAGCATATATTTCACTCTGTGTCTGTCGTTCTCTCTGAAGTCATTATACTGCAGTACGAGTACAAACACATGAGGTTCTGGAGCAGACAGAGACACACACTCTCTCACTCTCTGTGTGATCTGATGCTGTGTGAGATTCGTCTGGAGCAGGTGAGTGTTGATGACTGTGATGTGTCTCCTCTCTACAGCTCCACTGATTCTCTCACTGTGCTGCTGTGAATAAGATGCAGCTTCTCTGTGAAATGCTTCTGCACCCAGTATAGTGTTTCCCACTCGGCTGTTTTCTGATCCATTCTTTCCTATCAGCACAATCCTCAGATCACTCACTGAAAAAGACACATAAACAAACAAAATGCAATAAAAAAATACGGCACGATCATCACTTAATAATTTCATATTAAAAATTCTACAAAATTAGCAGATTTAATGCAAGACACAAGTAGTGATGTTAAAGTATCACGTAACACCTGTAATAAGTTTTAGGAACATCTATAAAAGATGTAGATTTGTTTAATACTTAAAGAGTTGTGGAGAGATCATTTTGTGCTCTACGCTCAAGCCTACTATACTACAAGTAGTGTATAATGTCTGACGTCACTGAGGTCACAAATGAATAAGCACAAATGAGATCTCAGCTATGACAGACTGGAGTGTTTTTTTAATCAATGACCGCTTATGCCAATCTGCTCCTCAAACAAAGTTACTGTATGGGTTCAGAAGACTTGCAGTTTAGGCCCAGATCTGTATGGATGTTTTTTATGGTACTTTTAGGCTGCGTGTCCGCCAAAGCCATTTTTTTTGTTGTTGTTTTTGTTTTTGTTTTTAAATGGCAAGAGTGTGCCCTGACGTTTTTTTTTCTTAGTGCCGAGAGTTGAAGAATGTTCAACTTTGGGTAAAACACAGTGCTTATCTCTGTCACTTTTTAGTCAGCTGAGGACTAATACCACACCCACCAACCATCACAATGCTTGTACTACGGCTGAACAACAATGGAGAAGTTAATATTGCTTGTCTCTGCGTATTCATGTCTTCACCAGATGGAATTCCCAGACTACCACAATACTGTTACGAAAAATAATGCTTGGAGCAACATTTCATTCGCGATGTGTCTGCCATGTGACTTCGGCGGATATTCCGTATCACAGCAACCAAAGCATCTCAGAAGTGCTCTGAAGCTCTCATAGCTAGGCGTTTTCAGCTGGCAAAAAACGCTTTGGTGGACACATGACCTTATGGTGGCTTTTGTCAATTTTGGAGAATGAGGATGAAAATCATTGTCTTCCTTCATTTGATAAAAAATAACATCTTTCATTAATAACAAATAAATACAGCACACTCTAAAATTTGAGGTTATTTTTTCAGTAGTCTACTGCATAACTAAAGTAGTTCCAGGTCTGTTGACTACATTATACTGTAGTTCTATATGACTATAATTTCAATATGCTGCTTCAGAATTACATTAATTGTGAAATGTGCTTTACAGATAAATCTGAATTCAATGTTCTATTGTAATAAAACATTTAAAGTGGGTAGAAAAAATACTTAATATGACAAAAATATATCCAGATAAAATATTCTTACATTTGCTTTGGCTTTACAGTGGCAATATAAAATCAATATATATTATATATATATAATTATATATATATATATTATATATATATATATATAGATTATATATATATATATATATATATATATATATATATATATACTTTTTTTAATTATATCTCAACATATTGGGTCTAATCATAATTTTCATTTTTGGGTGAACTATACTTCCACACAATATTACAACACATAAATGTATAACACTTCTTAATATCACTGCCAGTGATTAATACTTTTACAATTTACTTACTGTTAGTACAAACAAGATCTGGACTATGTCTGCCTGCTGCTGCTAGAAAAGTAAAATCACCCACACACACACACACACACACAGAGATAATAGATCATTTATGCATTATAAATTATTTATAAAGGCATATATGGACTGAAAAGCTGTGACTTCACAATGTTTGCGATTTACTAATTGAACTAATTGAGTAGTGTGCTGATGATCACAAACACTATTTTAATTCTATTTATTCATCTTCAGAACAATCTAAAGTGTGTCAAAATTACACTTCAACTCATGATCTATAGTCTATATAAAATATTAATAAACAGGCTGCTGGCACAAACCGACAAAGATTTTAATAATAGAAACCTCACCCAGAAGTTTAGTTTCTTCCTGCTGTTCAGTGACACGATTAAACAAATGTAAGAGCGCACTGAAATATTATTCAATACACTAAACGAAGTAAAAAAAAAATGTTGGCTAATATTGCATAAATAGCCTACTTCATAAATCATTGAGGAAACGTGGCTGCAAATATTTGTATGCAATTTAATTCTTACCTGACACAATTTTCACAGTATCATAAATCAAAATCAAAAGAAAAGCACTGATAGAGAGCTGACCTGCGCCCGCCGGCAGAAACGGGAGAAATGTGACTGCATTGTGGAAATGAAACTTCATGTGTCATTTATTTTCCTTCTTTAAAACAGAAGTGAAATACGGAAGATGCGGTTTCTTCTTCAATTGTTCTGATGAATACAATAAGCAGATAAAAACTCATAGAAATTACAAGGAGAAGGTGACTTTTCAGGACATTACTCCATGTCCCCACTTTTCAAAACGCTTATAAATCACACAGAATGGAGTGTATTGAAAATCTGAAATAGCAGAAAGTGTCCTGTAAGGGTAGGTTTAGGTGTAGGGTTGGTGTAGGACAATACCACATACAGTAAGTACAGTATAAAAACCATTACGCCTATGGAGAGTCCCCACAAGGATAGCAAACCAGACATGAGTGTGTGTGTGTGTGTGTGTGGTGTGTGTGTGTGACTGCAGTAGCAGCTCCTGGCCATTAATTTAGATGAAGCAGATTCATCGCAAAAGGAATCCACATGAATCGAGTTGTTTCATCCAAATCCTCTGAAGAGACACAATCGCTCTGTGATTGAAAAGTTTTGATTTTTATTTACATTAATTAGCCCACATACACAGAGCGCGCTTGATGCGCGAGAGCCAATTAGATTTAGTCACGCGTGTGACGTAAGCGCGTCTGAGCCAGAGCCGTTTTATTTTTGCGCTTCAATTAAATACTGTAAATAACTGTCTTTCGGATGAGACGTTAAACCGAGGTCCTGACTCTCTGTGGTCATTAAAAATCCCAGGACACTCATCGTAAAGAGTAGGGGTGTAACCCGGGTGTCCTGACCCAATTGCCTCCACTGGCCCTTGTCTATCATGGCCTCCTAATAATCCCCATCCACTTGATTGGCTCTATCTCTCTCTCCTCTCCACCTGTAGCTGGTGTGTGGTGAGCGCACTGGCGCCGTTGTCCTGTGGCTGCCGTCGCATCATCCAAGAGGATGCTGCACACTGGTGGTGGTTCCCCCCCCCCCCCCCCCCCCCCCCCCCCCCCCCCCCCCCCCCCCCCATGATTGTAAAGCGCTTTGGGTGTATAGCAATACACAATAAAGCGCTATATAAATGCTTCATTCATTCATTCATTCATTCAAATACAGCAATTTTAAACATATCTTTGGAAAACGGATTTAAATATTTATAACATAAAATACAACAAAACTGTTATTTATGTAAGATTTATATGATGGTGAAGTGCTTGTGGGAAATAAACAGTGTTTATATCTGCTCACAAGTTGATGCCTATGATTAACCCTTAAATAGTTCATGTCAAAATATATATGGAGGTTGTTTATAGGCATTAATTTGTATACAAAGAACAGATTTCATATTTAATTTGAAATGGGGAAAGTGTAAAAGTACAGTATTACAAATCCACACTAGAATACTTCATATCTATAATAATAATACTGAGTAATATTAAGATGGAGTTCTTGCAGGACAGATTATCTGCCTGATATACATCACAGGGTTGAAGAAACATTGCATTTTACGTTTTGTTCAAACCTGAGGTTTTAATATCACAAATAAAACCTACATAAGTGCACTTAAATATGCGTTTGCTCTTGTCTCAGTTATTGTGTGTGATTTCGGGGAATAATCAGATGAACACTATTAATACTGTGAGGGTTTAAAGCTCTTCAGAGTTGAGAAACGCTCCTCGTCTTCGTCTCGTTTGGCACCCTGATCTCGGGCTGGTCTGGGGTCAGCTGAGCTGCTCCTCAGAGCCGATGTCTGTGTAGATATTACTGACGATATGAGTCAGATCCAGACTCTGGGTCAACATCACCGACAGAACCTCGTCAACCAACCCGATCTCGTGAAAGTGCCTATAAATAGTACGCCATATAAAAACGAAAACTCGTGGTATTGATACGCAAAAATGGAATTTGGCGTGTCTATGCTATGCGATGGGCAGGATTAGGGTTGTGGTGGAGATGCGTATCATATGTACGCGAAAAACGCGCATAGCATATAAACGCCAAAGTCCATTTTTGCGTATCAATACCATGAGTTTTTTTTTTTTTTTTGGCCTAATATTTATAGGTATTTTCAACTCACACAGATACATATTTATGTCAATTCATTAACGTATTTACTTCACAGATAGACTGCTGATGCGTGGCTACATATTCGAAAAACACGTTAACTTGAGCTAGTAGTATGATGATAAATCAAATTTTAGTTTCAGTTTCGATTTTGAGTTTGATGTAAAGAAACATTAAACATTAAACATAAAAATTAAATCTCATTTGAAATCTCAAAGAAAAATGCATCAAACAATAAACAGGTAGGCTACATAAAAGACAGAACATATAGAACCTACAGGGAAAACACAGAAAAAACCATCCTTGTAAAGCTTTACAAACAAAAATAATATATAATAAAATATTATAACTATAATAAAATATAAATAACTAAAAATAAATTAAAAATATTATAATAATAACAAACACATATATGACCTTATACATGTCACGGGTCAGGGTGTTTTCCCGGCTCCTCTTGCTGTCTGTGTTGTCCTGTCATGTTCGGCAGCTCGTGGTCTGGGCAATCAGCGCTGATGGTGCAGCGGGAGTGCTCGGATCACGAGCTGACTCTTCCCCACCTGTCGCTTATTCCCCCACTCCCTTATATGTTCCTACTTTCCTGCTCTGCGTTGTGAGTAGATTGTTTTGTCCTGGCTAGTATTCTGTGTGCTTTACGTTGCTTTCTCTGACCTCTTGTTCCCTTGCTGCAGGACTAGTTTCACGGAGATCCAGCAGCTTGTATGGTCCGCAGACGCTGCCGGCCAGCTCTGGAATCTCCGCTTTCTTTAGCAGCTGTTAATTATTGTTTATGTTATTTTGTGTTTTGGTGACGAGGAATAAAGTTTCTCTACGTTCTCTACTCTGCATCTGAGTCCTCTTTCACTCACTCCTGACAATACAAGCCTTATGCATCAGTGGTATTAACAAAACAATTGTTATTTCAAAAATATGTCACTTTTCTTGTTTTTAATCAACCAAAGATTTTTGAGATTTTAATCTCAAAGATTTTTAAGAAATGCATCAATTTCAATTAAGAAATGTGTTAAAGAAGGCTGCAAATTACAGAATATTACAAAAAAAAAAAAAAAATCCCAAACAAAATAAAAACAGCTATGAAATTCACTGGCGTACAAGTTTAGTTACAAATTATATATTTTAACTGAAACGAACTGAAAGAATCAAGGTGCTTACCTATGAAGATACTTTTCCAAAAATCGCAAGTTTTTACAAACTGAAAAAAATAAAAGAATCAGGTTCTTTGGTGTCACTTTTACTAAAACTTAAATGACATTTCACAAGTTGAGTTTGACTGAAAGGAACCACTTTTAGCACTGCATTATGGATGGATATACCTTGCAAACTTTGTTGATGGATAATACTTAATGATAAAAGGTCTGCAACTAAAATAAATAAAAAGGGTGAAATAGGACAACCTTGTCTGTCTCCACGATTAATGAAAGTCTCTTAGAAGTGCTGAAGCTAATTAAGACAGAGCTGTTAATATCTCTGTAAAACATTTGAAAAACATTAACGAAACCAAAATCAAATAGCTTGAGAGTCTGCAAAACAATCCGTGTAATTGGACAGCAATTGTCTATTAAGAGTGTCTTTGTCCAGTTCAGGAATAAGGCAGATAATAACTTGTTTAATTTATGTTGTCATTCATAATACACACAATTAATTAATTCCCAAAAATGAATGTAAAACTCAACAGTTATTCCTTACCTTTATTTCAGTGGATCACAGAATAATTAATTAATTAATTAATAATTACATTTTTAATATGGTCAATGAAGATGTCATCATTTAAGAGAGAGATATTCAATTTCCAATAACCACATAACTTTAGACTCATAAAACTAATTTTAAAATTATTTGTTTATGATCAAAGAGTGGGGCAAACGAAAGAGATACATCTTTAACAAACTGAAGAGCTGAAGAAGAAACTAAAATGAAATTGGTTCTAGATTTTAAGGAAGTCCTATGTGCCAGGATAAAAATAATAATAATAATAATAATAATAAACCAAGGATCTGTGAGGGAGAGAAAATAACATATTAATAAAATATTATTAGAGTTATGGTTATTGTGGAGAGCTTTATTGCTTCTAGAAGGAAATCTGTCCAGTGTGTCACCTAAACATGCATTAAAATCACCGCCTAAATTAAAAAAGAATCTGGGAAATTATTTGCACTTCTGTCAAAGTAATCTGAGAAAATCATATTTTGTTAGCAGAGAGAGAATTGCAGCTATAGTTATTGCAGATAAGATAGAGTTATCTTGCTTCAGTGACATAATAATGCATCTGTCCTCATTAGGAGATATTACCTCCAGAATTTGCTGCTTAAATTTATGCTAAAGAACTGAAACCCCAGCAGACTGATTAGAAACATGGCTACAATAACTTAAATTACCCACTGATTCTTCCAGAAATCTATGTCCAACTCACAAGAGTCCTTCCTGAAGAAAAATGAATTCAGTTTCACAGCTTTTACAAAATAAAAAAATAGCCTTCCTTTTTACCACATCATGCATACATTCAAAGACACAAAGTGAACTGAACCTGAAATACATGACAAATAAAGACAAAAAAAGAATAAAGTAACAATGAAGAAACTGTACAGAAACCTTACCTTATTACCATTAACATTTTTTACTCTAAAACACTTTTTTTTGTTGTTGTTTCTTGTATGTATCTTCCACTATTCTGATGAGCTGGATTATAAGACTGTGTCCATGTTTTGGGTCGTTTGCCTGTTATATTTCTCTCTCTGGCTAAGACCCATTTCTCTGACCTGTTTCATGGCAGTTGTTTTAGCAACTAAAAAAAAAAATATATATATATAATATATATTATATATATATATTATATAATTATATATATATATATATATATATATATATCTATATATATATATATATATATATATATATATATAAGCTTAAATATTAAATATGGATTTAAACAACTTAATTAATTGCCAAAGATTAATACAAATAGAGGTTGAGAGCCATAACCATAACCATGTTTGAGGAACATCAGCACACTGCAAACTCTGAGAGTCAGTTCTGTGGTCAAAGTCTGCTTTTGATGTATATCCAGTGTACTTGCGTGAAAACTTTTGGTGGTAATTTTTGGTTAGAACACTGATATGTTATTTAAAGCAGGCTAAACAAACGGAGGACTGACACATGTTGAACTTGTTGTTCCACAAAGAATTGAGGTTCATTACGTTTAAGAACAGAGTGCTACAAAAACACCTTTGATAAATAGTTTCCTCACATGTACTTTTGATCTAATGCATAATACATTAACTGTCCAACCAAACCAAAGAAAATGTTGAGTGACGTAAAGGTCACAAGAATTTCAAAATGACCGTTCAGACTGAGGTTGCATTGCAAAACATCTGACCCGAAATGTGGCCCAAATCAGAATTGAAAAGATCAGATTCCATGTGTTTTGTGCTGTTCACACTATAAAACGATTTGAGCCACATATGAGCCAAAAATAAATGAATAAATAAATAAAAAATTCAGATTTGGGCCACATTTTCCGGAATGTGAGCGTAGCCACTGGTTTCAGCTGTTTCACTGACTAAGCCATATTCTTAATTAAGATGAAATTACAGTAAAGCTGTGTCGGTTGTTTCTTTATGTGTTTTGACATAAGCCTTCTCAACTCCTTCGATCGGAGTGCTACAGAATGTGGTAAAACACGTGGAGGAGGAATAGCTATCCTAGCCAAACAATCCTGGAGCACCGACAACACGGTAATATCACAGTCATGTTCTGAAGACGTGGAGTATGTCACTTTGAAGTGCAGACCGTTTTATTTGCCTAGAGAATTGCAGTGTGTTGTATTAAGTACAGTGTATATTCCCCCCTCGGCTAACGAGGATAACGCACTTAAAGAACTGCATGACATGTTTAGCAGACATGAGAACTCATACCCAGATGCTGCCATTATCATTACAGGAGACTTTAACCGTTGTGATCTCCAGAAAAGCAACCCTAAATTTCACATTTGTGAATTTTCCCACCAGGGGAAATAGGATCTTGTATAAATGTTACAGTAACATTGGAAGTGCTTATATTGCTGTCTCCAAGCCACATTTTGGGAAATGTGACCACCTTGCTATTCTGCTACAGCCCACTTACACTAGAAAGCTCAAAGCAGACCCATACACAGTTAAGACTGTGAAGATGTGGACTGATAACGCATTAGCGGAACTGCAGGGCTGTTTGGAGGCCACAGATATGAACATTTTCAAGGAAGCTACAGATGATATACATGAATATTCAGACACTGTTAGCAGCTATATTGACTGGTGTACTTCTATCTGTATCCCCTCCAGAATTATTTGAGTGTTTCCCAATCAGAAGCCGTGGTTCAATGCGGATGTGTGCAGTAAAATCAGGATCCGGTGCACAGCTTTCAAGTCAGCAGATGTCATGGGGTACAAGCATGCCCGATATGAGCTCTAAAAATCCATCAAGGCTGCCAAGAGGGCATACACCCAGAGACTTGAGAGCTGTTACAGGGAAAATAACACAAGAAGAATGTGGCAGGGAATCCAGTCAACTACTAACAACAGGAAAGATTCAGTCAGAACGGTTATTCCAAACGCCTCCTTCATGGATAACCTTAATAGTTTCTTCACCAGATTTGACCAACACAATAAAGATGCTGTCTTAAAAGCCACCCAAAACCCAGCGGAGATTGCACTCCAGGTAACACGCACACAGGCTGTTTGAGCTTTGAGGAAAGTCAACCCCAGCAAGGCCATAGGGCCAGATCGTGTGGCACAGAGATTCCTAAAGGCCTGTGCAGAACAGTTGGCAGAGCTGTACACAGACATTTTTAACACCTCTCGCAACACAAGAAACTGTTCCACGTATTTTTAAGTCTTCTATTATAGTGCCACTTCTGAAAAAACAAATGCAAACATAATGAATGATTTTAGACCTGTTGCACTCACTTCGGTTGCCATGAAGCATCTGGAGAAGCTGGTCCTGCAACACATAAATTCTGTGTTTCCAGACACAGTGGACCCTTTTCAGTTTGCCTGCTGCTCGAGCAGATCAGTGGACGATGCAGTGGCACTGGCTCTTCACTATATCCTGCAGCACTTGGACACTCACAACACATATGCACGGCTGCTGTTTCTGGACTATAACTCTATTTAATATGATCAGGCTGATGAAGCTGACATCTAAGCTGGTAGACCTGGGAGTACTGACACCCACCTGTAACTGGATACTGGATTTTCTAACGGACAGGCCACAGGTGGCGAGGATAGGAAAGAAGGTCTCCGTTGAGCTCACAGTGAGCACTGGAACCCCGCAGGGCTGCTGCCTCAGTCCCAAACTCTTCTCATTGTATACAGGTGCTGGTCATATAATTAGAATATCATCAAAAAGTTGATTTATTTCACTAATTCCATTCAAAAAGAGAAACTTGTATATTATATTCATTCATTACACACAGACTGATATATTTCAAATGTTTATTTCTTTTAATTTTGATGATTATAGCTTACAGCTCATGAAAGGTAAAAATCAGTATCTCAAAATATTAGAATATTTACATTTGAGTTTGAATAAATGACCATCCCTACAGTATAAATTCTGGGTATCTCTTGTTCTTTGAAACCACAATAATGGAGAAGACTGCTGACTTGGCAATGATCCAGAAGACGAACATTGACACCCTCCACAAAGAGGGTAAGTCACAGAAGGTCATTACTGAAAGGGCTGGCTGTTCACAGAGTGCTGTATCAAAGCATATTAAATGCAAAGTTGATTGGAAGGAAGAATTTGGGTAGGAAAAGGTGCACATGCAACAGGGATGACCGCAAGCTTGAGGATACACTTGGGAGAGCTTCACAAGGAGAGAACCGAAGCTGGAGTCAGTGCATCAAGAGTTACCACGCTCAGACGTCTTCAGGAAAAGGGCTACCAAGCCACTTCTGAACCAGAGACAACGTCAGAAGCATCTTACCTGGGCTGTGGAGAAAAAGAACTGGACTGTTGCTCAGTGGTCCAAAGTCCTCTTTTCAGATGAAAGTAAATTTTACATTTCATTTGGAAATCAAGGTCCCAGAGTCTGGAGGAAGAGTGGAGAGGCACAGAATCCATGTTGCTTGAAGTCCAGTGTGAAGTTTCCACAGTCAGTGATGATTTGGGCTGCCATGTCATCTGCTGGTATTGGTCCACTGTGTTTTCTGAAGTCCACAGTCAACGCAGCCATCTACCAGGAAATTTTAGAGCACTTCATGCTTCCTTCTGTTGACAAGCTTTATGGAGATGCTGATTTCATTTTCCAGCAGGACTTGGCACCTGCTCACACTGCCAAAGGTACTAAAAGCTGGTTTAATGACCATAGTGTTACTGTGCTTGATTGGCCAGCAAACTCGCCTGACCTGAACCCCAGAGAAAATCTATGGGGTATTGTCAAGAGGAAGATGAGAGACACCAGACCCAACAATGCAGAAGAGCTGAAGGCCACTATCAGAGCAACCTAGGCTCTCATAACACCTGAGCAGTGCCACAGACTGATCGACTCCATGCCACACCGCATTGCTGCTGTAATTCAGGCAAAAGGAGACCCAACTAAGTATTGAGTGATGTACATGCTCATACTTTTCATTTTCATACTTTTCAGTTGGCCAAGATTTCTAAAAATCCTTTCTTTGTATTGGTCTTAAGTAATATTCTAATATTTTGAGATACTGATTTTTGACTTTCATGAGCTGTAAGCTCTAATCATCAAAATTAAAAGAAATAAACATTTGAAATATATCAGTCTATGTGTAATGAATGAATATAATATACAAGTTTCACTTTTTGAATGGAATTAGTGAAATAAATCAACTTTTTGATGATATTCTAATTATATGACCAGCACCTGTACATATGACTGTTACTCCACCCAGGACAATAACAGTATTATCAAGCATGTGCATGATACCACCATCCTTGGCCTCATCAGAGGGGAGGATGAATCATCATACAGGGATCTGGTTCACACGATTATTGTCTATGGAGAGAACAACAATCTGGTTCTGAACATAGACAAACCAAGGAACTCATTATGAGGACTTCAGGAGGAGAGCACCCCCTCTGCAGCTTCTTATCATCAAGGGGACTGAGGTGGAGAGGACTGTCAGATATACGTTTTTAGGCCTTCACATTTCAGAGAACCTAAGCTGGGCTAAAAACACTTCAACAACAGTGAAAAGAGCTCAGCAGAGGCTGTATTTCATCAGACTGTTGAAGAAGGACAGACTTGGATGTCAGCCCCTCATCTGTGTCTATAGAGGCCTCGTCGAGAGTATTCTTACTAGTAGTATTATAGTGTGGGACGGCAATACCTCCCTGACTGAGAGGAAATCACTGCAACGGAAAGTTTGTGGCTGGTAATGCACTCACGTTATGGCTGAATACAGACGGGAAGCTTTTATGCGCCCTGAGTTTTCACCGGAAATACGAAGGCTGCGTGCCGTGCATAGAGTCCACTGTATTGATGTTCTACTGATTCATTACTGAACATTTCAAACTAAAAGTTACACAGTGCACCTTTAACACAGTATATTAAAATATATGGCAATTAGCTTAAAATAGATCTTAAACATACCTTAAATAACACTTAACATACTTAGTCTGAAATAAGTCATTTAATACGCACTTAGTACAGTACAATTTAAAAGTACAGTAAGTGCATCATATATACAGTACATATTGTGACGGGAGGAGCCAACGACAGACACAGTGGGTGTGGCGTCAGGCCTCGAAGAGGCTTTTATTAAACAAAAATCAGTAAAATAAAGTGTCCAGGGGGAAGAAGTGTCCAACAGAAACAGGGGGATCTGGTGTCCTCGTCGTGCTTCGGGGCTTGTGAAGGAGGGCAGTGTTCTGGAAGGGAGGGGTCCAGGCAAGGGACGGAGTCCGGTGGCCGCACGCGCTCCCGCTCTGGTCCGGGGCACGAGGGGCGGCGGCTCTTCCTCTTCATCCACGGGCATTGGCAGGATGTACGACCCGGCATCCTGGCCCAACAGCCGTCATACAGGTGCGGCTTTCTACCGGACAGCGGGTTCTGCAGCTCACATCTCCAGTGGCGCGACGTCCCTCTACGCACCCTTCCTGGACCCACGAGGACACCAGCGTGCATGCACGGGGGAAGAGACCGGTCTCCCGAGGAGAGGCGCGCTTGGCATTTAAACAGCGGCGGTGATGAGGCTTCATTCAGTCCAGCTGTGCCTCATCACACGCCGCCAGCCCTCGCTGTTTCCACGCCCCCTCCTCTCATCCACCCACTCCAGTCGGGAGCCTGGTGAAGGGCGGCGAATAAGGGACGGGGTGGTGATGATAAGGGGGAGGGCCACCGACTCGTCACAATATATATAAATCCAGATAAAATGTGATCTCTCTCTTATTCATTTTTTTTATGGATTTTTATATCGTTCTCCTGTTAAATTTATTTTCTCTTTCTCTCTATCATGTTTTTGTCTTTCTTCCTCCATCTTCATGTTCATTCTCTCTCTCTCTTGTTTAAGTCTGTGATTATATTCATCCCACAATTCCTGTTCTTTCTTTCTCCATTTCTTCTCTTCTTCTTCTCTTTGTCTTACTTGTTGTTTCAGTTTCTCCCATTCCTCTCGTTCTCTCTTCAGCTCCTCTCGTATCTTTCTCTCTTGTTCCTCTCTGTCTTTAATGTCTCTTTTAAATCGTTCTTCTCTCTCTCTAAATTCTTCTTCTCTTCTCTTTCTCTCTTTCACATGATAGTATCTTTCTTCCTCCATCTTCATCTTCATCTTATTTTTCTCTTCTTCATGTTTGTTCATCAGTTCTTCTTTTTCTCTGTTCAGTTTCTCGACTTTCTCCATCGTTATCTTCTTTTCTTTCTCTTGTATGTCTCTCTCTATCTCTCTGAACATCTTACATGAGTAGTAACTCTCTCTGTTCTCTTTCACCATGTTGTCTATCTTCTGCAGTAGATCTGTCACCTGTGTTCGGTCTCCAGTCTCTTTATTATTGAACACATGATATCTGTTTCCACACGATTCAATCAGGGTTTTAAGGGCAGATTCTGGTTCTCTCAGAAACTGTTCAATAGTTTTGTTCTGCAGAAAGTCTCCTCTGGTGAAGAGCACCATGATGTACTTTAAAGAGTTTTCACCAAACATCTCTTGGATGATCTTCACTGATTTTGCTTCTTCTTCAGTGAATCGTCCCACTGGTATCAGTAAGAGAAACACATGTGGTCCAGGCAGGATCATGTGGATGCAGTTACTCATTTCTCTCTGGATTTCTTCATTACTGAGTTCAGTATCAAACAGTCCTGGAGTGTCAATCACAGTAATGTGTCTGCTGTTGATTTCAGCTGTTTCTTTCTGACACTCTTTAGTAACAGACTTTTGAGAAATATCTGAATTAAATGCGTTTCTTCCTAAAATGGTGTTTCCAGTTGAACTCTTCCCAATTCCAGTTTTTCCCAGCAGCACAATCCTCAGATCATCTTCTCTTTCTCTCGAATCTAAAATTAGATTAAAAACAATATAGAAACAATAAAGAAACATTAATATATATAGGGCTGTCAGTTTAATACATTAACGTAATTAAATAGTCATGAAAAAATAACGCAATTAAAATATTTTAATGCAGTTAACGCACTGGCCACGCCCCCAGACCTGTACGTCATTTTACATTTAATATAGTTGACTGTTGACAAATATGATGCAGGTCAACGGCTCCATAAGTGCAGTTATAGCCTATAAAATTCAAGCTATTGGGGCAAAAATGCTCCTGTATGAGTTTGTGTCTCATATTTATATCACATGATAGGCGAGAGCAATAGGCCTATCACACGAGTGCTGAGTTTGAGTGTTTGAGTTTTTCAAATATCAACATTGGCTTCCAGAAATCACTTACCTCACCTTTAAAAACTTTAAAGGGATAGTTCACCCCCCAAAAATTGTCATCATTTACTCAAACCTGAATGACTTACTTTCTTTTGTGCAACATAAAAGAAGGTATTTTGAAGACTGTTGGTAACAAATTAACAAATTTGTTTCTCAAATTATCTTCTTTTATGTTCCATATTTTATGTTAGGCCGTTGTAGCCTAAACGTTTATGCGTAATACATTTTATGTTGAATCAAATAAAATATTTATTTCTAAATCTACTATTTGTAATGTCTACTTAATACTTTCTCATTTAACACAAAAATAGCTTTAAATTATCTTTGGGGGGTATTTTTACTTGCCAAAGTACTGAGCATGCAGGGTGCCCAGACTTTTGCATGCTATTGCAAGTATTTGCACAGTAACACAATTTTGATTCAGTTGTCAGCACATTGGATTTTGAATCTGCAGTGATATTGCTGGTATATACAGTATAGTCGCAAGCCATATAACATATCAACTTCTATCAAAGTGATGAAAACAAAAAGTACACAGGGGTTAAAGCAAAAAAAAATCTTTTGACTGCACATTTTTCCTCGGCCAAACCCCATTCCACAGCCACACCTGTCACACACCCAGTTTAAGAGCCGTATCTTTCTTCTTGTAATTAGGAGCGCTTGTCCTCCTAATTAAAAACATTTAGGAGCACCTTCTAATCAATAATAAACAATTCTGATCAAAAATTAGCCTTCTTAATATGAAGTGACATTTGACTCAAATTTGACTCATTTTCTTTTTACCTTTGTAAATGCTTTTTTCTAATTTTATTAAATGTATGCAGTGTTTCCTCTAGGATTTATTCCAGCTGTGATGGCAGGACTATTTCCCATGAACCACGCCCCCTCCCCACCCAACAATCACCTGCACTCAGAATTGATTTTAACTAAAAATGACAAGTATTTATTTGAATAATTTAGTAAATAATAAAATAAGAATAAATAAATAAATGACAATCAATAGCACAAACAAAAATAATAACACGATACAAATCAAATTATCAGTACTTAAATTTTTTCACTTAGGTCTAACTATAATCTATTCAACTGTAAAATCACTGTATAATGACAGACAGCAGCAGGTTTATTTAGGCTGCTGTCTCTTTAAGACCTCATGCAGGGATCTAATACGTTACACATGGCTCTATGCTTACTTTTCTTTTTAGGAGCTTTGTCCTCCTAATTTAATTAGGAGCACCTTCTGATCAATAATAAAACATTCTGATCAAAAATTAGCCTTCCTAATACAAGGTGACATTTGACTCCTTAAAGTGACTTACAGGGGCATTTTCTTTTTTGCAATGGCATCATTTTTCTATGTCAAATTCAAAAAAAAGAATTTCAAATTTCTATTTAAAAAAATATAATAAGAAGTAAAATAAGACAATTAAGTTACCAATTATATGAAATCAGTATTAATAAAAAAAATAATTTGTACTACAGAGGTGGCACAGAAGAACACAAAAGTGGCTTGCAGGTACATATTCAGACGTTTAATGAGGCTCAGAGGTGAGTGTAATTAAATTAATAAATTCATGTGGAGATTAATGTTTTAAATATACAATTTTAAATACAGAACTATTAAACGATTTAAATCCATCCCTTGCATTATAGTTGACACCTAGGTGAACAGTTTATAGTTTGTTTTATGACTGTAAGTCATTCTCCTCAAATAATATTGAGCTTTAAATTGGTGTTTGAGCCCATTCGGTAGTAAAAAGTAGCATTTTTTTTGCATATGTTTTACAGTTTATTTTAATAAATATCAAAACTGTAAAAGGTGTGCATTATAGTTGACACCTAGATGTACAGTTTACAGTTGTTTTTATGACTGTACGTCATTCTGCTCATATGCTATAGAAGTTAGAAAAATGTATACCAATATCTCATGTAACTTTAGAGACGGTCCCTAAATATGCGAATATCAAACGTCCAACATCAAGCCAACTTTATGCCAGTCTATGTTGTCAGTGAGAAGCTGCAGCCGTGGGGGGTGATTTATGGTGTGCCGGCAGAACAACAACAACAATGCTTTACATGCTTCTTTTCCCCTCATTTTTTCCAACTGACAGAAATCCGTCGTAAATCCCAGATAACTTTTAAAATGGAACAAACACAGAGCAGTCTTTTCGTGAGCGGGAACAGAAAACCCGGAGTGGATCCAGAGCGGAGTGAACACAGAACGCTTCGAGCGGAGAGAGGAACGTGATTACACTCCACTCCAGGCTTTGATCCAGGCTTTTCATACACCTCGACTTTCCTTAATTTAAGGCATATTCAAACAAAAATTAAGACATTTATTACACTATTTGAGAAATATAAGCCTATTTACGGCCTTAAAATTATGAAAAGTGAATTTAAGACATTAAAGACAGGCGGGAACCCTGCAAATGACGTCGTAGACTCGCTGCAATTAATGTAAATCCGTCGTAGCAACGGAGGACTTTAATCCCTGAGTACATTTAAAGTAATATAGTGCTTTTCAGGTGTTCAAAGTGTGGTGTTTGGGATTCCTCAGATCAGTTACCTGACACGAATCCCACTGATTTCACATTTTACTTTCTGAGGAAAAGACTAAAGATAAAAAGACAAACGCTGGAGCTAAAAATGTCAGAAGAGGTAGCTGAGCATCACAACAACCAAAGTAAGTTACTTCAGGCTGGAATACAGTACACGACTTTAAAAGCTGAACAGACCTTAAAACACTGGGTAAAAATCTGAGCAAAAGTCATGTAGTGTATTCCAGTCTTTAGAGTCTGTTTCTAGGGAGGACAGACTTTAGTCAAAAATGTTACTCATTAAAAAGGTTTAAGATTATATTTTTGAGTATTTTTTTCCTTGGTAGGTAGCTATGTATTAAAAAGTGTATTTATTCGTGTGTGGTTCATCTACTATAGATGTACTGTAAATAACCTGTAGGTCTATTACTGTATTCTCATAGAGATGCTTTATTCAGAGAAATGAATCACTCACCCAGTGTCTGGATCTTCTGCTGTAACTCTTTGATGTCATTGTCTCTCACTCTCAGTTTCTCCTGTAGATCGTGTCTGACTCTCTTCTCTGGAGCTCTCAAATACATCTGAAGAGAATAGGGTTCAGTCTTCATGCTCTCTATACGATCAAACAGCTTTAAGATCTGTTCAGAGTTTCTCTGGTCCTTTAACCCCATCACACTGTACCAGCTCCCATAGAGACTCACAATCCTCTGAGATTCTGTGGACGCTACAAAATCTATCACACTTTGGTCAACAGAGAGTTCAGTAATGAAAAGCACCATGAAGTGCTCTTGTGAGTTAAATATTCCTTTAATCTTCTCCATTTCTGCTCTGTCTTCATCAGTAAGTGGACAGACAGGAGTAATGAGGATGAACTGATGAACTCTAGGATCACAGAGAGACACACAGCGGTGAGTCTCCCGCATCACTTCCTCCTCTGAGAGCCGAGAGAGAGCTGGAAGCTCTGTTACACTGATCTGACGACCATCGATCTTCTCCTCTCTCCTCACAAACTCTTTACTCCTCTCTTTCTGAGGTTTACTCGTTACCCCCATAAATATTCTAGACACTGAGTTCTTGAGTGTTGGGTTATTTCCACACAGCACAATGTTCAGCTTTGGTTTCCCAGTAGTCCTCACTGAAAACATTCATTAGAAACAGATGATTTAGTTTAGCTTTGCTACCAAATGTATACTTCATTTAACAACAACAAAACTATTATACTGTAAATATAATTACTTTGCAGTACATTCGTTTGTCGACTGAATACATTTTTTTTATCAACTGAAGGCTGCCTTGCAGTAGTTTGTTTACTGACCTACTCTCTACTGAATCCACTCTCTGTGTATGGATCTATGACATTCATACAAACAGACTGTGTGCACTCACAGCACAGCATTCAGAAGAACATTTCACCCAAAACTGCCAATTAAATGATCGTTTACCCTATTCAAAAGTGGAATCATGATTTTAGCATCAAGCTCCAAAATAAAACACACACGCAAATGAACCATAAAATACTTTAACAAACCTCCTCCGTCACTTGCTGTTTTTGTGCTCTCTTTGAGATCTGAATCCTTCTTCTCTTTGTCTTTTTGTCTGACTGAAGCTCCAGATCTGCTCAGATCTCCATCCACTTGTGTTCCATCCTCAAACATGTCACAGATGAGGAAGTCTTTACGCTCTTTCTTCAGCATCTCCTCTGTTCTCCTGAACAACTCAGAGCGCCATCCTGGGTTTACTGTATCAAGCTGAAGACATCCTCCTCCACACTCCTTTATTAAACCATGAATAGCATTACTCCATATTATAGAAGTCAGTTTGGATGTGCGTGGCTCCTCATCAGTAGTCAGCACTATAGTGTGTTTCATGGCCTGCTTATTGAAGAGGTTCAGCATATATTTCACTCTGTGTAAGTCGTTCTCTCTGAAGTCATTATACTGCAGTACAAGTACAAACACATGAGGTTCTGGAGCAGACAGAGACACACAATCTCTCACTGTCTGTGTGATCTGATGCTGTGTGAGATTCGTCTGGAGCAGGTGAGTGTTGATGACTGTGATGTGTCTCTCCTCCACCCTTACACTGATTCTCTCACTGTGCTGCTGTGAATAAGATGAAGCTTCTCTGTGAAATGTTGTTGTTCCCAGTATAGTGTTTCCCACTCGTCTGTTTTCTGATCCATTCTTTCCTATCAGCACAATCCTCAGATCACTCACTGAAAAACAGCACAAACACACACACAATGCAATAAAAACGCACTGCACAATCATCACTTAATAATCTCATATTAAAAATCCTACAGAATTAGCAGATTTAACACAAATAGTAATGTTGTAAAAAATCAAGTAATCCTTTTAGAAGCTTCAGAAACATCTATGAAAGATGTACATTTGTTTAATACTGAAGAGCTATCATCAATAATTATACTAACTTACTATTGGGATGATCATTACTTAGACTTTTATTCACTACCACTGGTTCAGTACAGTAACAGTACAGTAGGCTATCTGTGGACCTCTATCTCTGTAACCACTTAGAAAATCAGTTTAGGGCTCCCAACATGCTAGACCTCAGTTAATAGACTGATCTCACAGGAAATCACCAACAGGAGGAGAAATTTTGGCCATTTTTCTTTTTTTTTTTGCTCTATGCTCTAGGTATTCTGTATCAAAAGAACTGTACAGTGTTTGATGTCACTGATGTCACGTATAAATAAGCTCAAATGAGATCTCAGCTGTGATGGACTGGAATATTTTTCAATGAATGACAACTTACGCCAATCTGTTCCTCAAACAAAGTTACTGAACGGGTTCAGAAGACCTGGAATTTAGACCCAGATCTGTATGGAAGAGTTTTATGATACTTTTATGGGGGCCTTCATCATTTTTGGAGAATGAGGCTGAAAATCAGTGTCAACTTTGATTTAATGAAAAAGAGCATCTTTCATTGAAGACAAATAAATACAGAACTATACAAATATAATTATATACGAATAATTTCAATATGTTGCTTCAGAATTACATTCATTGTGAAATGTGCTTTACAGATAAATCTGAATTTAATGTTTTATTTGTATTATTTTATTTTAATGTGGGTAGAAAAATAACTTAATATAATATTTCCAGACAAAATATTCTTAAATTTGCTTTGGTTTTATGGTAGCAATATATATTGTAACTTCTCTTTCTCTCTTGATTTCAGATTAGCCACATATGAGGGTTTTCACTAAGATCAAATAAAGCATACTATAAACTTCAGCAAACAGTATTTCTTTTATCACATTTATTCACTCAATGAGAATATGTTCTTAATTATATACGATAAAGAAAATAAGAAATAAATCTCGACAGCTCGTCCTTGATTTTACACCACAGAAATCGTCATAAAGTTCTTATCTGAGAAGCGATGATCCAGCATGTGGAAAAAAATGAGTTACTCGTTCTGAAGAAAACATTGAGTGCGTTGAAATATGTTGCTCCGCTTTATAGTTGACAACTCTGACTGGTAACGTTAGCTGAAAGAGCCTCCCCAAAGGAATCCAAATCAAAAGCTTTTCCACTCCTGGATGTTGAGCTTAAACACAGTCCCAATCAGACATGTATCCGAAATACATCAGGAAAATGAAAGAGAAGAGCAAGCAAAAAAAAGTCCTTATGTTGAGCTTAAAACCAAAAGTTTCACAACTAGGACTTTGAAGACCTTCAGTTCAGAGTAGCCACCAAGAAACATGTGTTCCCTCTACCCCAAACTGAACTACTTCTTCAGGCAATTGCTTACCTGATATACAATCCAGGTGAGTCTAACGAGCGCCCTCTAGTGTCTCGTAGTATTACCACATAACGAATTCTTATTTGAACCAGCAAAACTGTGACAGATATTTCACTCTGTTACATACCCCCTCCCGTGTTTAAAAATTTGTCACATCCGTGGCAAATTTTCAAGTTCTGCACATGATATGTATCAATGACCGTAGGATCAGAAATAAAAGAAACACGGTAGTTCACAGGTCCTAACTTTTTTACTACCTTTGCAGGCCCTTTCCATCTAGGAGCCAATTTGGCCATGAAAGCATCATCGGCCTTGGATAACGGATGAGATCGCACCCATACTACATCTCCTTCACAGAACTCTTGGTTCCTTCTGCGCTGGTTGTAATACCGTCTTTGGTGCTGTTGTGCTTTCTCCACGTTAGTTTTAACCAAGTCGATAAGCTGAGAGTGCCGTTCCAAAGTACTGTAACTCGGATGGTCTGGATCAGATGGATGTGGGAATGCTAGTTCTAATGGTCCTTTCAATTTCCTTCCGAGAGCGATTTCGGCTGGTGTATATCCCGTGCTTTCTTGCCATGCCGAATTCAGGGCAAAACGAAATTCAGGAATCCACTGATCCCAACTTCTGTGGTTCTCTTGTACATAGGAAGCCAGCATTGTTTTGAGATTTCTGTTGACTCGTTCAGTTAAGTTAGTTTGAGGGTGATAAGCCGTAGTTAACTTTTGAATGACTTTCCATTGTTTGCAGATCGTGGTCATGAGATTTGACGTGAACTGCTTTCCACGGTCTGACACAAGGTAAGTGGGTGTTCCCCAACGAGTGAAGATTTCTTCAATGAGAATACGAGCAATGGTAGGAGCTTTTGCGACCCTTAGTGGAAACAACTCCACCCATTTCGAGAAATAGTCCACAACTACTAACAGGTACTCGTGATGCTTGGAACTTCTAGGGAAAGGACCCATTATGTCGATCCCCATCATGTAACCGGGCTCCACTACTGGTATACTCTGCAGCATACCTGCAGTCTTAGTTGTGGGTGGCTTATATTGTTGACATACAGTACATACCTTGCAGTACTGCCAGACGTCAGTTCTTATGCTGGGCCAATACACAAAATCAAGCAGACGCATTAGGGTCTTAAAACTTCCTAAATGGCCACTCAATGGACTGTCATGAGCATAAGATAAAAACGTCTTTCTAAAAACAGCAGGAATCACTATTTGAAGTTTTTGTCCTCTCTTTCCTTCAGGGACACTCCTAAAAACAACTCCATTCTTGCAAACATAGTGCACACGCATTGCATCGTCACTTTTTCTCAGCTGGTTTTTGGATATCAAATCCTGAATCTCCTTGTCATCATTTTGAGCTTTGCTGATTTGCTCAAGATCAACTGGTAGAGTGTAGGCAGGTGAAGATTTTTCTGGTGCGGTATTTAAAAAGAGAGAACTGGGTTCTGTGTGGTGTTGTCTCGACAGGGCATCAGGAACCACATTACACTGTCCCTTACGGTAACGTACAATGAAATGAAACCCCTGGAGCCGTATTGTCCACCTTACTAACCTGGAGGATGGCTTTGGATGTTGGAATGCCCAGACCAACGCAGCATGATCTGTTACCACCTCAAAAGGTTTGCCCTCCAGGTAATGTCGCCATTTTTCCACAGCCCATACAACTGCTAGACACTCTTTTTCTGATGTAGAGTAGGCTCTCTCTGCTCCCCTCAAAAGCCGAGATGCATATGCCACCACTCGTTCGTGTCCTTCTTCTTCTTGAGTTAACACTGCTCCTAAACCATACTCACTGGCATCTGTCTGGACTTTAAAGGCACGGTTAAAATCAGGTGAAATTAAAACCGGAGCACTGATGAGATCTTCTTTGATCGTCTCAAAGGCTCTTTGGCACTCTTCAGACCAGATCCATTTTGCACCTTTTTTCTTTAGAGCGTGAAGTGGAGCAGCTTTTTCAGAAAAATTCTTAATAAACCTGTGATACCAGCCTGAAAGACCCAGAAATCTTTGGACCTCCTTGACTGATGTAGGTACTGGGAATGATTGGACAGCCGATACCTTCTCCGGATCCGTCTTGACTCCGTCTGCAGAGATGATATGACCTAAAAATGTCAATGATGTCTTGATGAAATTGCATTTCTTCATATTAAGAGACAAACCAGCTTTTTGAAGACAAGTGAACACTTTCTGTAGATGTTGAATGTGGGTTGAAATAGAAGGAGAATACACCACAATGTCATCAATGTAGACCATGCAGAATTTGTTTTTGTGCTCTCTTAGTACCTGCTCCATAAGCCTTTGAAAAGATGCTGCTGAGTTTTTAAGTCCGAAGGGTAGACATAAAAATTCATATAATCCTGAAGCTGTACAAAATGCTGTCTTTTCAACACTGGACTGTTCCATCTCCATTTGCCAGTACCCACTTTTTAGGTCCAAAGTACTAAATACCTTGGCTCCTTTCAGTGATTCCAGGATATCTGTAATTTGTGGCATAGGATAGGCATCCAGGTGAGTCTTCGCATTCAGTCCTCTGTAATCTACACATAGTCTCATATTTCCATCCTTCTTGTCTACCACTACTACAGGTGATGCCCACGGAGAGATAGAAGGCTGGATGATTTTCTTCTCAAGCAGTTCTTTCACTTGCCCTTCAATAAAATCATTTTTAAAAACAGAGACTTTGTATGGTTTTTTTCTAACTGGTTGCTGATCAGTTGTAATGATCTGGTGTCGTATTATGTCGGTTCGGCCTATGTTTAGCGTGCATACCGTTGGCCATTTCAACATCAGGTCTTTAAGCTGTGCTTGTATTTTTGGTGTGGTTTCAGCATGCATAGCAGCTTTAACGATGAGGTGACGGTCTGCTTCACTGATTGTAAGAGACTTATCTGTATCCGGGACAGCCATATAAAAATGGTTGTTGGATGGTCCGTCATGTGAATAAAAAGGGAAGGTGCCTTTCGTTTGTGCAACATTGGGAAGATGAAAGTGCAAAGTGTTAAAATCCAAAACCATCTTAGATTTTTGCAAAAAGTCAAGACCCAGGATTACGGATACTGCCAAATCCTTATCTTCCATCACAAAAAAATCCACTTCAAACTGATCCTCTTTGATCTCACACTTCCATCTCACCTTACCGATAGCTTTTTGCGATTGTCCATTTGCTAAAATAAAGTTCTGTTTACTTGCAGAAAACTGATCATCTCCTTTTTTGGTCAGTTTCTTCCAGATCTTATTCTGGACGAGTGAAAAAGTACTACCGGTATCAATTATGGCGTTGATATTAGTGTGGTTGATGGTCACAGGCAGCTGAAGATTTTGGTACCCTTTTTTAGAGTTGGAGTGGTCCATCAGCATTAGTTGGTTATCTTGAGTTCTTTTTGACATTGCAGGCATTTTCCTGTTTTGCTCCTCAGTGTTAACTAAACTCCAGTGACTTTTAGCTCCCATCCAATCCTTCTCAATCTGTGTTCCTAAACGAACCAATTCATCCACAGTTTTAGCAGAGCTCCTCAGCAAACTGGCTAATCTTGGGTTGCAGTTTCTGAGAATAGCATGAACAATCTCTTCTTCAGTCATATCAGGTTTATTTCTCATACAAAGGGCTCTGTACTGATATGCAAAATCCCGAATACTTTCTTTGTTTTGCTGTCTCCTACTTACAAGTCTCTGCACAGCTACTTCTTTGAAATCCTCATTTAAAAATGCAAACAAAAACTTCTCCTTAAAGGTTTTCCATGCATCTATGTTCTTCCTCTCTGCCCTCCACCAGTCTTTCGCAGTCCCTTTCAATGCCACAGAAAGTGATGCCAGTAATTCTTTGTCAGACAAAGGCCTAAGATTAAAATACTCCTCAACTCTCTCAATGAAACAACTGGATCATCCACACTTGCGTTGGTGAAACTGGGGAACTCCAACTTAACCGGTGGATTATACGTTGCTGGCATGATAGGGAGAGATGGGTATTGTTGACTAGAATGCATATCTTGAAATTGTTTAATTTCGGTTTGTGCAGTCTTATGATGACTGACCATTTTTGCAGACATGGGAGTAGATGAAAGTGGGTTTAGAGCTTGCATCCTCTGATCTAGTTGTTTATCTCTCCTTTTTAGACAATCAACCATGCTCTGACCTAAATCAGTTATTCTACTGCCCATTTGCACTTTAATTCGAACACATTCCCTTTGCATTCGGTAGGTAATCCTATCTTCAAGTTGTTTCATCATATCCATTACTGTGTCTTGAAGCACAAAATCACTCACCCGATGTTCAATGTCGCTGAGGTGTTCTTCAATGTTAGTTAAACGTTGAGTTGTTGCCATTCCATTTGAATACACCTGCTCTTCATCAAATTCTAACGGTGGTGGTGGTGGAAGTGGAGTGAAATCATCTGGATCTCCAGGCTGGCCTGGAAACAGTACTTGTTCTGCCGATTTCTCTTTTTCTTCTTCGGAGTCGATATAAAGTCCACTAAAAGTGTTCATCATTTCATTAATCGGATCTCTCATCTGAGTGAATGCATCACCAGAGAAATCCACGATGGGTGCGATCTCATCCCTATCCATTTCAGATGGTTAGCTTTACTTTATTTCTCAGATTTAAAAACTTTGAATTTACTTTTGCTGTTAGTTCCTTTATTTGACCTTGTTAAAATCATTTAGTGATACACCCTCCAGGTTCAAGTCTAATTTAGTCATTGTCCCTGTTCGGGCGCCATTTTGTAACTTCTCTTTCTCTCTTGATTTCAGATTAGCCACATATGAGGGTTTTCACTAAGATCAAATAAAGCATACTATGAACTTCAGCAAACAGTATTTCTTTTATCACATTTATTCACTCAATGAGAATATGTTCTTAATTATATACGATAAAGAAAATAAGAAATAAATCTCGACAGCTCGTCCTTGATTTTACACCACAGAAATCGTCATAAAGTTCTTATCTGAGAAGCGATGATCCAGCATGTGGAAAAAAATGAGTTACTCGTTCTGAAGAAAACATTGAGTGCGTTGAAATATGTTGCTCCGCTTTATAGTTGACAACTCTGACTGGTAACGTTAGCTGAAAGAGCCTCCCCAAAGGAATCCAAATCAAAAGCTTTTCCACTCCTGGATGTTGAGCTTAAACACAGTCCCAATCAGACATGTATCCGAAATACATCAGGAAAATGAAAGAGAAGAGCAAGCAAAAAAAAGTCCTTATGTTGAGCTTAAAACCAAAAGTTTCACAACTAGGACTTTGAAGACCTTCAGTTCAGAGTAGCCACCAAGAAACATGTGTTCCCTCTACCCCAAACTGAACTACTTCTTCAGGCAATTGCTTACCTGATATACAATCCAGGTGAGTCTAACGAGCGCCCTCTAGTGTCTCGTAGTATTACCACATAACAAATTCTTATTTGAACCAGCAAAACTGTGACAGATATTTCACTCTGTTACAATATATATATATATATATATATATATATATAAAGTTAAGTTAAATTATCACATAATTAAAAAAAATAATTAAGCTTTATACTTATAATATCATGCTTAATATTTTCTTACAGAACATAAGTTGGTCTTTCTATACATGTAAAAGTATAGTTGATTTTATAACTTAGGAAGATTAAGATGAATTATTTCTCCTGCAAGGGTATTATTATATTTGGGGGTCTTTCTCATCAGACTGTTTGAAAAGCCACTGATCTGCATCGTGTTCTGTCACAATTCACAATTCAATCAGCTTTACTGGCATGACAAAAGCACATTCTGCATTGCCAAAGCATGCATAGGAAAAGAGAACATATGTAACGGTGTAATTTGGAACAATATAGCAATTGAAATAACATTTGAACAAGTAATATTGAAAGAATGACATTAAAACATATGTTATGACTTGACATAATAAGATTATTTATGTATTTATTTAACTAATAAACTGAGTAACTGAATTCAGCATTATCTACAGTCCTGTGGTTGGTTTGGTGTGAGTTAGCCGTATATTTGCTGGATATTGGTTTCTTGGCTGTGTGGCAGGTTGCTGTAAATCCTGCCGCTATATTTGCACATTCAGATTTTTCACCAAGAATGAAGGTGAGTTTTTCAGTTGGGGTGCAATTAGTAAATTGTGGAAATATTTAGTTTATTTTGGGATAGTAGTGGTCTCTGATGTTTTGGTGTTTTGGCACTCTGTGAGGAAGTGCAGCTCTGTTTCAGTCTCTCCCATTTTAATTTTAGGGTGAACTTATACTTTAACCGTTACAAACTGAATATTACAAAACAAATGTTTAACACATCTTAATATCAGTGTCAGTGATTTAATTGACTTACTGTCAGGACGTTCAAAGTCTGGGCTGTGTCTACCTGCTGCTGCTACAGAAGACAAATCACACACACACACACACACACACAGAGAGAGAGAGAGAGAGAACAGATGGGATAGCCATTATACGTGATTTTTAAAAGCATACACTCTTAAAAAATAAAGGTGCTTCAAAAGGTTCTTCACAGCGATGCCACAGAAGAAGCATCTCTTTCTTAGCTTTTTACAATCTGAAGAACCTTCTTTCACCACAAAGAAGCTTTTGAGAAACAGAAAGGTTCTTCAGATGTTAAAGGTTCTTTATGGAACCATTTAGACAAAAAAGGTTCTGCTATGGCATCGTGAAGCACCTTTATTTTGAAGAGTGTATGTGGACTGAAAAGCTGTGACTTCAGTGTTTGTAATTAATAATTGAACTGATTGAGTGCAGAACAGTGTGCTGATGATACACACAACACTATATTTGATTGGTGAAATTATATGTTTTTCTTATCCTCAGGACATCTACAGTGTGTCAAAATTACCCGTCAACTCATAATGATCTATATAGCCTACATACAATATTAATAAATAGGCTATTGCCACAAATCAAGGAAGTTTGAAGAATCACACTGTTTAGTTTCTTCCTGGTGTTCAGTGCTACGATTAAAGTTAAATGAAAAAGCGCAGTGAAATATCATTTATTAAACTAAAATAAACAGAGTAAACAACTGTATACTGTTGGGTAATATTTCATAAATACTTCATAAGTCATCGAGGAAACGTTGCTGCATAATTTGTATCCAATTTATTTCTTACCTGACGCCATTTTCACGACATCGTAAATCGAAATCGAAAGAAAAGCACTGATGGAGAGCTGACCTGCGCCCGCCTGCCTGCTTTTTACACCAGAAACCAAATACAGAAGATGTGGTTTCTTTAATTACTCTGGTGAATAGAATAAGCTAATAAAAACTAACATAAATTATTTTTAATATATGTAAATGCAGCAGCAGCTCCTGGTCATTAATTTAGATCAGGCAGGTTCTGGGGCGAAGCTGACGCGCTTTTGTGTCTTTGCGTGATTCAGTCGGAGGGTGGCGCTATAATGATGAATAATAGGATCTAAATACACACAGAACGGCGTCTTATTGTATTCTGACTCGTTTATAGTCTGTAGAGAAGCGTTTAAGAAATTTAATTGTATTTTGTACATTACACTTTGTACACATGATTAATGACTTGAACTTGACACCTGAAGAAGCTGGGTAAAAATAAACATATCACTTCATTTTCTATTTCATTTATTAGTTTCTACAAAAATCACATTTCTAAACTCTTGTCAACAATTACTTACGCTCACGTTGTTCCAAATTAACCCTAGCTTTCATCTTCGAAACAAAACCTGAGATATCTTAATGAAACCTGGGAGATTTGTGTGCATCCGAGGTTCACGTTTCAAAAAGTTAATAAAAACATGGCAAAAATAATCCATATGAATCGAGTTGATTCATCCAAGTCCCCTGAAGACGCTCTATCTGATTTACCCATTTTAATTTTGATTGTTATTCACATTAATTAACCCACTTACACAGAGCACAGCAAAACACGGAAGCTCAGGCGCGCGATTGATTGGCGAGAACCAATCAGATTTGGTCACGCGTGTGACGTAAGCACGCCTGAGCCAGACGTTTTATTTTCGCGCTTCAAGTAAATAGTTATTTTAAGCAAATCTTTGGAAACTGATTTGTTATTTTATGTTATTGTATTATGTTTAACATGACATATAAATCAATTTTATTTATGTTAGGAGTATATGATGATGAAATTGTTGGAAATACCGCCGGTGTTCTGCCACTGCAACAGTATTTATATTTGTGTACAGGTGATGATTATGATTAACCCTTAAATAGATAATGTCAAAATATATGGAGGTTGAGTTATTCAGTATACCAAGAACACGTTTCATATTTTATTTTGAAATGGGAATGTGTAAAATTACAGTAACTTTGCAAATGCACACTACAGTACTTCATATCTGTAATAATAATAATACTGAGTAATATTAAGATGGAGTTCTTGCAGGACAGATTATCTGCCTGATGTACATCACAGGACTGAAGAAACATTGCATTTTACATGTTTTGTTCAAACCTGAGGTTTTAATATCACAAATAAAACCTACATAAGTGCACTTAAATATGCGTTTGCTCTAGTCTCAGTTATTGTGTGTGATTACGGGGAATAATCAGATGAACACTATTAATACTGTGAGGGTTTAAAGCTCTTCAGAGTTGAGAAACGCTCCTCGTCTTCGTCTCGTTTGGCACCCTGATCTCGGGCTGGTCTTCTTTTTGTCATGATCCATACATGTATACATTTGAGAATTTTAAAAAATGACAATCTTATGCTACTGTTTTGCTTGTAACTTTATTTAGATTCATTTTAGCAACATAAAATAACTTTCAAACTGACATTTAAACATTTGAGACAGGTATATACAGGTGCATTAGTATACTGAAGTGCGAATGTAGACCATGAAATATGGCAAATTTCAACTTCACAGATTGTATCAGCTTCTGCGTATTATAAAATATGATTATGATGATCATTCTTAAGAATTTCATTTTTGTGAGAGAAAAAAAAAAAAGTTATTTCCAAAGCTGCCAAAGAAACTCATGGTATTTAAATTACCTGCTGCTTGAAGCATCAAGATCTTCATGTTTATTCACAAGATTTAAAAAGATTCATCTCTTGGTTTACAGTGATTCTATGGCGGATGATTCTCTCACAGAAGATCTTGTGGCTGGCATCGAAGGTTGAAACCAGAAAAGATAGTTTATGTGCCATAACTATTTCACAATGGTTTCTATTTTAAATTTAGTATAAATAGTAACAAATCTAAAACAATTGGCAAAATAAATTTGAGATGGTTTTTAATAAAATGTATTCTTCAGAGAGAAAATGCATCGGTAATCAATTATTTCTAGTTTCTTCACAAACCTTCAAAAACCACTACACATCATATTGAATTACTGAGCCTAGAGTTGTGCCGTCGAGATTGTGTAACAGACAAACCGACAATACACAGACTATGTAGATGGTCTATGCTTTACTTTTGAAATGTGCAATAATGTGAGGAAATATTAATTACGATTTGATAATGCAATATAATAACTTACTGTTGACTGTCAAGAACCTGTTTCGCTGTCTGTAACAGGACTTGTGTTTTACATTCCCTATAGCCTGACCTTCAGTCCACAAGGCTGGCCAGGAGTTCTCATCTCTCTCATCATCTGAAACAAGGAGATATAAACATTGTATTCAGTTTAACTGCTGTACACACACACACATATATCTGTGTTATCTCTCCTCTTCTCCTGCGTTGATCCGCACACTAATGTTACTGAAGTTATTAGCTAGTTATGTTGGCCTGAGAAAGTCAACATATTGTTGACTGTGTGAAACATGCTTGGGACAGTTGACTGATCTGTCACTGCTCTTACGTTTTTCAAGTTTGAAGGTGTCCTGGGGCCCATTTCAGAAAGAAGGTTAAGTGAAAACCCTGAACTGGGGGAAACTCTGGGTTTTCCATTTCAAAATGGGAGGTTTGTCAAACCCGAGAAAGCAGGGTAAATCAAGCCCGTTTCTGAAAGAGAAGTAACTTATACTCAGAATCAGTTACCGTGGTAACTTACTCTGTGAACCTAACCTAGTCGGGAGCAGGTTTTCTTCGGTAAACCCGGAGTTTCTTTCGGTCTCCTCCCCCTTTATATAGTGTTAGCAAAGTTTAAATAGCTTATTCATTCATTCACGCTGCAAAATTGCTTTTCTTACTGAGTATTTTTGTCTTATTTTAAGTACAAATGTCTAAAAATTCTTAATATGCATTTTATAGTTGGAAAAATGGTCTAAGATATTTAGTCTTGTTTCCTGGGGGATTTTCCTTTTAAGTGCATTTTGCGTAAAACGAGTAAAATTGTCTGCCATAGGGTAAGAAATATAATCTTAATGCAAACGGAAACAAGAATATTTTTAATTTCTATGTGGCACCGAACACTAGTACAAAAGTCAAACCGAACAAAAAGTCAGTGCTTCGATCGCAACACAGACGGGGTGAATTTATGAATGAATGTGTGTTCTGTCACAAAGATGTTGTTACGTATCCTCGTGCTTTTTTTAAGTGGGTATACTGAAATCCTTGTCCTTTGCTAGTGGTTATACGCCGTATACCTGCGTATCACGTAGACTACACCATTGCATTTGACCCAGCTGACACAGAACAGCAGAGGAGCAACTTAACAGTTTTAAATTATTATTATTATTTTTTTTAATTCCTTGTTTTTTTTAATGACTTTTTAACTTCCTTTTATGTAAAGCACTTTGAATTACCATTGTGTATGAAATGTGCTATATAAATAAACTTGCCTTGCCTTGCCTATTGTATTAGTGTTAATAGATCTTGCTGCTGCATTTGATATGATCGATCATAACATTATCATTGCGCAATCCAAGTCCAATGTGAGCTTGACAGGAACCATTTTAAGTTAGTTTAGTTCCTATTTAAAGGACCGGAGGATCTCAGTTCGACAAGGCACCCACATTTCATCAGCTGCTAATATCCCATGGGGGGTCCCTCAGGGATCAATACTTGCCCCAACACTTTTCTCTCTGTATATGCTCCCTTTGGGCTCCATCTTTAGGAAGCACGGTGTCTCATTTCACTGTTACACTGATGATTTATTACACTGATGATTTATTTACCTAGATTTATTTGCCACTTAAATGCTCTGACAGCAACACCTTTGATACTTTGTCGGCTTGTATGAAGGATATCAAAATCTGGATGTCATCAAATTTTCTCAACCTCATTGAAAAGAAAACTGAAATTATACTTTTTGGTCCCCCTAGTGGCATTCCATTAAAATATCTCAGTAATCACTTTACTACATCCCAAGCCAAAACCCTTGTTAAAAACTTAGGTGTTTTGCTTGACAGTGAGCTGAAACTCGATAGTCAAGTCAATTCTGTGGTTAAATCCTGTTTCTTTCATCTCCGTCTTCTATCTAAAATCAAGCCTTTCCTCTCTTTTCAAGACTTTGAGAAAGTAATTCATATTTTTATATCATCACGTTTAGATTACTGTAATTCACTGTATTGTGGAATGATTGCCACTACCCTGGCCCGTCACCAGTTGGTCCAAAATGCTTCAGCAAGACTCTTAATCGATTGCTCTCTGAGATCGATTGCTTCAGTCTGTTGCACGCTGCTGAGAGGTTTGTGATTGTAGCTCCGTGTAGCTTCGCTTTTTATTGAATCTCTACCTTACTTTCACTCCTTTTTTTTCTAAAGTGATAACATATAATTTAATTCCCACCATATTTCAGGTGCTATCCTTCAAACTAATCTAACTAATTTGATCGTTCGCTTTTAAAACCGCGAGTGCAGCTTGTTAGCCCGTTAGCTTGTCACTCGCGGTTCCATTTGCATTTCGCGCCTATTATTTATTTATTTTTATTTTTTCCTCGCTCCGTTTTTCACAAGCTCATCAAACAACAGTGGTAAGTGGTAAGTTAAGTTGGTGTCATTCATCAATCACGGTGAGTAATGGCTTCTTCTCCTGCTATTGTTGTTTGCACTGTTTGCCACGTATAGTTTATCTGTCTCTGTCAGCAGCGAGGGATTCAGATGTGATAAATGCAGGGAAATAGTTAGGCTGACAGAGAAGGTTTTAGAATTAGAGACACGCATCCAAACTTTAATTGAGGATAGTAAGAATGTGAGGGCTGTAGATACTGCTTTGGATGCGACTAGTTCAGGGAGTCCTGTACATTGTTCGGTTTCGGTTGAGCCCATGCAGCAGGGCAGCTGGGTGACATTGAGGCGGCATAGTCGCGGGTCAAAACACCACTCTTCCGTTCCGATCAGAACATCAAACAGGTTCTCCCCACTCAGTGAAGCACCCACTGAGAAACCTGATGAAAGTGCTCTAGTTATTGGCGATTCTATTGTACGGAACGTGAAAATAGAGACACCAGCCACCATAGTCCATTGTTTACCAGGAGCCAGAGCGCCTGACATCTTGGCAAATTTAAAAGTGCTGGCTAATGCTAAACGTAAATTCAGTAAGATTGTTATCCACGTTGGCGCTAATGATGTTCGACTTCGCCAGTCGGAGATCACTAAAAATAATGTTAAAGAGGTGTGTGAACTTGCAAGTACGATGTCAGACACTGTAATATGCTCTGGTCCCCTCCCTGCTTACCGGGGTGATGAGATTCATAGCAGACTGTCGTCACTCAATGGCTGGATGTCTAAGTGGTGCCCGCAAAATAACATAGGCTTTATAGACAATTGGATGAGTTTTTGGGGCAGACCTGACCTGATGAAAAGAGATGGTGTTCATCCCTCCTGGGGTGGTGCCGCTCTTCTCTCTAGAAATATGGCACATAGTCTTAGAGTTTGTACTTGACTAACTGGAGCCCAGGTCAGGAAGCAGACAGACTGGCTAAACCGATCGTCTGCTAGCCGCCTCACGTCACAGAAGTCAGTTAACTCTCAGCACATAGAAACTTTTTCACCTAGATATCACTCTATAGAGACTGTGTCTGTTCCCCGAACTAGAAAAAGAACTAGAAAACATCCAAACCAATGTAATAGTAACAATTTAATTGATGTTCAACAAATAAAAAAACAATATAATACAGATAAAGACTTGATAAAGCTTGGCTTATTGAATATTAGATCCCTTTCTTCAAAAGCACTTTTTGTAAATGATATGTTCACTGACCATAAACTAGATGTGCTTTGTCTGACAGAAACCTGGCTAAAACAAGATGATTACATTACTTTAAACGAGTCTACACCCCAAGATTACTGTTACAAACATGAACCGCGTCCAAAAGGTAAAGGGGGAGGTGTTGCTACAATTTATAGAAATATTTTCAGTATCTCTCAAAGGTCGGGCTTCAAGTATAATTCGTTTGAAGTAATGGTGCTCCATATAACGTTATCCAAAGAAACAAGCGTTAATGATAAATCATCTGTGATGTTTGTACTGGCTACTGTATACAGGCCACCAGGGCACCATACAGACTTTATTAAAGAATTTTCTGATTTTCTGTCTGAGTTAGTGCTGACTGCAGATAAAGTCCTAATTGTTGGTGATTTTAATATCCATGTTGATAATGAAAAAGATTCGTTGGGATCAGCATTTATAGACATTTTAAACTCTATTGGTGTTAAACAACATGTGTCAGGACCTACTCATTGTCGAAATCATACTCTAGATTTAATACTGTCACATGGAATTGATGTTAGTGGGGTTGAAATTTTGCAGCAGAGCGATGATATCTCAGATCATTATCTAGTCTCCTGTATATTCCATATAGCTAAAGCTGTAAAGCCAACTTCTTGTTACAAATATGGTAGAACCATTACCTCCACCACAAAAGACTGCTTTATAAATAATCTTCCTGACTTATCTCAGTTCCTCAGTTTATCCAATAGCTCAGAACAACTAGATGATGTAACAGGAACTATGAACTCTCTCTTTTCTAGCACTTTAGATGCGGTTGCTCCTTTACGCTTAAGGAAGATTAAGGATAAGAGTCCAACACCGTGGTATAATGAGCACACTCGCGCCCTAAAGAGAGCAGCCCGGAAAATGGAGCGCAGCTGGAGGAAAACTAAATTAGAGGTATTTCGTTTAGCTTGGCGGGAAAGTACCCTATCCTACAGAAAAGCATTAAAAACTGCTAGATCTGATTACTTTTCGTCTCTTCTAGAAGTAAACAAACATAACCCTCGGTATTTATTCAATACAGTGACTAAATTAACGAAAAATAAAGCATCAACAGGTGTTGGCATTTCCCAAGAGCATAGCAGTAATGACTTTATGAACTATTTTACTTCCAAGATCGATACTATCAGAGATAAAATTGTATCCTTGCAGCCGTCAGCTACAGTATTGCATCAGATAGCACACTATAGATCCCCTGAGGAACAATTCCGTTCATTCTCTACTGTAGGAGAGGAAGAATTGTATAAACTTGTTAAATCATCTAAACCAACAACATGTATGTTAGACCCGATTCCATCGAAACTACTAAAAGAGCTGCTTCCAGAAGTCATAGATCCTCTTTTGGCTATTATTAATTCATCATTGTCATTAGGATATGTCCCCAAAACCTTCAAATTGGCTGTTATTAAGCCTCTCATTAAAAAAACCACAACTTGACCCCAAAGACCTAGTTAATTATAGACCGATCTCAAATCTCCCTTTTCTGTCAAAGATACTAGAAAAGGTAGTATCCTCACAATTATATTCCTTCCTAGAGAAAAATGATATCTGTGAGGATTTCCAGTCAGGATTTAGATCTTCTCATAGTACTGAGACTGCTCTCATTAGAGTTACAAATGACCTGCTTCTATCATCTGATCGTGGTTGTATCTCTTTATTAGTTCTACTGGATCTTAGCGCTGCGTTCGACACTATCGACCACAACATTCTTTTAAATAGACTACAAAACTTTGTTGGCATTAGTGGAAGCGCCTTAGCATGGTTCAAATCATACTTATCTGACTGCCATCAGTTCGTAGCAGTGAATGAAGAGGTATCATATCGATCACAAGTACAGTATGGAGTACCTCAAGGCTCAGTACTAGGGCCGTTACTTTTCACGCTTTACATGTTACCCTTGGGAGATATTATCAGGAGATATGGTGTTAGCTTTCACTGTTATGCTGATGATACTCAGCTCTATATTTCTTCGCGGCCCGGTGAAACATACCAAATTGAGAAACTAACGGAATGCATAGTCGATATAAAAAACTGGATGACGAGTAATTTTTTACTGCTAAATTCTGAAAAAACAGAGGTGTTAGTTATCGGACCTAAAAACCCCACATGTAACAACCTAGAACATTATCTAACACTTGATGGCTGCTCTGTAAATTCTTCTTCATCAGTCAGGAACCTAGGTGTGCTGTTCGATAGCAATCTTTCATTTGAAAGCCATGTTTCTAGCATCTGTAAAACTGTGTTTTTTCATCTCAAAAACATATCTAAATTACGACCTATGCTCTCAACGTCAAATGCAGAAATGTTAGTTCATGCGTTTATGACCTCAAGGCTAGACTACTGTAATGTTTTATTGGGTGGTTGTTCTGCACGCTTGATCAACAAACTACAGTTAGTCCAAAATGCAGCAGCTAGAGTTCTTACTAGAACCAGGAAATATGATCATATTAGCCCGGTCCTGTCAACACTGCACTGGCTCCCTATCAAACATCGGATAGATTTTAAAATCTTGTTAATTACTTATAAAGCCCTGAATGGTTTAGCTCCTCGGTACTTGAGTGAGCTCTTATCGCATTATAGTCCTCCACGTCCGCTGCGTTCTCAAAACTCTGGCCGTTTGATAATACCTAGAATATCAAAAACGACTGCGGGCGGCAGATCCTTTTCCTATTTAGCACCCAAACTCTGGAACAGTCTACCTAACACTGTTCGGGAGGCAGACACACTCTGTCAGTTTAAATCTAGATTAAAGACCCATCTCTTTACCCTGGCTTACACATAACACACTAATACGCTTCTATTATTCAAATCCGTTAAAGGATTGTTAGGATGCATTAATTAGATCAACCGGAACCGGGAACACTTCCCACAACACACGGTGTACTCGTTACATCGTAAGTAGAATGGCATCTACGCTAATATTTGTCTGTTTCTTTCCTATGATCAGATGGTGGATCAGCACCAAGAGATGATGTCTGCAGCCCTGATCGTCAGCGGAGACCAGGACACCCAGATGACCCCCGGAGACCTCGATTAAAATACATTAAAACTAAAAAATATAACTAAAAATATAATAAAATACCAACTACATAATACTACTATCGTTAGAACCTGAAACTTTTGAACTGTGGGTGTCGTCTGGTCAGAGGAGAACTGGCCCCCCGACTGAGCCTGGTTTCTCCCAAGGTTTTTTTCTCCATTCTGTCACAGAGGGAGTTTTGGTTCCTTGCCGCTGTCGCCTCTGGCTTGCTCAGTTGGGGACACCTAATTTCTAGCGATTATCGCCGATTTGATTGCTCATATACTATTTAAACTAAACTGAGCTAGACAATGACATCTCTGAATTCAATAATGAAATGCCTTTGACTGAAAATTGAGTGTTTAATCTTATTATATATTACTGACACTCTGTCCTCCAATTTGATACTGTTAAGTGCTTTGACACAATCTGTATTGGTAAAAGCGCTATATAAATAAAGGTGACTTATGACTTATGACTTAATGGGTCTACGTAAATTCACCCATATCACTCCTGTCCTAGCTTCACTGCATTGGCTGCCTGTGCAGTTTAGAGTGGAGTTTAATATCCTTCTTTTTAAGGCTTTAAACAATTTAGCTCCCTCATATTTATCTGAACTGCTTTCCTTACATAACCCTTCTCGAGCTCTTAGATCTGGTGGTCTTAGATTGCTCGCTGTTCCTAGAGTTAAACTAAAGAAAAGGGGGGAATGTGCCTTCGCTGTTGTAGGCCCCAAACTATGGAATAGCTTACCAGTTCATGTTAGATCTGCTCCTACTTTACAGGCTTTTAAATCTCTACTGAAAACTTTCAATTTCTTATATATATATATATATATATATATATATATATATATATATACACAGTGGGTACAGAAAGTATTCAGACCCCCTTAAATTTTTCACTCTTTGTTATATTGCAGCCATTTGCTAAAATCATTTAAGTTCATTTTTTTTCCTCATTAATGTACACACAGCACCCCATATTGACAGAAAAACACAGAATTGTTGACATTTTTGCAGATTTATTAAAAAATAAAAACTGAAATATCACATGGTCCTAAGTATTCAGACCCTTTGCTCAGTATTTAGTAGAAGCACCCTTTTGATCTAATACAGCCATGAGTCTTTCTGGGAAAGATGCAACAAGTTTTTCACTCCTGGATTTGGGGATCCTCTGCCATTCCTCCTTGCCGATCCTCTCCAGTTCTGTCAGGTTGGATGGTAAACGTTGGTGGACAGCCATTTTTAGGTCTCTCCAGAGATGCTCAATTGGGTTTAAGTCAGGGCTCTGGCTGGGTCATTCAAGAACAGTTGTTGTGAAGCCACTCCTTCGTTATTTTAGCTGTGTGCTTAGGGTCATTGTCTTGTTGGAAGGTAAACCTTCGGCCCAGCCTGAGGTCCTGAGCACTCTGGAGAAGGTTTTCATCCAGGATATCCCTGTACTTGGCCGCATTCATCTTTCCCTCGATTGCAACCAGTCGTCCTGTCCCTGCAGCTGAAAAACACCCCCACAGCATGAAGCTGCCACCACCATGCTTCACTGTTGGGACTGTATTGGACAGGTGATGAGCAGTGCCTGGTTTTCTCCACACATACCGCTTAGAATTAAGGCCAAAAATTTCCATCTTGGTTCTATCTCTAAGCCATATACTGCATCAATGTGTATCAAAGTGATGGAAAACAAAAGTACCGGTTAAGTAATAGAACTTTTCAGGCGCTCCATGTGGGATGTTTGGGACAAACCAAATCAGTTACCTGACATGAATCCCATTGACCTTACATTTTACTATCTGAAGACTGCAGGTAAAAAGATGAATGCAGGAGCTAAAACTGGCAGTAAAAGGTGCTGTCTAGACCAGTGGTGAAGCTACGGGTGGGCAATGACCCAGCCAATGAGAAGGTGGTAATTTTCCAAATGAATGATATTTATTAAATGATAATAACAATAAATGTATAGTTTCACTATAACGTTACATATTCACTTTAAAATAGATTTAATGTGAGTTGTCATGGTCAATTACAGGCAGTTTCTTAATTTTCCCTCTTCCTATAGGTGCATACGCTTGTCAAAATGCTGATTTGTCAGTTTCTGTTTAAACCCACAATTATGTTTATGACATGAAGACATAATAGTAAAATGCACACATTTGAAAATAGTGAAACAAACCTCAATCAGTCTTAACAATGTATTGGATACCCCAAATACACACTAGTACTAGCAAAAAAACGTTTGTAATTCGTAAAAATAAAAAAAATAAACATAAACCTTTGAAATATAATGTGAAGACGGGTGTTTTATTCATGTAAAATGTACATTTTGCAGGTGACTGTATAGCTTACTCTATTAATCTGTTAATGGTTCTCAAACTTTTTTGGGCCAGAGCCCCCCTATCCATTATCTGGGTCCCTTAATGCCTCCCACTTAAAAAAAAACGGACAAATGTCTTCCCTGTGAAGGAGTGGATCCTGGAGCCCCACCTCCCTTATTATTATATCCTTTTGAACAATTCTTTTGAATGATTTTGATCAGTTTCTAATCAATATTTATTGTTCCATGAATTCAATTATTTTACGTTGTGCCCAAGACTCGAACCCCCTGATGTCATGCTGATAATTAATGAAGATATGCTATTGACTGCTATTGTTTAAAGTTGTTCCAAATTTATCTATGCTTTAGCCAATCAGAATTCGGAAATTTGAAGTAATGACGTAGCTTTCTGATATCTGAGTGTATAATTGCTGCTGTATTTGATGTATGGGCAGAGCGGCCGACAAACTCCTTGCTGAGTATTGAAACCGACTTCTGCTGATGAAATTACAAACAAATATCTTCAGCAATTTTTTTCCTTGATTGACTGCATTCCTGACTCCTGGTCTTCATAACTGGTCTTAACTGCACTTCCCCTACACCTGAATATTAATGTTGATTGTTACTATGTATTATTTTTATTGTTACTTTTAAAAATAACAACAAATATATAAATATAAAATAATAAATATAGCTGCAATAGCAGCAATTAAGGGGCCAAACACAAGAGGGGCAAAATTAAGTTATGGCAGTGAGGATCAAGTCAACAGCAAAAAAATTGGTAATTAATATACTAAAAATTATTCTTTAGTACTTCTTAAGATAATCTTAAGAACATCTAAGCGTACTCAAATGTGCTATTTTGGTACACCATGAATATGAACTAAAATGTGCTTTTAACATACTATCTCTATATTTAACAAAAAAAATGGTTACAAGTGGTAACTAAATAAATTGTTTTAAAATATACATTTCAAATGAAAAGTCTATTTAAAAATAAAAGCATTGTTATTTCATTGTGCACACGGCATTCATTAAATTTTCATACCATTTTAGAAAAAAAAACTGCTGTTGAAATTATGTCAAAACATAAATATAAACATTAAAAACAGCCATTTAAAAATATTTTTATTGTAACTTAAGGAGCAAGATATATGTGACCCTGGAGCACAAAACCAGTCATAAGCTGAGTAAATAAGCTTTCCATTGATGTATAGTTTGTTAGGATCGAACAATATTTGTCTGAGATACAACTATTTGAAAATCTGGAATCTGAGGGAGCAAAAAAATCTAAATATTGAGAAAATCACCTTTAAAGTTGTTCAAATGAAGTTCTTAGCAATGCATATTACTAATCAAAAATGAAGTTTTGATATATTTACAGTAGGAAATTTACAAAATATCTTCATGGAACATGATCTTTAATTAATATCCTAATGACTTTTGAAATAAAAGAAAAATGGGCAATTTTGACCCATACAATGTATTGTTGGCTATTGCTACAAATATACCCCGTGCTATGACTGCTTTTGTGCTCCAGGGACACATATTTACAATTACTTGTGCATTTACAAAACGAGTCATATCTCTTTCAAGTTAATCAATCATATCTCTATCACATTATCTCTTCCAAACTGGAATCTCAGTCTGCCGTGGTGCAACTGAGCAGACAGTATAAGGTCCATGGTTCGGATCGCAAATGCTCGTCAGCTTTAGGCAAAGAAAGCAAAACTCCACCTTGCAGCGCTTACACTTAAGGTTCTTACAATCGAAGCCGTTGTGCTCCAGAAGGAGTCCGCAGGTGGGGCAGGCTCGGATGGCAGGACACTCCACATTGTGCACATAAGACAGCCTCATATTTGTACACTTTGCTAGCTTACCAACATCTGGGTTGACACAGTCTTCATAACGACAGCGGAGAGCGTGAGCAGCTGCTCCTTTCCATTCTCTCAGACACTGCCAGCAGAACTTGTAGATGTTCTTTCTGACAGATGTGCAGATGGTGCATCTCACGCAGAGGGTGCTCAGGTCTTCTCGCTCAATATAGGATCCACAGCTTGGACACTTAGAGAGACACATATCAGAAAGTTCATTAACTGTCAATGAATTCACATTATCCAGAAGACGTATTTATTGAAATGTTATTTCTACTCACTGATTTGAACTCGCAGTACTCGGATGCTGCCAGAAGAGCCATATTCTCCTCGAAATGAGCCTTCTCTGAATCACTAAGCAATCCCAGTCTCCTGACCTCCAGGTATGGCCACACTGCATTACATTTTTTTGTGCCGTGTGTGATAGCTGGGCAATAAAATTTATACTGACCCTGTTAGACAGAACAGAATAGAACCAAAATGTTTTCAGATACCAGTTGAAAGCACAGGCACATTCTTGTGAAAGATAAGATTTTTATTTATTTATTTATTTTTCAATGTAGATTGGGAAAAAAATTGTCTGACAGTCTTCTAGATGCTGAGTTCCACCTCGAAGTTATTGACAATGGTCATAAATGCTTTCACGAAAAGCAAATATGTCTTTTTTGTTGGCTGAATTTGTCAAGGCAGTTTGAAATGTGAAATAGCATGAAAGACTCCTTTCACCCAGAGCTGACATTTATCATAGATATACACAGCTGCATCAAAATATGTGCGTACAGACCAACAAAACTGATATGAGGATAATGATAATTAGCCTACTTTTTTTACATTTAACTGCGTAGAGAATTTCTGACCCACCCGGTCCAGCAGAGAGCGACACCAGGCAGTCAGTGATTCCGGGGACACCACATGGCCACAAGACATCTCTGCTCTGGGGTCATCATCTAAAGCTGAGAGTCACAAAACAGCGTCGTCAGCTGCACTGGAAACACTAACACACTAAGTCGTGTCTAAATCCATTGTTTATGTACACTGGCATATGACCCAACAGCTTTCAAAGCATTCTCATTTGAATGTATCTGAGTATTGTTTTAACCTGAGAGATCATTCAGCCATTAACTCCCTGCTACAGAGATTTTGGGAGAAAAACTTACTTATGTCGTCTATCCGTCTGAAAAATTTTAGCGTTTTATCATTAACGTCATACTGTCCTTTGCAGTCGTCGAATTGCATCTTGAAGGCTCCTTGTTCAGTTCGTCTAGATAGAATAGCTACAAGTATGAATGAGAAAGTTGGAAAGTGGATTAATATCTTACAGTGAAGCAAACCAATAATGTGTTCGCTTTCAGTTTAAGAAAGTAAAGCGGATGATTTGATAAACAATGAAAAATTTCCTAAATTAAACAAGTTTAAGTTCAAGAATAAATATAAAAATAATAGGCAAATACATAATGGTATGAATAATCTTCATGCCGCTATCTTCAGAAATCACACTCTTTCTGAAAAACCTTCAAGGGCTCCACCGTCCCTCAATTCATCACGTGTGCAGTGTATAGTCGTGTCTTATCAGATAGGTCTTTCACTTTGAGCAAAAAACTGAACTCCATTAACTTCATTAACGCCATTTGAGTATGATTTTCAGAAATCAAGTGCAAGTGTCTGATCATATATAAAGCCAAAATACCAACTCTGATGATGCAATGTTTAATTATTGAAAAAAAAAAAAAAAAAAATGACGTTTCCCCTTTCTATACTTTTGTGTGTGTATGTGTGCGCCGTGGGATTTTCTTACATATCAAAACTGCCGTGGCAGAAAAAAGGTTGGGAAACACTAACTAATACCATTAGTACTGTTTATAGCCTATTATGTTATATGTTATTTGTACGTTTATGAGCCTATGTAGTTCTGCAAGCCTGTATTTCTCTTGATCAAAATTGAACTGATTAACACGAAAACAAAAACAAAAAATTCTCCATAAAATCATGGAAGTGAGGTGTTTCGTGTTTCACAATCACCATATGAAAAAATTAAAATGCATGAAAACACATCACTTCCACGAGTTTTTGCCCAAACTTCAAAGGTCCGTTAAATTTATAAACCTAGAGGCATTTGTTAGCTTTAAGATGACTTTTTCAGTTTCAATTATTCAATCCAATTACACTTTATTGTTGGAATTCTTTCCAAAATTTGTCTTGGATCACACAGTAGTGCTCCTCATTTTGTCTGTTATTTCCTGTCTCTACGACACTCTTACTATAAAAGGACCAAATAGTCATTTATAAGCAAATTCATAAAGGTATAACTCAGAAAAAAAAGACGTTGACAAACCTCCTCCATCACTTGCTGTTTTTTCATCGTCGTCTCTGACTGAAGCTCCAGATCTGCTCAGATCTTCATCCACTGATGTTTTTTCACATTTATCCTCGAACATGTTACAGGTGAGAAATTCTTTACGTTCTTTCTTCAGCATCTCCTCTATTCTTCTGAACATCTCAAAGCGCCATCCTGGGTTTACTGTATTAAACTGTAGATGTCCTCCTCCACACTCCTTTATTAAATCATGAATAATCTTATTCCTAGAAGCTAATATTGATCCGTGTGTCTGTTCATCAGTAGTCAGCACTATAGTGTGTTTCATGGCCTGGTAACTGAAGAGCTTCAGCATATATTTCACTCTGTGTCTGTCGTTCTCACTGAAGTCATTATACAGCAGTACAAGTACGAACACATGAGGTCCTGGAGCAGACAGAGACACACACTCTCTCACTGTCTGTGTGATCTGATGCTGTGTGAGATTCGTCTGGAGCAGGTGAGTGTTGATGACTGTGATGTGTCTCTTCTCCACCTCTGCACTGATTCTCTCACTGAGCTGCTGTGAATAAGATGCAGCTTCTATGTTAAATGTTGTTGTTCCCAGTACAGTGTTTCCCACTCGGCTGTTTTCTGATCCATTCTTTCCTATCAGCACAATCCTCAGATCACTCACTGAAAAACAGCACAAACACACACAGTGCAATAAAACAGCGCTGCACAATCATCACTGAAGAATCTCATATTAAAAATCCTACAGAATTAGCAGATTTAACACAAATAATAATGTTGTAAAAAATCACGTAATCCTTTAAGAAGCTTTAGGAACATCTATGAAATATTCACGTGTTTAATACTCAAAAGTTATCATAAATTTTATTGACTTATTATTGAGATGATAATCACTTGAACACTTTTGTTCACAATAAATAAAAGATCTGCAGCTGCGTGGAGCGCCGTGAGCAGCAGGGACTGAACACACACTTATGATACGATGCCTAATATTTTCTCACACAGCATAAGTTGGTCTTTCAATATGTATGAAAAATAAAGCTGATTTTATAATTCTGGTCTTTTTCATCAATCAGTTTGAATAACCACTGATCTACAGCGTGTTATCGGTTAAACAGTTTCAGTAAAGCCGCACATATGTGAGTAGTTCACGTTTTTTTTAGTTAACAGTATAAATTAAAAATCGAATCTTAACATACTGTGACTAATCTTTTATTTTTTTTTTATTATTTTTTTTTATTTTTATTTTTTTCTGGGGTGACTTATAAACTGTACACAATACAACACATAAATGTTTGACAAATCTTAATATCACTGCCAGTGCTTTAATTTAGTTACGGTCAGGACGAGCAAATGGTGGACTGTGTCTACCTGCTGCAAGAGAGAAGAAAAACCACACACACACACACGCACGCACACGCACACGCACACACACACACACACACACACACGCACACGCACACACACACACACACACACGCACACACACACACAACACACACACACACGCACGCACACGCACACGCACACGCACACGCACACACACACACGCGCACGCACACGCACACAGACCAAAAGAACAGATGGTGTATCCATTATAATTATTTAAAAAGAAAAACATATCTGCACTATAAAACTGTGACTTCATAATGTTTGTAATTCTTAACTGAGTTCAGGGCAGTATTTCCCAAAAGCATTGTAAGCCTAAGTTGATGGCAGCAATGGGTTTATATACGACGCTTTTGGGAAACGCAGCCGAGAACAGTGTGCTGATGATACACAGATCAAAACTAATTTGATTGGTGAAATTATGATTTTCCTCATCCTCGGAACATACTGTACGTACTGCAATGATCTATAGCCTACATAAAAATATTAATAAACGGGCTGTTGCCCCAAATCAACAAAGATAAATGTAAAGAATCGCTGATTAATAAAAGAAACCTGACGCAGAAGTTTAGTTTCTTCCTGGAGTTCAACGCCACGATTAAACAAATATAAGAGTGCAGAGAAATATCATTTAATAAACTAAACGAAGTAAACAACTGTCTGCCGTTTGCTAATATTTCACAAATACTTTATAAATCGTTGAGGAAATGTGGCTGCATATTTGTATATGTTGTAATTCTTACCTGACGCCATTTTCACAGCATCGACATAAATCGAAACTGAAAGAAAAGCGCTGATAGAGAGCTGAACATGTGCTCCGCCTGCAGAGACAAAAAAATGATTTTATATTTATTGAAATGAAACTTTCTGCGTCCATTTATTTTCCTTCTTTAAAACAGAAATTAAATACGGAAGATTCGGTTTATTCTTTAGAATAAAATGTATTTATTTTATTTTATTTATTAATTATTCATTCATAAAGGAAGTTGCATCTCCTGATCATTAGTTTAGATTTTGAAAAACGGTTTTGTGACTTTTCTATTTCATAACTGTTAAGTGTTTTCAACCAAACAAAGATTATTTTAGGTTTCAGACATTTAAATACACTTCAATTAAGTAAAAAAAAAAAAAAAAAAACATTTAGTTTGTTAAATAGGCTACACACGGATTTCTATGGAAAGCGACAATAATAATCCTTTCAATTAATAGACGACGTGCTTTATTCCTATCAAATATGCATTGTGTAGGTTACTATAACCCGAAATAAAGCTGCAACCCCCCTGACCTCACAGCTGAAAGGAGCCTGCACTGGCAAATTCAGTTCACCCTAAGTTTGCGTTCTTGTCCCACAGCTGTATGTGTTTCTCAAAGAAATAAAATGTCTGCTTTCAAAGACTTGAGACAGGTAAACACTGCGCCTCTTTTAATGAGGCGGTCGAGCACTTTAACATTCAACTTAAAGTAGGATTTCCTCTATTGCTATGATCATTCCCTTTAATTTACCTCTTGTAGCAAACAAAAAACAAACAAAAAAAACAAATGCACACATAAACTTTCAGACCGTCCCATCCAAATGCCTCAAATGACTTCCCCAAAATAATGCTTTAGTGACTAGAGCACCATATTCCTGAAGCAGAGTGTTAAATTAAACTAACACTTCCAACTAAACCAAGTAAAACGAGATTGAAAGTAGTATGTAAAAGAAAAATACAACTCCACAACCAAGTCTTACAGTCCCTACATTTATTCTTGCCTAACTTGCCTCAGGTCTTGTCTATACTATACAGCTTTGGACCCGTGGCACATGTAAACATTGTTGTATTGACATTATGGCTGATGCAAAGCTCGGCGGGGAAGCGCAGAACGTGGCACACCTTAAGCGCTCTTAACATTTGCAACACCTCGCTGAAGCTCCGATGTTGTTCCATTACCTCAGCCGTATAATCTGGAAAGAACAGCACCTTACGCCCCTGATATTCCTTCCTTATTCCTCCTTTTTCAGCTCTTTCTGGGATACCGACAATTCTGATGTTATTACACCACGATCAGTCCTCGAGATCGTTAAGCTTGGACTTAAGCATCTTGTTCTCTTAAGCCAGGGCTGCCAAACTCAGTTCCTGGAGAGCCGAAGCCCTGCAGAGTTTAGATACAACCCTAATTAAACACACCTGATCCAGCTGATCATGTCATTTAGGCTTATTTGAAAACTACATGCAGGGGCGCGGGAAGATGGTTTAAGTTGGGGGGGGGGGGGTGATTGCGATAGAGGCTATTTACACTAAGTGAAAATAGCAGTATTTTTTAGTGATATGCTATTTACACAGTGCAAATAGCTTTAGATTATATTTATTCTATGTTAAAATACCAGGATATTCCGCTAATTACTTATTGCAAATAGTGGCAATTATCTGCACCTCAGCATTGTAATACATTATAAAACAGTATGCAATAACTTATTGAGTGTAATTTTTTAATTTTATTTCAAATTATTAAATGGATGCCACCTTATTGGGACAAGCCCTCCCTACACCTAGCCCTAACCCTACCCAATACTTTATTTTCAACTTTTTGATTATTTCCTTCATTTTTATTAAAAATAAATGCTTTTCTGATATGATTTGAAATTTGAAAAGGGAGAAAAAAAAGTTCGCCAAAAGGCAGATTCGAACCCTCGTCAATTGTGTCAAAAGATCTGTGACTTACACACTTTACCATCTGCACCACTGCATCTGACAACTGATGGTCATCTTTTGCCAATTTAACTATCCCAATCATACGTTTGTGGGTGGAGTTAGTGTAAATAGCCTCTGCCAACAACCGGGCTATTTGCACTTAAATAGACACTCTGCTTTTTAAAAAAAAAAATTTATTCCCAACAGTTAAACAGTTGCCCACAGAAAAAAACACCCCCACTTCCCGCGCCTCTGACTACATGGTATGTGTGTTGGAGCAGGGTTGGAACAAAACTCTGCAGGGCTGCGGCCCGCAGGAACGGAGTTTGACACCCCTGTCTTAAGGTATCCAGGAAAGGTATTTCCAGAGAAAGGATAAGAGTTTGATGATCACTGGTCTGCCCCTCTACCATCTCGACTCTCTCAATTAACTCTCGTTGTGTTGTTTGTGTGGTTCCAAGAGTCGCTTCAAGTTTATTGAATCTCTCGTCAAAGGCCCTGATAATCTTATCCGAAATCTTCTCCATCATCAGTGACACATCTTTTCATTCAAGTCCAAAGCCCACCGTTTGGTCAGCCATCACCATGTTGTCAGTATACTCTAAAAAATGCTGGGTTAAATATAACCCAGCGCTGGGTTAAAAAGGGACGAACCCAGCGGTTGGGTTGTTTTGACCCAGCAGTTGGCAGAGGTGTAAAGTCCAGGGGTCAGAAAGGAAAAGTCCTGCCATATGTTTATTCCACCCATGAACTCAGCAGCTGATTTCAGCAGCTTATTTCTTGATGTAAGTACATAGTAGTTAAGGCCACCTAATATAAAGTGTAACCAATAAACATCCTATTAAACAAATACCACTATAATGCTTCAATACTGAAAAAAAAAGAAAAAAATAAAGAACTGCATAGGCTCAGGCTTTTAGACATGCACGCTTATCATATGATCCTCAACAGTGGTGACAATAATTTTTCATAATGCATTGCATGATGGGAGTTTTTGCTATGGTGTTACCCGGCATGCATTGCAGCATGAAGCATTTTGTTGATTGTCACCATTGTTGAGATTCATATGTTAGTTCTTGTGTGTGTCTAAATAGTACAAGAGTTCAAATTTGTATACGCGTTGCATAGATTTAAAATGATTTCTTTATAACTATTTGAGCAGCGCTGCGCTTGCATGTTGTAGTTTCACAGGGATGATTAAGCAAAACATATGAATGAAAAAAAGAAGATTTTCATTGTAACCCGGCCAACTCACGACGACTGTCTTATCATATGAAAACAGTTAACATCTGCATTACAACACCACATGCATTGCTACAGAGAGATATCTAAGACCGGAAGTCCAGCGTCAAGAGCCCAACTAAAGCAAACAGTGATCTCCATGATGGTGACATCATTTTAACCAATAAAACATCAACATTCTCAATAACAGCAGGTGTTCATTACTAATGCACAATCATCATTTAATTAGTCAATTAATTATCTCGTTGACTTTAACTCTTTGAGGACTTAGAGCCCTCTTAGAGCCCAACTAAAGCAAACACTGATCTCCATGATGGTGACATCATTTTAACCAATAAAACATCAACATTCTCAATAACAGCAGGTGTTCATCACTAATGCACAATCATCATTTAATTAGTCAATTAATTATCTCGTTGACTTTAACTCTTTGAGGACTTAGAGCCCTCTTAGAGCCCAACTAAAGCAAACACTGACCACAATTATGGTTGCATCGTGTTGTTGTTGTTTTTTTCAGTTGATTCCATCCAAGGCTGTGGTTCAAGTCATATGTTCTTGTGTTTCTCTTTTCTTCAGTGATGTTGCTTTCTTCAGTCATTTAATTATCTCATTAACTCTTTGAGGACTTGGGGTTTGACTTGAGACTTGCTTGTGACTTGAAAGGAATGACTTGGTTCCTCCTCTGATGAAATCAGCTGCTGAGTTCATGGGTGGAATAAACATATGGCAGGACTTTTACTTTCTGACCCCCGGACTTTCCACCTCTGCCAACTGCCGGCTCAAAATAAGCTTGGGTTATATTTAACCCAGCATTTTAGAGTGTAGCCTCATGCTGTGCCTGCGAGGGTTTAATGCCCTGAGGCTGTTTTTTTGACAGCATTGACAAAGTTTAAAATTCAAGTGTGCTATGGTTGTCTAGCTAAACTTTTAGCCCATTTAAAGTTAGTCTAGAGACACTTAATTACAATTTTATCGACTTGATGGCTAACACCTACCAAACTACGCTGCTCCATAGCGCCCCCACCCCCCGCCCCCCTCATCTTTATTCTTATTTTTTCTTTCTCCTTTTGTCATGATTTCTTTTTCTTTTTGATTTCTCTGTCTTTCTCCATCATCATCTTCTTTCTTTTTTGTTATTCTTCATGTTTGATCTGAAGATCTTATTTTTATCTTTTGTCTAAGCTTCTGATCATTTTCATGCCCTGTTTCCTTTTCTATCTCTCTTCTCCTCCTCTTCTTCTCTTCTTTGTCTTGCTGCTTGTTTCTGTTTCCCATTGCTCTAGTTCACTTTTCATCTCTGTTTTATATCGTTCTTCTCTCTCCCTGTATTCCTCTTCTCTTCTCTTTCTCTCTTGATCACGCTTCTGTCTTTCTTTCTTCCTCCATCATCATCTTCCTTCTCTCTCGCTCTCTCTCTCTTGTTCAAGTCTGATTATATTCATCCCAAATCACCTGTTCTTTCTTCATCCTTCTCTCCTCTTCTTCTTCTCTTATTTGGCCACATATTCCAAGATGTGTGCCAATTTTCAAGAGATTTTGAGCATGTTAAGGGCCCCAAAAACCTTTTAAAAAAAAATAAGAAAAAGAATCTAAAGGAAATCAATAGGGTCCTTCGCCCCATGGGCTTGGACACTAATTATAATCCTTATGAGAACAATAGGGCCCTGCGCACAAGTGGCTTGGGCCCTAATTAAAAACATATATTTGAATTTCAAGTAAATATGATGAATTATGAAGATCATCAGAGAATGTAATTTATACTGTGTATAATGTGTGTATAATTTATACTGAAGCGCTATTCATGTGCTAATCATTTGGCATTCCTGAAGGCACAGATGTGCTGATATCAATCAAGGCCTGTAGGCCAACATATGTATACATCGGGGGTCTTCTAATTGTCACATCTTTTGTCCAGCGGGTGAAGCTGTGATCTGCTGATTGGTAAGTTTGAATGTCTCACATTTGGTTTTTAGTCACATGGTCAAGGACGGGATAAAAGAAGATTGCAACTGTTGCTCTGTCTCTTTTTCTTTGCTGCCTCTTTTCTTTTCTGCCTCTTTTCTTAACGATTCAGAGTTTTTTTGTTTTGTTTTGTTGTTTTTTTTGTCGTATTGGAGACATTCGTGTACTAAAATGTTGATTATTTGTGCGTATTCTTCTAACCCTTCTTTCCGTTACAGGTAAAATATCATAATTATTGTAAACCCATCATAATTTTAGAAAACATGGTAACACTTTCTATGAAGCCCGTATTTATAATACATTAAAAGGGTATCCTTAAGGTATTATAATGAATGCATAATGCATTATAAAAACCTTATAATATGTTGTATCATCTCATGAATATTCATAAGAACAGTAGTCATTAGAATAATATTTACTTATTTGTGGTCTCCAGAAGAAGACCAAGTAAACTCACATGTGTTTCAATTAGAGATTCAATTAGAGATTTTGTTCAGATTCACCAAGATACCAGAATCTGTGATCAATATGATGCCTAATCACCTCATTATGAACTCAAAGATTTCTCATCAACATCAAATCTTGACAGCTCACAACATTAAATACCGATATCTAATCCAACATTATGCAGCATTTCATTCACGCAGGGCCACTTCACTTTAAAATGTCAGATGCGCAAAAATGTCTTCATTTTCATGACTTCCTCTGAGAAAGGAAACTGTGTCAAGAGTCTGAATCCTGTCGAGAGAAGATTCAACAGATAAATATCAGTTCAGTCGAGAGTGCTTTCAGTCATTTTCAGCATCTCTATCGTGGGCTTTTCAGTGAACCGATGAAGAAAATGTTTCTCAAATTACTTTTGTTCTGTTTGTGTTTGTGGTGTCTGGTCGGTGAGTTTGAAATGTGTTTTTAAAACTTTTAAATTTTTAGTGTATTTAAAGTTTTAATCTTGATTACCTCCATGTCCCCCAGGTTTATTTCATGTTGAATCATTAGCACCAGTGCCAGTGAAGAAGGGAGATTCAGTCACGCTACCTTCTGGTCTCACTGAAATGAAGGATGATGATCAGATTCGGTGGATGTTTTGGGTTAACATTACTTTATTAGCTGCAATCAATAAACAGTCCAGCAGCATGACTGTATATGATGATGGTCTTGACGGGAGATTCAGAGACAGACTGAAGCTGGACAATCAAACTGGATCTCTGACCATCACAGACATCAGAGCTGAACATGCTGGAGATTATGTCCTTGTGATCAACCGAAAACCCATAAGTTTCATTCTCATTTTCTATGGCGAGTAAAACATTTTGTTTCATCTGTTTTTCAATAATCAGAAATATTATTATTCAACACACCATTTTGCTTCTGCTGTTATATATTTTTATTTGAAATGTTAACTACTAACTGCTTACTGTAATAAAGTATGAAAGTCTGTGACAAACCCTGCTTCTGTTTGTTTTCTGTGTGTTTGGTGATACAGAAGAAATATCAGTGACGGAGGGAGATTCAGTCACTCTCAACTTTAATCTCACTGAAACAAATAGAACTTATTCGACAGTTTTCATAGCTTTCAAGCACGGTGCATTTGTGAAATTCAGACACGAACTCAAATATTGGAAAAAGCTGGACAATCAGACTGGATCTCTAACCATCACAAACATCACAACTGAACATGCTGGAGTTTATTATCTAGAGGTTATATATATAGATTGGGAGCCATCAAAATCATTCAGAGTTTATGTGTATGGTGAGTAGAGATCATCTGTGTTTCAAATATTCACTGTTGAATCATTTTAAATTTTGAGATGACAGACTGTATAAACAATCACTGAAAAACTGAACCATCTTCAGCTCGTCTGCCGGTTCCTGTCATCAGCAGCAACTCTTCAAACTGCTCTTCATCATCATCATCAAATTGTTCACTGGTGTGTTCGGCGGTGAATGTGAGTCATGTGACTCTCTCCTGGTTCAAAGGACACAGTTTATTGTCCAGCATCAGTGTGTCTGATCTCAGCATCAGTCTCTCTCTACCTCTGGAGGTGGAATATCAGGATAAAAACACCTACAGCTGTGTGCTCAACAATCCCATCAGCCACCAGACTCAACATCTGGACATCAGTCGACTCTGTCACACATGTTCAGGTACAGCAGCGCTGATATTAGAGCTGATATTCGTGTTTATTGACTGAGCTGATCTCAGTTTGATGTGTTTATTCCTCAGAATCTGTCCACTGTTGTGGTTCTACTGAAGCTGTGATCCGATTGGTCCTCTCTGCTCTGGTGGGCGTGGCTACTGTCCTTCTTCTGGTTTATGACATAAGATCCAGAAGAGCTGAACAAGATCAAACACTCATCAGGTACATGATTGATGATGTTCTCAAAAATGATTTTTTTGCATGTATAAATATTTTCTGAGAATTATTTATGGCTTTACATGTTCATCATCTTTTTCAGAAATGATGAACATGTAAAGCCATAAATAATTCTCAGAAAATATTTATACATGCAAAAAAATCATCTTTTTCAGAAATGATTGAAATCTAAAGCAGATGCTGAACTTTAAAGGTTCTTCAAGTGTGTGTGTGTGTGTGTGTGTTTGTTCCCATTCAGTCGGTCACGTTCGACGTACGTCGGACTGACCGACGAATAGGAATCTCGCTAGAGAGGCCAATCTACTTCGAGTGTAACTAAAATGAGCCAATGCACATTGGCATGCAATCATATGCAGCAGCTGCTCACCTCGCAGTGCGGGTATATAATGAGCAGCAGGTGCGTTGCATCTTTAGCTTTTCGCTTCGGAGCCGAACAGTGTTCTCTGCTGCACCCCCTGTCCGGCCGTGGAACCAGGTAAGTGTTGCACAGCACACTCAGACCCCGCTACGGGCCGCCTCCCAAAGAGAGCCCCCCCGAGCCGCGTCCCTGCGTTCCACCTCGCTGCCCCACTGCGGGTACGCCTACGGTCCCCTTGGTCCTGCTTGCGCGGTCTCTGCGAGCCTGGTTAGCGCTCCCCAGTCCATCTCGCTGGCTCATTCGGACCATCAGGCTCGGCTATGCGATTCAGTTCGCCCGGCGTCCCCCAAGTTCAGAGGTGTCCACTTCACTTCAGTGAAAGCGGTCGATGTCCATGTTTTGCATGCGGAGATCGTAGTCCTACTGGCGAAGGACGCGATAGAGCCGGTCCCTCCAGCCGATATGAGGTCGGGGTTTTACAGCCCTTACTTCATTGTACCCAAGAAGAGCGGTGGGTTACGACCGATCTTGGACCTGTGAGATTTGAATCGGAGTCTTCACAAGCTACCGTTCAAAATGGTCACGCAGAAACGCATTTTCGAGTGCATCCGTCCCCGAGATTGGTTTGCAGCGATCGACCTGAAGGACGCGTACTTTCATGTCTCGATACTTCCTCGACACAGGCCGTTTCTGCGCTTTGCGTTCGAGGGTCGAGCGTATTAGTACAAGGTCCTGCCCTTCGGGCTGGCCCTGTCTCCCCGCGTCTTCACTAAAGTCATGGAGGGAGCCCTTGTTCCCATGAAAGAACAGGGTGTTCGCATCCTCAACTATCTCGACGACTGGCTCATTCTTGCTCAGTCTCGGGAGCAGTTGTGCGAACACAGGGATTTGGTGCTTGGTCACCTCAGCCAGTTGGGCCTTCAAGTCAATTGGGAAAAGAGCAAACTCGCCCCAGTGCAGAGGATCTCTTTTCTCGGTATGAAGTTGGATTCGGTCGAACAGTCAGGACGCCTCACAGAGGAACGTGCTCAGTCGGTGTTGAACTGCCTGAATGCATTCAGAGGCAGGACAGCGGTCCCACTGAAACTTTTTCAGAGGCTCCTGGTGCATATGGCAGCCGCAGCGGCAGTAACCCCGCTCGGTTTGCTTCATATGAGACCGCTTCAGCACTGGCTTCACGGCCGGGTCCCGAGATGGGCGTGGCAACGCGGCACGTACCGAGTGGCAATCACTCTGGAATGCCGCCAAGCCTTCAGCCCGTGGTCAGACCCCTTGTTTCTTCGGGCAGGAGTGCCCCTAGAGCAGGTGTCTCGGCATGCCATAGTCTTCACGGATGCCTCTGCCACCGGCTGGGGTGCCACGTACAACGGGCATGCAGTGTCAGTGGTGTGGACGGGCCCCCAGCTGCATTGGCATGTCAACTGCCTCGAGTTGCTAGCAGTACACCTTGCCCTGAGCCGCCTGAAGGGGCCGTTACGGGGCAAACATGTGCTGGTCCGGACGGACAACACTGCGACCGTTGCGTACATCAACCATCAAGGAGGTCTGCGCTCCCGTCGCATGTCGCAACTCGCCCGCCATCTCCTCCTCTGGAGTCAGCAGCATCTGAGGTCGCTTCGCGCCATTCATGTCCCTGGTGTGCTCAACTGTGCGGCCGACAAGCTCTCACGAGCTGCGCTACCGGGAGAGTGGTGACTCCATCCCCAGGTGGTCCAGCTGATTTGGGGAGAGTTCGGCGAAGCTCAGGTAGACCTGTTTGCCTCGCCAGAAACCTCTCACTGCCAGTTGTTCTATTCCCTGTCCGGGGGAACACTCGGTACAGATGCACTGGCGCACAGCTGGCCCCGGGACCTTCGCAAATATGCGTTTCCCCCAGTGAGCCTACTTGCACAGACCTTGTGCAAAGTCAGGGAGGACGAGGAGCAGGTCCTGCTAGTTGCGCCCTATTGGCCCAACCGGACCCGGTTCCCGGAACTCTCACTTCTCGTGACAGCCCCTCCCTGGCGAATTCCTCTGAGGAAGGATCTGCTTTCTCAGAGACGGGGCACCCTTTGGCACCCGCGTCCATACCTCTGGAAACTCCATGTCTGGTCCCTGGACGGGACGCGGAGGTTCTAGGTGACTTACCCCCTGAGGCACTTAACGCCATCGCTTCGGCACGTGCACCGTCTACGAGACGTGCTTACGCCTTGAAGTGGACCCTGTTCGTTGAGTGGTGCGCTTCTCGCCGAGAAGACCCCCGAAGATGTTCGATCGGTGTCGTGCTTTCCTTTTTGCAGCAGGGGTTGGAGCGTAGGCTGTCCCCCTCCACCCTCAAAGTTCATGCTGCGGCTATTTCCGCATGCCACGACCTCGTCGATGGTAAGTCTGTGGGTAAGCACGACCTGGTCGTCAGGTTCCTTAGGGGGGCGAGACGGTTAAATCCTCCTCGACCTCCCTCCATACCCTCTTGGGACCTTGCTCTGGTGCTTCGAGCACTCCAGATTGCTCCCTTCGAGCCTTTGCAGTCAGCAGACTTAAAGATTCTGTCTATGAAGACTTTGTTCCTGGTTGCATTGGCCTCCATCAAGAGGGTAGGGGACCTGCAGGCATTTTCAGTCGACGAATCGTGCCTAGAGTTCGGGCCGGGTGACGACCACGTGGTACTGAGACCCCGGCCTGGCTATGTGCCCAAGGTTCCTACCACTCCCTTCAGGGATCAGGTAGTGAGCCTGCAAGCACTGCCCCCGGAGGAGGCAGACCCAGCCTTGGCTTTGCTCTGTCCAGTTCGTGCCTTGCGACTGTACATAGACAGAACTCGAAGCCTCAGGACCTCAGACCAGCTCTTTGTCTGTTACGGAGGCCAGCAGAAGGGAAAGGCTGTCTCCAAGCAGAGGATGGCCCACTGGATAGTGGACGCCATCGCCTTGGCTTACCAAGTACAAGGCGTGCCCTGCCCGCTCAGGTTGCATGCCCACTCCACGAGAGGCGTGGCATCCTCCTGGGCGCTGGCTCGTGGCGCCTCGCTGACAGATATTTGTAGAGCTGCGGGCTGGGCGACACCTAACACATTCGCTAGGTTCTATAGCCTTCGTGTCGAGCCAGTCTCCTCCTGTGTTCTCACCTCAGGTCAGAGGCACGGAGAGGTCCCGGTTTAGTGTCGGCTTGCTGCGTTACATACGCTTATTGCTCCAGAGAGTCCCTACAAGGCAGACCCTGTTGAGTCCTCCGATCACCCTTCGGCACCCAGACGTGGCGGAGCGTCTGGCGCCAGGCCTTTACTCCGTTGTATCCTTGAGAACCGGATTTAGGCTAGGTTCCATATGTGTGACCCTACGGGGATCCCATATGGGGTATTCCACGGGTTGCTCCTAAACAAACCCGTGTCTTTCCCTCTGGGAGAACCCACCTCTCGTCAGGTTGGAGTCACCCCAGTACTTCCATATGTAGTACAGCCCTACGGGGTTAGTCCATATGTACTTCTCCACATAACTCCTTCGGGGAAGGATGTGGCTTCCGCAGCGTTCCTTTCCAGTGAAAGGGTATGCTTTTCCAGTGTTATCCAAGGTCTCACTGAATGGGTTTTGGGGAACAGCAGTGATTGACACTCTCTGTGTTTGCCCTGTCCCACCGTCCTTAGGCAAGGGGGTACAGGAGGCTGGCTACAGAGCCCTGGAAGGGGGCAGATCCTGTGGCGCTTTGGTAGGGATTCCTACTCGTCGGTCAGTCCTCCCTGAAGGAGGGAACGGAGACGTACGTACCGTCGCCACAGTCACTGGACCCCGCTGATGCTGCCGCTTTACCTGTTCGGCTCCTCAGCGAAAACCTAAGGATGCAACGCACCTGCTGCTCATTATATACCCGCGCTGCAAGGTGAGCAGCTGCTGCATATGATTGCATGCCAATGTGCATTGGCTCGTTTTAGTTACACTCGAAGTAGATTGGCCTCTCTAGCGAGATTCCTATTCGTCGGTCAGTCCGACGTACGTCTCCGTTCCCTCCTTCAGGGAACGAGGGTTACCTATGTAACCGAGACGTTCTTCTAGTGTTTTTGTCACAAGTATTGATGATTATTTGAGCTTGCATCTCTTTCAGTGTCAGATTTTTTGTTGTTGTTGTTTGAAAGGCTTTATTGTTTATATTTCCCTCAGATTCATAACACAAATAAATAGAAACACATATCTCAGTTTACTGCCGCTGTCCATTTGCAATCTGTTTGCTTTTATTAATAAAGTTTTCTCACTTTGAGGTTCAAGAGTCTGTTTATGTTTTATTGTGTTTATTATGTCCAGCGCCGTCTGGAAGAATACAAAGGTTCAGCAGAGCACAGCTTATACAGTTTTACATTATTTGTAAATATTTACATCATTATTAAGCGTCTTATACAAATAGAAATGTGTTTTTTTTTTTTCATGTACACGTTATATGTATGCCTACTAAATTTTAAAGAGAAGACCACATATACACTGTAAAAATTAATCATGGGTCTTGTAATTTTCGTAAAAATAATAATAATTAAGGGGATAATTAAAAATAGTGTGTATATTTTATTAAATAAATTGTGATTCAGTGTTGAATAGAGAATATTGAGAACATTTCCCTAATAAAACCATATCTCTTGTTTTCCTCGTTTTTATTAAGGAAACTTAAGCAGTTTTGAGGCTTGAATTGAGGAACTGATTAAACTAAAAAAAAGAAAGCTACCTATTTATTTGAAGAGAATTAGCTTAGATGGATAAAAGTGGTTTTACAAATGTCAGAAATGTGGCTTTCTTAAGAAAACCGCTATCAAAGAGCAATCTCTGATAGCACGACTACACTTTGGTAGCGAATCTACACTTCACAGTTATTTCCAAAAAAAACAAAAACAATGAGAAGTATGTTTTTATTAATGTTCACTCATAAATGTTGTTGTAGCAACACAGGCAAACGTTATTTATGTGATTCACTGGATTTTGAGACAAAGTGGATCCTTCTTTGTTTTATCTGTACAAACATCAGTGTGTCTGGTTTGATCTGTCGGTGGATAAACAGCTTCTGCTGGATGTTTGTGGTCACTGTGTGGGTCTAGTTTGTGAGTGGATCATTTCTCTCTCCTGCTAATATAAACCTCACAATCTTCTTTTTAACTCAAAACATCTTCACACTGAAATAAAGTGAATCCATCAGCAGTCACAGCTTAAATATGATCGACAGCCCAAAACACTATACAGCACACCAGTAGATAAGTAATCCAACACTCGTGCAACATTTCTTCTTTAAAATGGAAGATCAGCAAAAGCTTGTGAGCGGAAACTAACTTGAAGGAGGACTCAGCCAGATAAATATCACAGTTCAGGCCTGTTTCAGATCAATCTGAATGTTTTTAAGGGTTGTTATTGTGGGCTTTTGAGAAAATGTTTCTCAAATTAGTTTTGTTCTGCTTGTGTTTGTGGCATGTGAGTTTGAAATGTGTTGTCTTTTCCTTTCTTTAACAGAACACAAACATTGGCCTCATGTAATGAATTGGGCAGCCTGCCAGTTTTAAGAGTCATCAATCATCCTCAAGAAGTAAGGGGCTAGTTTTAAAGGGAAAGCTTTATAAAATTCACATCCAAAGTCATCTGGACCTGGTGCTTCGCCAGACGGAAAACACTTGATGGCGTCTAAGATGTCTGCTTCAGAAAATGAGCCTTCGAGGTCCTCTTTTGCAATTTAATTGGGGAAGGTTGCATTTTGAGGAATAAAGATCAGAATAAAAATCCCTAAAAGATTAATACATTTTTTTCAGGACTGGTTACAGTTTCAGCTGTTTATGATTTAATTTGGTGAATGGTTTGCTTTTTTTGCTCAACCCTTTTTCACCCAATTTAAAGTGTTTTTGTTTCAATTTAAGTAAGAGATTTTCAACTATTTTGCCTAGAATAGAATTATATTCATATTTTAAATCTTATTGTAATCTTGTTGTAATCCAGATTTTCTATATTCCCTCTAATGTTGTAAATACATTTTCAATTATTAAAAGCCTACTATTACTATTTTTCTTATTGGCAGTTTCATAAGCAATAATATGACCCCTCATGACTGCCTTAAGGATATCCCATAAAATTGAATCTGACCAATAATAGTTTTGTCATAGTAGAATATTGTTAAACTCAAGTTAAATGGGACTACGGTCTGATATCAACATGTTATGGTACTGTGTACCAGTTACTCTGTGTATCAGTTTTAACCAAAAACTGTTGATCCTAGTATAAGATTTATGAACGTGTGAGTAAAATGAGTTCTCCCTATCTGCAGGGTGTTACAACCAGGGCCGCATTAACCATTGGGCTAGGTGGGGCTGAAGGCCCGGGGCCCGAGCAAGGAGGGGGCCCGTGATTGGCTGTGGAGTAGATTGACTGGTCATTGGTAGCGCCGATCGCCAAAGCCCCACCACGCCCCCCACTTATTAGTGCTATTACTTAGTGGAGCTTTTCCATAAATTTCATTGCAGTACCATTAGAGATTGAAATGTCACGTTTGAATTTGTTTTACTAATCAAATGCATTTATTTTATTTATTGCTTTTGAACGACCTGTGTAGCCTATCTATCAGGTGACCGCTGCTATTTTAAAAAAAAAAATTAAAAAAATAAGGAGAAAGGGAAAAACACGAGTTAGTCAGTAAAATTCCCAGCTATCAGGTTATTTTACTAAAGCTGATGATGGAGTGGAAGTTGTGGAACAGCAAGTGGAACGGACACATGGAGTAGATAAAAACATAGCGTCATTGTCGCCGATTTTAGGTTAGTTTGATTATTAACCCTCTGGGGTCGACAAACGCGTATACGCGTTTTGACGCAGATTTTCCTGATAAGGCCGAAATGAGCTTGAATTACTTGAATTGCCATTTCTGATTGTACAGATAAGAGCAATACACCATTCGAATCTGTAAGGGGTCTACTTTTATTTGTATACACTCATAATAATAACTAAACTTTGTGCTTTTGAAGAATAAAGAAAACAAACAGGGTGTGCACTCTGTTTTCTCCATCTCCGCGAACTGTTTTTAGAAACACGTCACTAAATGAACTGTAACTCAGCGAATACTCAACACAGAGACATGAGAAATATATCTATAGAAAGCTTCAAGTGTCTACTTTGAAATGAAGTAAGTCTTATCGAAAACAAACATTCTGTGATGAAGTAATCCGTATGAAACCAACACGATGTTCAATCTTTCCCGTCTGACTCATTATCTCTAATGAGTTCCCATCCTCGCGCAGCTCGCGCTGTTCATATGTAAATAGCCACGTGGTGTGTGCGCGCGTGCAAACGCCCAAAACAAACAAAGAGCGGAGATTCATCGCGCTACTGTTCGTTTCTGGAAGACGCGCCGAGTAAAAGCAGGATTTCCCTCGAAAGAAGAACACAATTTCATCCAGCAGAGGAGATGAGTAAGTAATGTTTCTATTTTGCGTTAGTTAACGTTTTATTGTGACATAAACTTGAACAGAATTACTAACAGTTAGTTGCGTTTTTCCCAAACGACAACATGATGAATGTTAAGCGCCTAAGAATGTTTAGACCATGTTTATTATTAATACTCTGTTCACAAATATATTTTAATAGTGTGCTAAACAATAATAATTATTTTCTCAGATATAAAATATCATTTTTTATAGTACAAAGTACATCATTTTATTGTACAAAGCTTGCTTGAGTCTGTGGCTTCAGAATCATGTCATAGGCTACTATAAAATCATACATACTAGACTATATGACTACAAAATCATAGTTGGGTTTTTCCCAAACTATAATTCCTGACTACAATGTTTGAAATAGTGTAAAACATTTTTAATATGAGGGGCAATTCACTGTATTTAAATTTCTTATGGAGCGATGATGTTTTCATGCTCTATATAAAACAATAAAAGTAATATGAGTGTACACTGTAACATGATGAATGCTACGAGTCTAAGTATGTTTAGTACATGTTTATTATTAATAGCCTACTCTGTTCAGAAATAGATTTTAATAACATGCTAAACAATAATAATTAGTTTCTCAGATATAAGATTTCTTTCTCTTTTTTTATGATAGTACAAAGCATGTGTGAGTCTATGGCTACAAAACATATACATACATACACACACACACACATATATATATATATATATATACATATACAGATTTTCCTGATATTAACATGCTCACAAATGTTTTTTTTTTTGTTTGTATTTTATTGAATCAGATACCAGCACCAGATGAATCCTGATGTCTCTTCAAACTGTTTTCCTCTGAGAGCACTGTACCAACGTCAGATGTTCAACTACGCTGATATTCTATGTTAAAACAAGCTCCTTTTCTACTGATTATGTTTTTTTCTTCTTGAATCCATGGAAATAAGTAGAAACACTTAAATAAAACATGTAAATATCAGGTATGATTTACTTGTTTCACTTGTTAGGTAGAATCTGCTGCAGGAATGACTCAAAGTCTGTTCACATCTCTGTGGTTACATCAGTGTGCACAATAATGTGCACAATAATGTGCTCCTGATAATATCTCCCAAGGGTAACATGTAAAGCGTGAAAAGTAACGGCCCTAGTACTGAGCCTTGAGGTACTCCATACTGCAATTGTGATTGATATGATACCTCTTCATTCACTGCTACAAATTGATGGCGGTCAGATAAGTACAATTTGAACCATGCTAAGGCGCTTCCACTAATGCCAACAAAGTTTTATAGTCTATTCAAAAGAATGTTGTGGTCAATAGTGTCTTCCTCTCCTACAGTAGAGAATGAATGGAATTGTTCCTCAGGGGATCTATAGTGCGCTATCTGATGCGATACTGTAGCTGACTGCTGCATGGTTACAATTTTATCTCTGATAGTATCGATCTTGGAAGTAAAATAGTTCATAAAGTCATTACTGCTGTGCTGTTGGGAAATGTCAACACTTGTTGATGCTTTATTTTTAGTTAATTTAGCCACTGTATTGAATAAAAACCAGGGGTTATGTTTTTTTTTTCTTATAAAAGAGACGAAAAGTAATCAGATCTAGCAGTTTTTAATGCTTTTTTTTGTAGGATAGGGTACTTTCCTGCCAAGCAATACAAAATACCTCTAGTTTTCCTCCAGCTGCGCTCCATTTTCCGGGCTGCTCTCTTTAGGGCGCAAGTGTGCTCATTATAACACGGTGTCGGACTCTTTTCCTTAATCTTCCTTAAGCGTAAAGGAGCAACCATATCTAAAGTGCTAGAAAAGAGAGAGTCCATAGTTACATCATCAAGTTTTTCTGTGCTGTTGGATATGCTGAGGAATTTAGATAAATCAGGAAGATTGTTTACAAAGCAGTCTTTTGTGGTAGAAGTGATGGTTCTACCATACTTGTAGCAAGGAGTAGAATTTACAGTTTTAGCTATATGGAGTTTACATAAGACTAGATAATGATCTGAGATATCATCACTTTGCTGCAGAATTTCAATATCATTAACATCAGTTCCATGTGACAGTATTAAATATAGAGTATGATTTCAATAATGAGTAGGTCCTGATAGAGTTCAGAATGTCTGTGAATGCTGATCATAATGCATATTTTTCATTATCAACGTGGATATTAAAATCACCAACGATTAAGACTTTATCTGCAGCCAGCACTAACTCTGATAGAAAATCAGCAAATTCTTTAATAGTCTGTATGGTGCCCTGGTGGCCTGTATACAGTAGCCACTACAAACTTCACAAGGGATTAATCATTAACACTTGTTTCTCTAGATAATGTTATACGAAGCACCATTACTTCAAAGGAGTTATACTTAAAGTCTGCCCTCTGAGAAATACTGAGAATATTGCTATAAATTGTAGCAACACCTCCCCCTTTGCCTTTTGGACGCAGTTCATTTTTATAACAGTAATCTTGGGGGGTAAACTTGTTTAAAATTATTTAAATTTAATTCAATTTTTAACTCGTTTAAAAACTAACTACATATGAAAAGCGGCCCAAATCGGTTGCAGCTGATCCATAAAAGACCGTGGTGAAAGGTTTGGAATGGACATTCATGCAGTCATAAATTATCTCTCTTTTTATTAGCTAACTGTTATACAGTTAGATCAGTCAGGGCTAACTGTTAATATTTTAACAAGACGTCATACTTAATAAAATAGACCAGGGATCCTCAAATCTGAACCACAAGATCCACTTTCCCGCATAGTTGAGCTGTAACCCTAATCAAACACACCTGAACATGCTAATCAATGTCTTCAGGATCATTAGAACATCAGAGACAGGTGAGTTTGATCAGGGTGGGAGCTGAACTGCAGTGGATTGGACCTCCAGGGTAAGAATAGAGGAACCCTGAAATAGACTGTAGTTCCTAATATGGTGTAATATCTAATTTGTATTCCTTACCACTAGATGGCAGACATGTAGTACTTAGATTCTAGACCAAAATTATGTCACGTTCCTATTCAAAGTGTTTGAGGAAATAGCAGAGCAAGTGAGCTATCATGTCATTGATGCGGAAGCAGATCAGTTCATAGCGTGCGGGTAAGCTGTGAGATTTGTGAGAGAAAATCACCAAATGGCTAATAACAAGTTGTACAGTGAGGTAGGGTTGTGACGGTGAGGAAATTTTCTCACCTGTAATACCGGTATCACCGTGGTGGGAGGTCGTTTGAGTTTCCCCTCTTTTCCTCGCTTTCCTTCGGTTTTAAATGGCTTGTAAAAGCTCTATGCGCGTTTTACTTTGACTTTTTAAATTTGCTGCAATTCGGCATCGAGCAGTTGTTTGTTTTTAGTTTGTTTGAGTTTTCCCACTTTCTCTTGCTTAAATTTAATTATCGGCAATTCGGCATCAATTGCTTGAAATAAATTTAAGCAACAACAAAATTCAACTTAAAACATATACCTTTTATTAACAAAACGAATACAAATACACCATAGGCTATGCCTAATATAAAATAACAAACAACTTACGAATTTTAAATAGGTATACAAAACTGAAAGTCAGTAAAGACTGAAGAACAAATAATTATAAAACGTAGAACGTTTATTAGCAAAACGATTAAGAAAGTTTTGAGGCTCCTGCATACTCACCTCACTCTTCTCGACAGTCAGCTCGACTCACTCCTCACGTGATAAATGAAATCTGGTCTGTGATGCGCGACTAGTTCGTTCGTATCGTTCGTTCGTACTGTATTGAGCAGCCGCGTTCAGTTTTAATTGTAGTGTTTGTTCTCTAACTGAACTAAATGGTTTTTATTAGGCTACTATTAAAAAAAAAATCAAAATGACGGTGAGGGACGGTGCTGCGGTGGGCAAGTGACGTAACCGGTGTTGCGGCTTAACACCGGTATCACCGCCAACACCATTTATCGCAGCAAGCCTACCGTGAGGATGTGTTGCAAATGTTATTCGCCGATTCTGACTCTGAAGGGGAATATTTGCCTTTTGAAAATGACGATTGGTCGTCTAATGATCGTGCATCTCCCGGGACATCTTTGCAGCGCAATGGTTCCGCCGTGAAAGGCGAGAGTGTTCACGAAGCACCATCAAGTGATCATTTCGACCCTTTGCCCAACGGGGATGGGGGTGGCGGGGGTGGACGTGGTCTTACTGTTCATAGGACAGCTGTTGCTAAAGGTATATTACTGATGAACTGATCAAAAAGTAGGCTACTGTTCACATGCGTTTTACTACTATATAGTATAGTAATAATTTAGTAATTTCTCCGGTTTTATTGTTGGTTTCCTCTTCTTTTCTTTTTTTTTTTCTTTTTATTTATTTTTTTAAATAAGAACATTACAAATGTTGGATAACAGCATAAATATCAAGAAAGAGAAAGGGAAAAAAACAAAAAACACACAAGAGACACAAGTAATACTTCAGGGTAACTTAAAAGAAACATACAAATAAACCACGGCAGCGAATTACCACAGAGAATAATGCATCATCAATTTAAAACAATTATTTTAAAGCTTGGGCTATACTACTCCAATACGTGACAGTTGGTATTCTAGCCCCATTAATCCTTGCTGTGCTGCGTTCTAAACAAACAATATAATGAAAAGACAGCAGCCAGAATCTTCTAGGATCCATGTCAGGTGTGAACCATTGCTGTGTAATTGTTTTTTTTAGCAGCAGTGAAACCAGACATTAACAATCTTCTCTGAACTAATGTGAAGTTATAGGAAGAATCATCATTTAACATCATAAGACAAGGATCAAGCTCAAACTGCAACTGTGTGATATGTTTTAGTACTTGAGCTACATGTTTCCAAAAATTGGATATAACTAAACAGTCCCAAAACATATGCAAAAAAGTACCTTTAGAGTTATTGTTACACAGATTGCAATTAGGATTTGATGAGAGTTTCATCAAGTATCGCTTATATTGGGTACAATACATTTTGTGTACAGTTTTTAAATTAATAAGTATGTGCGATGGGTTTTTGGAGGAAAGACAAAGATTTGACCAAACTGTATTCCAATCAGGACTGACCCAACCATGAAAGTTATCTCTCTCCCACACAGTCAATATCTTCAGGGACTTATATGAACCTTCAAGCAGTTGCTTATAGATCAAGGAGACTGTGCCCTGAATTTTCCCAATATTTTTGAACCACTTTAACAGTGGGTGATCATCTAGGCTAGAATTCCAGGGTACCCCATATGCTTTCATTGCAGACCTTAACTTCAAATAGATAAAAAAGGAGATACCTGGGAAGGAGTATTCAAGCAGATTTTTCTAGCTCCTCAAACCGTTTATTCCTAGAGGCCTTGACTTTAGCAGAATATGAGATGCAATTACCCCTTAAAAAACATTTTGTAACTTCCCACAACATCTGTGGATTATGGCAATGGGAGTTAATTTCCAAAAAAAATTATTAATTCTTGTCTGAGTTGATCTAGGAAGGTGGTGTCGTATAATAATGTATTATTAAAGCGCCATCTATTGACTTTAGAGACTTTAGCACCTATATTGTTATTACAAATAACGGGTGAATGATCCGAAATCAAAATAGGTAAAATATCAATAGTACTGATGTATTGGACCAGGGAAGGATCAACCAGAATATAATCAATCCTAGAAAATGACTTGTGACGGGTAGAATAGAATGTGTAGGCTTTAGTATTACCATTTTCAATACACCATGGGTCTGTAAGATTAAGCTCTGCAATTAAGCTATTAAGAGCTACTGACGAGGGCATTGCCACAGTAGAATCAGTGGAGGAGCGGTCTAACTCAGAGTGGACACAAGCATTGAAATCCGCATCTAAAATAATGTGATAATCATTGAAATTAATTAAGGTTCCAGAAATATTATCCATAAACTGGTGGTCACATACGTTCGGTGCATATATAGAGGTTAAGAGGACTTTGGTATGATTGATTCTAATGGCTGCGTACACAGATCGGCCACAATCATCTTTCCCCATAGAATCCACAGACAAACTTAATGATCTCTTATACAGATTTGTTAAGTGCACATGAACATGCCAACATCTTATAATATTTATTTTGGAAGCGACGAACATCTCCGTCTTTTAAATGGGTTTCTTGGAGTAGCGGATAGATACATCTTTCCGTCACAAAAATTCCAGACAACGAGTGCGCTTTACCGGTGAGTTTAACCCCCTCACATTCCAACTTAGAATATTAAAAGTAGACATGTCACGTACAGGTAAAATGACAAGTGGAGTCTAGAAAAGCCCAGGTCTCGAGAACCATTTGGAGAAAATTGTACATTAAAGTTAGTTGCTGCCGCGAACAAAACACAGATGAATATAAACCAAACTATATACATACACTTTGCAAGCCGCGAGGGTATAACGAGTCCTCTGGCTAGCGTAGGGTTACAGTTTACAAGAGCCGTGACTGCTCAATTGCGGTGATCCCAACCACTACTAAGGGGAGATTATTATAGCTAGGGAGGAGATTCTCGATTGTAATAAAAATTTGTTTAAAGAATAAAATCACAAAATAAATTTCTGTATAAAATCTCAACCTGCTCAGATATTTAGTAGCCTAGAAAAATGAAATAAAATACAGGGGGGCCTACCTCAGTAACCATGAGTGTCCATAACCTATTTTGTGACCAAAGAAAATATGAAAAAAAATAGCAAATGAGAAAGGTAAAATAAATGGCTTAGAAACATCGTATACAGTACACTCCCTGTGTAGTTTTCTCTCTACTGAGTGATGGATTGCTCCATATCCATGTCAGCACAGCGGTCCAGTTGAGGAGGCAGTCCCACGGATGCTATAGCCATGTCGTTCCCAGGCCGTGAAGACAGAAGATACTGCTCGGCCTCCAGGGGCGAGCGGAAGAGGTTTTGTCTCCCTGCATGAATGACTTTGAGTGTTGCCGGGAAGAGGAGAAACGACTGAATTCCGAGTGTATCCATCTTCTTCTGCACCTCAGTGAAAGCTTTCTTTTTCTTAGTGGTGTCTGCGCTGTAATCCGGGAAGAAATGAAGGGTTTCGCTGCCGAGCTTGACCGGGTATACGGCCCTCGCCCCATTGAGAATGGCTTGTCTATCGGTGTAGTCCAACAGTTTAAATATAATCGTGCGTGGGCGTTTAGACTGCTTGTCTGAGTAGATGCGATGTGCGCGTTCGATTTTCATTTCTCTGTTCGCAATGGAAGGTATCCATTTGGGCAGGTTCGCCTTTAAAAAGGCTGTAACAGTTTTACTGTCACATTAGTTCCTAGTTCTTTTTTCCCATGTCATAGTTATGCCCTATCATTAGGGGGTGCTCTGTATTCTGAGTTGCTCGTTTGCCTAAAAAGGGGGAAAGAAGTAGCATTAGGCAGGAAGTAGTATGTAATGTCTTCTCCTTTGCTGGTGCCCTGATTTGAGGAACAATTTGTTCTTACTCTCAAATGTAAGTAAGGTATTGCTTGGTACATGTTTGGAGTTTGTATATATAATTTTTGGTCATGGGTAGCACTAACTACGTGTTGATTGTATGTTTGTTTAAATGCAGAGGGTTCTTGTATGAGAGAGGAAACAGTACAGATATAAACAGGACCTAGACCAAAAGGGACTAATCGTCTTCATCCAAACCATCTACTCATATTTTATGGTCAACAAACAGAGGAATTGTTTGGTGGTTCAAATTCCGCATTGCTTCACTTAAGAACCGCTGGTCTCCTTTTCCACTCTAAATACTGATTTCATTATGACAAAATGCTGCTTATGGTTATATCTAACTGATGGACTTGCTAGATTTAACGGATGTGTCCTCAACTCTGGAAGACTTCATGTGCTAATGTTTGGACTTGTTGATGTGAATGTGTGACTCACAACTTTCATTTAATACACATGGCTGACTGAAATGAATTGGTCTCCGTGGTCCCTCAATCTTTATGCGGCATTAAATGTAAGGTGTTAAAAGGCGATGCAGTCATCTCCCTCAACATCTTCTCTGAGGCCGACTAACCGTACATTGGATCTTCTGCTGCGATCTTCCATGTCAGTAATCTTTAATGTGATGTCATCGAATTTAGATTTCAGATCACTGATCTGATCCCTGTCTTTACGAACAGCCACCTGGATGGTGTCGTATCTGGATTGGAGCAGAGATACCAATTTTTCCCACTTGCTCGATCTGCCTGGTTACGGCGGTGACTGCTTTGTTGGTATTTTCAATTTTGCGTTTCAGATCTAGAATCTGAGGTGTCAGCACATCATCTATCGCAGATTTGATAGCGACAGTGACAATTCTGTCTAGATCAGCCTGTTGCTCGCTCAGGACTTGTTTCACTCCGGCCAAAATGGCGCCATCCAGCTCAGCTCGGGAGATAGCGGTGGAAGACTCCCTAAATTTCTTCTTAATGGGAGAGGTAGCGTCCTCCCGAGTATGAACAAGTGTGGCCTGGGTCGACATTTTCGACGATTTCACGTAGTTTAGCATTTAGTTGTCCTTCAAAGACCTGAAAATATGCGAGTGGTGTGGAGAGCGTCTTTTCAAAGCTGCACCGCCATTAACGCGTCACGTGACCTCCTCTTTTCTAACCATTTGGAATGAGGATAAAAAGACAAAAATATATAATATAATATATAATATTTCCTGAATATTATGAAATTCAAAAGGGCCGCCCCCTGATGACATCATAATATGCGAATTAGATGAGTATATTTACACCCCACATAAACTCTAGGTCCTGCCCAACATTTTTCTAATTTACAGTAGATCTCTATCTTTAAGCCCTTTCAAGCCACAAGCTTTTGAAATCTTGATGTCAAAATCCAGCATTTTTCCAAAAAACCCTGGCGCCTAAAGGGTTAATAATGGTTTCAGATCAAATAGTAAAGAAAGAGCTTCGTTGAAAGAAACACGTGTGCTACATCCGTGCAGACAGTGCCTGCATGGCGTCAGTTCAAAAGCCAGCTCCGCCCAATCAGCTTCATCGTGCTGCGTTCCACTATACGTTGCCATTGATAACGAACTCAAATAAGCTTAGTTCAGTTGATTCGACTTAAAAAATTCAATAGAATGAGAAAACTCATGTAAATGGTACACCTAACTCAAAAACCTGAGTACTACATAAAAAAAATAATGTTTATGTTTAATATACTTAATTTGGGTTAAAACAATTTCAGGGATAACAGTGTGCGGTGCGAACACGCCAAAAAGTGGGTAGTTCCACAATTAGTTTGGGTACTATGAAAAGGTTCCTGCGGTGGGAAAGGCCCTTGTCTTCTGGACAATTGCCAAGTCAGCAATCTTCCCCATTATTGTGTTTTCAAAGAACAAGAGATAATTTATACTGTAGGGATGGTCATTTAATGAAACTCAAATGTAAATATTCTAATATTTTGAGATACTGGATTTTTGACTTGATGAGCTGTAAGCTCTAATCATCAAGATTAAAACAAAAAAACTTTTGAAATGTTTTACTGTAATGAATCTATAATATATGAAAGTTTCACTTTTTGAAATAAGTTTTAAAAAATTTGGCATTTTCAGAATATTCTAATTTTTTGAGATGCACCTGTAAGTAAAATTAACATAAGTATTTGATTTATTATTGATTTTGACAGTGAAGCTCCTCCCACTGCAGTTCAGCAATAAATGCTGGAATATTCCCATCAGTCTACAAGTGAAGACGAGCATCAGAGCATCAGGAAGAAGTGAAATCTGCAGAGACAGAGTTTATTGAAGGACAGAGAGAACATGAGAGATCCAGAACCCTGCAGAATGAAACACACTGAAGAACAAACAGGTTGGTGTTCATTCCTGATTCATGATGAACGTTAAGGTGGTAAAGCATCAAAAAGTTTGTCAGATTTTGATTTGTTGTAACAGAAAAAATATAGAGCCGTGCAATAATATAGTTGAAGCATCAAATAATAAGGGCACTTTCTATAACATTTAAAATGTTTTAAATTGTTTAAAGGGGTCATATGACATTGCTAAAAATAACATTATTTGGTTTTAAACATTGTTTACGTGGTTTAAGGTTCAAAAACATTATTTTCCACATACTGTACATTATTTTTGCTCCTCTCTGTGCCTCCTTTCTGAAACGTGTACATTTTTACTACGCTCATTGTTCTGAAAAGCACAGTGTGCTCTGATTGGCCAGCTATACAGTGCTTTGTGATTGGCCCGAATACCTCGAGCGTGTGATGGAAATGTTACACCCCTTACTATATTTAATGCCGTGTCCCAGCGTGATGAGACTAAGACAATAAAACCCATTATAATCGAGGCATTTGTTGCATCCAGTGGGGACATAATTACTGATTATAATGACTTGTACTGTCTTTGTAGAAACTTGTACTGATACTGAAACTTGAAACAACAAGCGCTACTCTACATTGCTCAAATCTTGCATTTGAATAGTCCGTAGCAAATTCTTTAAATATGGAAACATACTTATAGGATGCGATGTTTGGAAGGACAGCAAACTCTCCCAGGTTCAGGAAACAGTCCTCCGTAAAATGCACTGCACACACTCGAATATTTGGGTTGTACTGCTCTGGAACAGTGTTTAACCACTAATTTCTAGTTGTGTCCTCTTTTGGAAGGACAAAAGTTTTGCTTTCACAATGAAACACACAGCGTCTCCACGACATGGCGGCGGCTGCAACAATACTACAGCGAGAATAAAAGTTACACCTTCTTTCTTTGCATATACATTTGGGTGGTGTTCTGCAAACCTTCCCACACTGTGGCGTAGATTTATGGGGGCATGTTTAAACGAGGTGTTTTAGGAGGGCGTGGCTGAGTCTTAACTTTTATAAAGAATATCTCTTTGGGTTTGAGACTTTAATCTTTGCGACGTTATGGATCTTATATATGCACAAAAAGCTTGTAAGCACTCCAAAGACAAAGGAAAACATGAAATCGCACCATATGACCCCTTTAATAATAATGTTAATAAGTAACAATTTACCTCACTCCAGGAAATTTTCAGGGACATATAATTTATCAAAATGATCAAAAAAATTGGCAAAAAATGTCAGTTGTCTACTTTCCACTGTTACATCAGGGTTCACTTTTGTGTCCTTTATTTGACATTTTTCTGCGCTTTACTGAAAATTAAATGTTTTACATTAATTTTAGAGTTGATTGAAGAAAACAAGGAGAATAAAGAACTGAATGAAGAGAAGGACAAACATCATGTCAAAACTGGAGAAAAAACTCTGAGTCGCTCTCAAACCAAACAGAAAGATTTAAAGAAAAGAAGAGATGATGAATCTTTCACCTGCACTCAGTGTGGAAAGAGTTTGTCAAGCAAACATAAACTTGAGATTCACATGAGGATCCACACTGGAGAGAAACCATTCACATGTGATCAGTGCGGGAAGAGTTTCACACGACCATCAAACCTTAAAGACCACATGATCATCCACACTGAAGAAACTGTATGAATGTGATCAGTGTGGAAAAAGATTTTTGAGGGCTTCAGGCCTGAAGGAGCACCTGAACATTCATACGAAGGAGAAACCACATTCATGTTCTTTATGTGGAAAGAGTTTTTCACAGCTGCAGAATTTAAAACTACATCAGAAGAGACACACTGGTGTGAGAGAATATATGTGCTTTGAGTGTGAGAAGACTTTTATTACGGCAGAAGAATTGAAACGGCACCAGAGGATCCACACTGGAGAGAAACCTTACAAGTGTTCACACTGCGACCAGAGATTCAGTCGTTCAGGAGACCAGAAAACACATGAGAGGATCCACACTGGAGAGAAACCTTACAAGTGTTCACACTGCGACCAGAGATTCAGTCGTTCAGGAGACCTGAAAGCACACGAGAGGATTCACACTGGAGAGAAACCTTACAAGTGTTCACACTGCGACCAGAGATTCAGTCGTTCAGGAGACCAGAAAACACATGAGAGGATCCACACTGGAGAGAAACCTTACAAGTGTCCACACTGCGACCAGAGATTCAGTCGTTCGGGAGACCTGAAAGCACACGAGAGGATTCACACTGGAGAGAAACCGTATCACTGCACTGCATGCGGGAAGAGTTTCAGTCAATCTTCTAATCTACACAGTCATACAAAAAACAATCACAGGAAGTAGATCATCTTCAGATCCAGTACTTTCAGGTCTAACATCACGTGCTCACCAAACATGACACTATAAGGCATCAAGAAATAAAATCTATTCTGTATAAATCCGTCCTAACAAAGAAACCTCATCTACAGTCACAGTAAATAAACTTCATCTTCAAGACCAGCAGTCTCACCTGCAACATTTCTTACCCAAAGAACAATATTTACATTTTATTCTGAACTATTTTGCTTTAGGATATAAGTTATATTATTCTTTTCTTTTTTCTTGCAAATGTTTTTGTGCTTGCATGCGTATTTCAGGAACCTGTAGCAATTGCTGTATTTTTAACTAGCGCTTCATTTTGCTTATACATCTAGTTATTTTTTATGTATTTAGCAAATGAAGATGCAGGACATACTTCGAATAAAGTAAATTTATTAACAATTTTGTTGATTTATAATGTTTAATGTATAGTGTGTTGCTGATTATACTACATGAATCTAAGAGAATTGGAAAAAGGAGTTTTCCGTCGCTATGACGGACTTTTGTCAATTGGAAAAAATGAGGGGAGAACAAACATGTAGCGTGTTGTTGTTGTTGTTGTTGTTGTTGTTGTTGTTCTGTTGGCACACCAAAAATCATCCTCGCCTCGGCTGCAGCTTCTTACTGACAACATAGTAATGCTGCTCGCATCATTCACAGTCAGGATTGAAAGTAGTGAAAGTGAAAGTGAAGTGACATACGGCCAAGTATGGTGACCCATACTCGGAATTTGTGCTCTGCATTTTACCCATCCAAAGTGCACACCACAGCAGTGAACACACACACACACCGTGAACACACACCCGGAGTAGTGGGCAGCCCTTTATGCTGCGGCGCCCGGGGAGCAGTTGGGGGTTCGGTGCCTTGCTCAAGGGCACCTCAGTCGTGGTATTGAGGTGGAGAGAACGCTGGACATTCACTCCCCCCACCTACAATTCCTGCCGGCCCGAGACTCGAACTTGCAGCCTTTGGCCCGAGACTCGAACTCGCAGCCTTTCGCAGCCTATACATTAATAGCCTATTGTGGCTATTAAATAATAATTCTACTCATTCCCGCAGGTTCTGTGCTTATAATACGATGGCAGATGATGGAACGTATCATTTGCACGTTTTTTTGAGTTTTAAGAACTCACTCGCGCGCTCTCACTTTCTGTGCACCCACAGATCACGATAAGGAGAGTGACAGCTTTTAATAATTAAGGGAGTTTGCAAATGTGATATTGATTTAATACAACAGTTCAATAAACAAGTACTGATTTTGCTCATCAACTGATTTTTTTTTAATCAACGAAAATAGTTCCAAATACAGTAACAGCTGAGCCGCTGCACATCTCTGAAAGCAAACACAGCGGTGTTTCACTCATGAATGAAAGTGTGTTTTTGAATGAATCTAGTGAGTCAGTGATTCATGATTACATTCATAAAGACAATCACTTGCTTCATTCCTGAATGAATCATCCGTTCGAACGAATCAATTGAATGAATGACTCAGTGATAAAATCAGTGACTTGCCGGCACCTGCTGGCGGATTTAGTTTCTTTTTTAGTGTATAATTTCAGTTATTTAAATCACTTAATATTTCTGTATTCAAAATTGTATATTTAAAACATTAATCTCCACATGAATTTAATTGCGCTCATGCCACCTCTGAGCCTCATTAAACATCTGAAAATATACCTACAAGCCACTTGTGTTCTTCTCTGTAGTACAAATTATTATTTTATTATTTGTCTTATTCTGCTTCTTATATTATTTTAAATAGAAAATGTAAAAAGCTTATAAACATTTTTTTTAATTTGACAGAGGAAAACGATGCCATTACAAAGGTAAAAAGAAAACACCCCTGTAAGTCACTTTAAGGAGTCACATATCTCCTCGTATTAGGAAGGCTAATTTTTCATCAGAATTTTTGATTCTTGATCAGAAGGTGCTCCTGATTTTTTTCAATTAGGATAAGCGCTCCTAAAAAGAAAAGCAAGCATAGAGCACTAGTTAATATCACGTCACTTATACCATGTTTGGTCTAAGAATTTTAATAGTTTGTATATCAACTTCCAGTGTGTAACTGTCACGGATCTGCAAGAAATGGGACCCAGATGCAATGAGCGGACAAGGGCAGCTTATCGACAAGACGTAGACTAGAAACAGCAGGGAGAGCGAGGAGTGAATCAGTCCAAACAGAGGGGCAGGGCAGACAACACAATATGGGCAGGAGGGATGACCACTGAGCCGGTCCGAGGTGGCAGCGGACTCGAGCACGGAGGCGGCAGCTCCAGAGGAAGGGCTAGGCAGGAAGACAGGGACCCCGTAGCTTGAAGTAAATCTCAGTTGCACCAGTCTAGCCGCCAGGTAGGGACTCACAGAACCAGAGACTTGACCCGTGAGAGTGGAGAGCTGCTTCCAGGTAGTAGGGGTCAGTGGCCAGAGAATCTGGGTAAGGGCAGGACGGGACAAAACACGATAACAAAAATGACGAGACTCAAGACAACACAACGACCCAAGACAGACAAATGTAAACAAAGAGAGAACAAAAGCAAAAAACAATAACCAAAACTAGCCAAAGTAAATAATCAAAGAGTAAGACAAAAAAAAGGCAACATAGTATATAGTATATAGTAAATATCGGCTACAGGCTACGTAGCCTATACATGTCCATCGGTGCAGCCCACTTGAGTCAAACATTCGAATTAATTTAGCGCTCTGGCTCATTGTAGTGGCTCAAAAGTGCTCATCAATGTCAAAATGTTTTAGCCATCAAATCGAAGGAGGCGGGATTTACTGTTCACACGTCACAGAAGCTGAGCTGCAGGGCTGCGGCATTTGAATGCGAGCTGAGATGAGATGTAAACAGCTAAACATGATGAGACAATACAGCAATATTTGCCAACTGTTCACAAAAAATTACAGACATTAATTTTCAGGGATGTAAACTACTACTGGCCTTTTCAAATTTCTCAGGTTTTAATGCCGTTTACATTATTTGCCAGTGTACATAGAAACACTAACGTAGCCATTTTCAGCAGACAAAAGATAAGAGTGAATGTTTGTCATACTACTTCTTTTGTAATTTTACGTGTCTAAGAAAATGTTTCAAAAAATTGTAAAAATATAATTCTCAAATTTATGCTAGAACATTGGAAATCTGAAAACGTTTGCTTTCAAGTACAGTGATCAGGAAAGTTCTAAAGAAGTTTTTAATGTAAGCGTTTTAATGGTTTAATGTTTGGGCTAAATTAAATTTCCTGTGATCAAAGCTGTATTTTCAGCATCATTGCTTCAGTCTTCAGTGTCACATGATCCTTCAGAAATCATTAATATGCTGATTTGCTGCTTAATTATTTTCAATTATTATTTGTGCTCAGTTATTAATAATGGTTCCTATTATTATCAATACTGAAAGCTGTTTTTGATTCTTGCTATTTTTGTGGAAACTGTGACACTTTTTCAGAATTATTTGTTCAATACAAAGTTAAAGAAGAGCATTTTTATATATAAATAATTTTTTTATAAGTAGCCTATATATTTACTGTTATTTAAATCAATTTAATGCAACCTTGCTGAATAAAGTATTGTTTTTTTTTTTTTAAAATCTTACTCCAGACTGAATGGTGATGTATCACAGTTTCCACAAAAATATTGTGCAGCACAGCTGTTTTAAACATTGATAATAATCAGAAATGTTTCTTGAGCAGCAAATCAGCATAATAGAATGATTTCTGAAGATCATGTGACACTGAAGACTGGAGTAATGATGCTGAAAATACAGCTGCGCATCACAGAATATATAACTATATATTTGCACAGAAAACAGCTATTCTAAAATGTAACTTATATATTTCACATTACAATTTACTGTTTTTTCATCATCATTCATAATATTAGTCAAGCAATTGAAAGGCATAAAAACAGCCCACATTCTGCATCTGAAGTCTTCTAGAGCAGAGCATTGTTATATGCACTGATATTATGGAAGGCATTTAACTTGATAGTGATATTAAACTGTCCCTCTGTGTAAAAGAGATGTGTAAAAATATTATTTACAAATTGCCATATACACCAGGAAAGACCAATTATAATGTAGAGAAATATGATCACTATCGTTAATGTTAATGATGATAATAATAATAATAAAATCCACATTGTGTTATATTTGTATGTTAGTAAGTGGTGTTGAAAACTGGTGGGTTTATGGTGTGGTGGGCCACACTTTCGTTTCAGAATATTTTTTAAATGGGTTGCAATCCTTTGTTAAAGTAATGGCTCTCAATGCAAACCCGTCTTTTTAGGCAGTACTAGATATGGGTGTCATGTCATAAAATAACACTAGCTTCTCTAATATTTTTTGTATTCTGTCTTTTTGTTTTCTTTTTATTTATTATACAGTTGGTTTTTATTGCTTCCATTGTCCTCATTTGTAAGTCACTTTGGATAAAAGTGTCTGCAAAATGACTAAATGTAACTGTATTTAAAATAATTACAATGTCGCTAACAAATCTTTGTAAGTTACTGATTATAATGCTTTCATTTCCACAGTTATTCAAACATTGACTCATTGATATAGAGAAAGTGAGCAATGAACACTATCATTAGTGTTAGTTTAAGCCCTCTCAAAAAAAAATCAATGAAGCTAATCTTAATTACATCATATGCATATCTACACTTTATGATGAGAGAATTTGCAAGTTTCAGTCAGAATTCAGTCAGAGAGCGCAAATTTCAGCATTTCACCGATGACTAATCTGAACGCCTCTGATTGGCCATTGCATTCATAAGATCAACAGAATTTTGTGTAATTGGTTATAATGCCCAATGCTGTAAAAATGCATAAAAAAAAAAATAATGCAACATTAACAGATTTAAATTTAATATTGCAATCGATACCTTTCATTTAATTTTTTTTTTTTTACTTTAAATTTTAAATTAATTGTTCCAAACACCAGTTAAATTCGACCCATTGCCAGGGGAAGGATAAGTCTCGTCCAGCTCTACACATGCTCATGCTCCGCCTATGTTCAGATGTCAGACAAAACTGGTGTTTTTAAAAATAAATAAGAGACAAGAAAGTGCGGCATATACCCATTTTCATTCTATATTATAGCCATTTAACATGAGTGGCTACCACTGCGTTGTAATTATGATCCAAAAAAGACTGAGCACATTTTGATTTGAACTAGATTGTATAAATTCAAAATTTAAAGCAAAATCAGAATGGTCTTATTGTCACTTTGCGAAATTATGCTACATTAAAGATACCTGCACGAAAAAAAGGCCACTTTCGTACAGCAGCAGAACACAGTTGTAAGTCCTGTATTCTTGGAACCAGATTCTCAGAAAACCTGCGCTGTGTGAAAGGAACTCTTCTCGTTGACCAACATTTAGTTGACTATTAGGAGGACAGCCCTAATTATGTGTTGTTGTTGTTTTTTTTTTTTTGGTAACAGTTTATTTTGATAGTCCACTTTAGACATTCTACTAACAGTAAGTAACTTTGCAACTACATGTCAACTAGCAGTCATTAGAGTATTAGTTTCGAGCCCGATCTCACGGCAATTTGTACATATTTTACGAGATGGCTAATTCGTACGAATTCATACGACCTCACTCGTACAATTTCATACGATTTGTGCTAAATCGTACGTATTTTATGAGTTGCCAATTCGTATGAATTTGTACGAATGACCTACACCTAACCCCGCCCCTAAACCTACCCTTTAGACAAATCGTACGAGTGAGGTCGTACAAATTCATTCAAATTAGCCACCTTGTAAAATATGTACGAATTGCCGTGAGATAGCGTTGGACTGTCTGCTTAATATCTTCTAACACCTTATTTTTATGGGTCCACAAACTTTGCAAGTATATGTCAAATTATTCTACTGACCCTAAACCTACTCTACTGAGAGTTAGTAGACATGTAGTAGACATGTAGTTACAAAGTTACTTGTAGTTAGCAGAATGTCTAAAGTGTAACTTTTTTTTTTGCAGGATTGCAAGTGGCGATCAATGCACCGAAGGTGCTTACGCATCTATTGTCTGTTCTTCTTTTTTCTTCTTCTTCTTCTCTTCTTCTTCTTCTTCTTCTTCTGAAGTCTACAGCAGCCCATAGAACTGCAAATTGGAAAGTTATGAAATTTGGCACAGAGATGGAGAACATTTTCATCATTAACCACAGCATATTTGGAGTCTCTAACTCAAACTCTTTAGCACCACCAATAGGCCAAATTTGCACTAATGTCTGCTAATAATGTTTAAAAGTGTAAGGTCCAGAAGCAAAATTAAATTTTCCTCCTTGGCTCATGCTGAGTCTAATGCATGCCAAACTTTAAAACAGCAGGTCAACATTTTTCTCCATTTTGAATTTTGAAAAAAATCTACTTTTTCGAACTCGTTCTAAATGGTTTGTCCGACTTTCACCCAAACTGGTTCAGATCATCTTCAGACAGTCCTGGCCAAAAGTTAACAAAACACTTTCGATAAACCAAACTGTTCTTGTAAAGCGTGTTAACGAATTTGATACAGTTTGCGCAAAAATAGACATGAGGCTATATCTCTGCATTGATTTAGCAGATTTTGTCCAAAAATTGCCACTTGCAGCTATATTGTTTTTTTTTTTAATACTTTTTTTTTCTTACGGGACAATGACAAATAAATATTTGCTATTCCAATTTAAAATATTCAATTGCACTAACAATTTTTACATAGGCTTAACATAAAATGGTAACACTTTACAATAAGGTTCATTAGTTAATGTATTAACTAACATGAACTAACCATGAGCAATACATTTTGTTACTGTATTTACTAGTCTTCGCTAACGCTAGTTAATAAAAATACAGATGTTCATTGTTAGTTCACAGTGCATTAACTAATGTTAACAAGATTTTAATAATGTATTAGTAAATGCTGAAATTAACATTAGCAAAGATTAATAAACATATATAACATATACTGTATAAGTCCAGTTTATTATTAATGTTAACTAATGTAGTTAACTAATGAACCTTATTGTAAAGTGTTACCCATAAAATTTCTGATTGAGCCAATATTAACAGACTGTTGACACAATTGATAAAATTCAATTCACAGAAATTCAGTTAGGCCGATTTAAAAAAAAAAAAAAAAAAAATAGATGGAACCAGTCACTAGAAATTTTTTGATTTTGGGGAGGTCAGAAATAATTTACAGCAAAGGAATTTCATTTTTGTAATGTCTTTTGTTTGAACTGAAGTTCTTATTTCTCTCTCTCTCTTCATAACACTTATTATGAAGTGTTTCATAATAATCATCCCATGTTTCCTGCTCTATTTTTCTCCTTCTCTCCTCCTCTTCATCTCTTCTTTGTCTTTCCTGTTGTTTCTGTTTCTCCCATTCCTCTCGTTCTCTCTCCATCTCTCTGAACATCTTACATGAGTAGTAACTCTCTCTGTTCTCTTTCACCATGTTGTCTATCTTCTGCAGTAGATCAGTCACCTGTGTTCGGTCTCCAGTCTCTTTATTATTGAACACATGATATCTGTTTCCACACGATTCAATCAGGGTTTTAAGAGCAGATCCAGGTTCTCCTAGAAACTGTTCAATGGTTTTCTTCTGCAGAAATTCTCCTCTGGTGAAGAGCACTATGATGTACTTTAAAGAGTTTTCTCCAAACGTCTCTTGGATGATCTTCACTGCTGTTTGTTCTTCTTCAGTGAATCGTCCCAGTGGTATCAGTAAGAGAAACACATGTGGTCCAGGAAGAATCATAGAGATGCTGTTGCTGATTTCTCTCTGGATTTTTTGTCATTACTGAGTTCAGTATCAAAGCTCCCTACCAAGTATTGAGTACATATACAGTAAATGAACATACTTTCCAGAAGGCCAACAATTCACTAAAAATGTTTTTTTTATTGGTCTTATGAAGTATTCTAATTTGTTGAGAGTGAATTGGTGGGTTTTTGTTAAATGTGAGCCAAAATCATCACAATTAAAAGAACCAAAGACTTAAACTACTTCAGTCTGTGTGCATTGAATTTATTTAATACACAAGTTTCACAATTTGAGTTGAATTACTGAAATGAATGAACTTTTCCACAACATTCTAATTTATTGAGATGCACCTGTATTCACGTTTCCTCAAACTTTATGTAAATCAATTAAATCTCCACACATGTAAATGTTTTCATTGTCGAGATTATAATTTGCTCCTTCATAATAAATAGAATACAAACAAAATTTGGACACTGAAAAACTGGAAAACTCTCCACACAATGTAACTTAAAAACAGCGACAATATAAATTGACTTATTAATATAAAGAGTACATTTATCAACACCAGTTCAGCATGAACCAACAAAATTATGAATGCTTATAATGTTTCTGGCACATAAATGAAAGATTATCGTTCTGTAATCATCCAGGGTCAAAACATTATGCACAAATAGGCAAGTCTTAGTAGGCATTCAACACACTGTATTTAAATATTTAAGATCTATCATCAACTATGCACAATTTCTCAACTAATCACATGCTCCTCTATTCAACCCAAATCAAGCATTGTAATGCATCAGCTAATCAGGCTTTAACCGACCCATAATAATTAATTGGAAATCATATGCAAAAATCTTTTCTTTTTCTTTTTTTTTTTTAAACATTACAGGTTACATTGCTATGCCAGTAGGTGGGAGCAAGAGAGTCTTAATGAGTTAACCAATGAAAGAATACTATGACAACGATATCACTTTAAGGATATACAGCAAATGTGGAGGAATTATGATTCACACTAGTGCACTTATGAATAGATGTATTATAGCAAACCAAGTTTAATGAATCTCACACCTAACATACAGCATTATGGTCATTTCACACTGCCACAGATTTTGTTTTGTTTGATCAGTGCGTTCACCCTGCTGGAGTATGACCAGTGTGAAATGGCTTTTAGGTGCTTTGGGAAAAAAAAAAAAAAAAAAAAAAAAAATATATTATATATATATATATTATAATATATATATATATATATTATATATATATATTATTATTATATATATATATATATATATATTTTTTTTTTTTTTTTTTTTTAATATCTGATAAACTTTTGAATGTTTGAGGTTTTACTTACTAGTCAGATGGTACATAGTGCCTGGAGAAGTTCTTCAACAAAAGTTCCGCTCCAACTCTGCTGCACAGCCATCAGCATGGAAGAATAGGAACATAAACAATCTGTCACAGAACCCCACCAAAAAAAAATAAATGCATCATTCATTCATTCATTCATTCATTGAATGTAGCACACATTGATTGGAACATGTCGTGCACATCACAGACAGGCAGAAAGCCGCAGAAGTGAAGGTATTTCTGGTGCAAAACAACTGAGCGTCTTTGACAGCGGAATTTGAGAATTGAATAGCCACACGTGTGTATCAGTAAATCTGAAGCCACAAACAAAAGTTGCAAACTTGTAGATTTTTTTTTTCTCTCTCCCACAAAATGTTTTAATATCAAAAATGTAAAAGGTGTGTATTATAGTTTACACCTAGATGAACAGTTTACAGTTTGTTTTATGACTGTAAGTCATTCTCCTCAAATGCTATTGAGCTTTAAATTTGCGTTTGAGCCCATTCGGTACTGAAAAAAAAATAGAATTTGTAACAAATTATTTACAGTTTTATTTGAATAAATATAAAAAAAATGTAAAAGGTGTGCATTATAGTTTACACATAGATGTACAGTTTACAGTTGTTTTTATGACTGTAATTCATTCTGCTCATATGCTATTGAAGTTAGAAAAGTGTATACCAATTTACTTTAGAGACAAATAAATATGTAAATAAATTATGCCAGTCTGATACACATGTGTGGCTATTCTCTACAACTACAAATTCCGCTGTCACGGACGCTCAGTTGTTTTGCACCAAACGTTCCTTCATAGAAGCCCTCCCTCCCTTTCCAGTTGTGTTTGCTGGTGTGGAGGTGAGTGGGGATGAGCAAAAGACTAAGCTACCTGTGCCTCGAATTTACAGCTAATTATCCTAAAGACAAAAGGCAAATATAGTTAGTTTGTCCTGCTAACATCCATGACTCATGAGCTACCATGTAATAAGTTATCTAAAGTTTAGCTAAGGCAATATATCATGGGCGTACAGGATAACTTAATGGAGATACGACAGCTACAGTTAAATTAATAACGTCATCAGAATCACCATATATTGATATGCAAATCAGGCATTAAGTAATTAAAATACACTAATTTGCAGACATTTGACACAGATGAATAGGATAAACAAAATAACTAAATATATACATGTATGTATAGCCTACATGGTTCTTTTCACTGCAGTGTCTTCTCCATCCAGTCGTTTTGCCTTGTGGCTGTTCTCAGAGCTCTGAAGCAGTCAGTTTTTACTAGGACTAGTCTTTGCTGGTCGTCCTCTGTTTCAGTGTCTGATCTGTGTTGAGTGTTACCTGGCAGTGGTTCATCCTGTAATCTTTCTGAAGTACAAACCTCTCAGATATAGAGTAATCTGCTGCATCGTGGCCTAGATAATCACTCTTGGATCCTGATAAGAACATACACAGTTCTTATCATTTAATTCCATCCAGTTGCTTTGTCTTGTGGGTGTTCTCAGAGCTCTGAAGCAATCACGCCAGGAGAGAGAGAGAGAGAGGATGAATATCACATGAAGAGAAGAGTGTTTAATTATTTTAATAAATACAACCAACTGAGGTCTTAGAACAAACAAAATAACCTCATATAATCTTGAACTAGATAACTATTTTTTAAACATGACCAAAAATATATATATATATATTTTTTTATATATAAATATACCAACAATGACTGGAAAATGTAAAGATTGTAAATGTAAATAAAGATAATAATCAGTACTAACAAAAATTAACCATTTGACTTGAGTCAAATTTAGCAGTACTCACTGAGGATTGGATCATTTGAAAGATCAGTCTCTATGTCAGTGGGTCCAAAAACGTTCACCTCAGTTTTATCTTCATTCAAAAAGATTAAAGATTAAAAAGAAAAAGACTAGCCAAGATTTAACTTCATGTAAGCATCTTAGAAGAGGTCGACCGATTGTGGATTTTACTGATAACAATAGCTACGTTGGACCACACTGGCCGATACCAATTACTTACTTAATCATCTTCTTCCCACGCGAGACATAAGGCTGCGCTGATACCAGTTAATCAATCAATGTTTTTTTTTTGTTTGTTTGTTTTTTTAATAGTAGAGCACTATTTTACTTTTCATTCAGTATCCCTTTTTAAAATGATCTGAAACCAATTAATCAAACAATATTTTTTTAAATGGATACTGAAAATATTCATTAAATATTCATGTATATTAAATATATTTATTATATATTGATTAAAGTTAGTTCATAGTTCACTAAATAATGTTAACAGAAGCAACATCAAAATATTTAAATGTGTGATAACAAAATGTGTTAGTCACACACACACACCGAACAAAAGCGTAGCGCTGCATCTAGGAGAACTCACAGGTGTCAGGTGTCACACACACCGGACGCATAGTGTTCAGTTCAAGCATCGGTCTAAAACAGTTCATTTAATCACCAAACGTGCAAAAATTCACTTCAAGAATGATCATGGCATAGATGGGTTTGAAGTTTGGTGTTTAAAAAAAACAGAGCAGTCCTGACTGAATCCTTCACCAAAGCGCATTGTATTGTGGGCATTATTAGCCATTAGATTGTGCAGGGATCCACAAAAATTGACCTGAAATAGTAGACCATCTGAGGACTTTTGGCATACTCTGTTCAACATTCTATGCTTTGGGACACACTTATTCTAATCTCACATACTATTTAGGATGGATAGTATGAACAATGGGACACAGGGAGTGCCTGTCTTTATGAATGGACCACTAAATCATTGAATCAAATGATTAATTTAAAAATGCAGAATCATTCAGTAACAAAACACCACTGTGTGTTGCTCAGAGATGCGTGACTGTTCTGCTGTGATCTTTGTTTGGAAATACAAGAAAAAGCAAAAACTGTCATCATTGACAATATTGTACTAAAATGTTTGTTAACTCTTGTATAAAATCAATGTGAAATGTGCAATATGGTTTCATGGAGAACTTCACTTTCTTGGTCGTGTCATGTTGCTTAACTAGGCTAGCCTGTGGGCTATGTTATAAATAAAAATATGTTATAAATAAATAGTAAACCTGTAAAGACGATATGTACCACAGCTAGTTGGCTAAAACCTGAAAAGGACAAGACAGCAGAAACACTAAAATTACTAAATATAAAGTCATTTTCAGGTTTACGCTGAAGTACCTTCAGAATAATTTTTCCAGCTGATGAACGATGAAAACATTGCCATCTAATTAGAACCATCCTGCTTTAGAGAGCTTGAGCATTTAATATTCAAATAATCAAAATATCCCATGCAAAATAGTTTTCAGAAACAATATCTGCTTATCGTATCACACTATTGATTAATGTTGATTTCATTATTACTTGACTAGGAGTCTCATCTGAAATTTAGATAAAACTAGTGAGTTTGCAAATTTTTGTGAATTATACCATTAACAAAAGAAAATCATTACTCCATTACACCACTTTACTCCATTTCAATATCAAATCACGTCCAACTTCAGCTGAAGTCTCCACACTTTATTCTCCTCCTTCGCCAGACCGCAAGCAAATGTGTTTGTTAAAACACTGCTGTAACAGCTGAACTAAAAAATAAACCAAGGTATATGTCACAAACAAAGACGGAGATAACAGGTGAGTGAAAGACAGTGAGGTTTATTGACTGATCAGAGAACTGGAGAGTGCAGAGAATAGCATGGGTGAGTATCTTGTTAATAATGTCCAAAGGCCTTGACAGGAGGTTAACAGCTTTTCCCCGTATACAGGATCATCGGAGAACTGGAACCAGGAGACTTGGGAGTTCCTCTTGGTGAGAAGTTGAATAAACTGGGGAGAAACTTAGCACATCAACAGGTAAGTAGAAGTGGGTAGGTAATAATGGAGTCAGGTTACTTTTCAGCATGTGAACCGTAGACCGGACGATGAATGTCAGAGATAGTGAGTATTTATGGACGTGCTGATGAGGGTTGACAGGTGCGGGTGATTAGAAATCAGGTGACTGTGATCTGGTGATTGCCATGGGCGGCGGGGACTATGACTCTCTGACACTACCCCCCCTTCCAGGGGCGGCTCCTGACGCCCTTATACGGGGGCGACCTCGGCCTCTGGGTGCGGGACATGGGATCCAGGATATCGTCCCGGGTCACCCAGGATCTCTCCTCCGGTCCGTAGCCCTCCCAGTCTACAAGGTATTCTAGCCGGCCACCCCGTCGCCGTGAATCCAAGATGTCGTGGACCTGGTAGATTGAGGGTTGTTCCAAGATTTCTGGAGGAGGAGGCTCGTCCGGCTCGTGCTGATCTGGAGGGACAGAGGAACAGGTTTTAAGCAGGGAAACGTGGAAAGTGGAATGAATGCGATCCCTGGGGGGTACTTGGAGCTGGTACGTGACTTCATTTATCTGCCTCTGGATCTTGAACGGAACAATGTAGCGGGGACTCAGCTTCTTACAGGGCAAGCGGAGTCGCAGATCACGGGTGGATAGCCACATTCTGTCTCCTGGGTGGTAACTGTGGTTGGGAGCACGTCAGTTGTCTGCAAATGCCTTGTGTCTCCGCACTGCCCATTGTAGGTGGATGTGAGCAGAGTCCCACACTCTCTCGCTCACTCGGAACCAGTGGTCTACAGCTGGAACCTCCGAGGGCTCTCCCATCCACGGGAAGAGCAGTGGTTCGTAGCAGAGTATGCACTGGAATGGTGCTAGACCTGTGGTGTTCTGACGGAGGGAGTTTTGTGCATACTCGGCCCACAGGAGGAAACGGCTTCAGCTTTATTGGTCTTCCTGGCAGTATGCCCGGAAATACCGTCCGAGTTCTTGAATCTTCCGCTCAGTCTGGCCATTGGTTTGTGGATGATAACCGGAAGAAAGGCTGACTGTGACTCCAAGCAGGCGGAAGAAGGCCTTCCAAACGTGAGAGATGAATTGTGGACCCCGGTCTGACACAATATCCTCAGGAACTCCAAAGTTTCTGAATACGTGGTGGAATAGGTGTCCTGCAGTTTCTAGAGCTGTTGGCAATCCACGGAGAGGAATTAATTTGCATGCTTTAGAAAATTGGTCCACTGCCACCAGGATGCAGTTGCTTCCTTCAGATTCTGGGAGATCGGTCACAAAAGCAATCCCGATGTGTGACCAGGGTCCACGTGGAATGGGCAGAGGCACGAGCTTGCCCACCGGTAACTGACGAGGAGCGGAGGAAGTGGCGCAGACTGAGCAACTACGGACATACCTGGTGACATCACGGGACATACTGGGCCACCAGTACCGAGCTTGGAGGAGCAAGAGGGTCTGTTGGCTGCCTGGATGTCCAGATCCCGGTACCGTGTGAACAGAGCCCAGAAGGGATTGCCACAGGAGGATGGGACGTAAATCTTCCCATCTGTGCCTCCCGGCGGAGCAGGTTCTGGGAGGGTGGCAGCTCGGATGTCTTTATCCAGATTCCAAATGATAGGGTTGACTATGAGGCCTGGAGGGAGTATGGGTTCCGGGTCTGTGGGGGAGTCAGGCAAGTGGAGACGGGACAAGGCAGTTGCGGTTTCCGGGACGGTAAGTGATGGTGAAATTGAACATGGTGAAGAACAGGGCCCAGCGGGCTTGTCTGGGGTTAAGTCTCTTGGCTTCTCTGAGGTATTGGAGATTCTTATGGTCTGTGATAACCGTGAATGGATGGTTGGCTCCCTCCAGCCAATGCCGCCACTCCTCAAGGGCCAGCTTGATGGCCAATAACTCCCTGTTGCCGATGTCGTAGTTTTTGCTCCGCTGGGGTCAGTTTCTTGGAATAATAAGCGCAAGGCTGGAGGCGAGGAGGCTCACCGTATTGTTGGGACAGCACGGCTCCGACCCCTGTGGTTGAGGCATCAACTTCCACCACGAATGGAACATTGGGGTCTGGATGACGAAGGATGGGAGCCGTGCTGAATGCGGTCTTGAGACGCTGGAATGCTTCGTGGGTGCTGGAATTGAAGGACAGGGACTTTGGCTTTCCCCGGAGCAGTGTGGTGAGTGGGGCTGTGAGCAGACTGAAATTCTTGATGAACCGGCGATAGAAATTGGCTAATCCCAGAAACCTCTGAAGCTCTTTAACAGACTGAGGCGTTGGCCAGTCAGTGACGGCTGTTACTTTCCCCTGGTCCATCTGGATTCCATCCTCTCCTATGATGTATCCAAGGAACTGTACTGTGGGGCGATGGAACTCACTTTTCTAGCTTCAGGTACAGATGGTGTTGTCAGATTCTGGAGGACCTGTGCAACGTGTTGGCGATGGTCGGCCAGGTTCCGGGAATAAATCAGGATATCATCTATATAGACTATGACGAACCGATGGAGGAATTCCCGGAACACCTCGTTCATGAATTCTTGAAATACGGAAGGGGCGTTGGCAAGGCCATATGGCATAACCAGGTATTCGTAGTGGCCTGAAGGAGTAATGAATGCCGTCTTCCACTCGTCACCCTCCCGGATGCGAACAAGGTTGTATGCGCTGCGCATGTCCAGCTTCGAGAAGATGCAGGCCCCACGGAGTTCCTCGAGAGCAGCCGGGACCAGGGGAAGTGGATATGGGAGCTTTACTGTTTGGGCATTCAGTGCTTGATAATCTGTACATGGCCTCAAGCCCCCATCCTTCTTACCTGCAAAAAAGAAACTTGATGCCGCTGGAGAACTGGATGGCTGGATGTACCCCTGTTTAAGAGCCTCCTTGATGTATTCCTCCATGGCCTTGTGCTCCGGGATGGACAGTGGATATACTCTACCCTTTGGGAGTTTGAATACAGGCAGCAGATCTATGGCACAGTCCCATGGTTGATGAGGTGGTAACTGCATGGCTGCCTGTTTACTGAAAACATCCTGGAACGCCCGGTACTCAGATGGGATCGTGGGAATCTCGTCAGTCTCGGGGCTTTCAACCAGCGTGGAGGCTACTTGAGTCGTGGGGTTTTGACGAGGTGGTCATGGAACTTCCTTAATATAGTTTTGCAGACACCGTTCACTCCATTGGATTATCTCACTGGTTTCCCATCTGATTTCTGGTGTGTGGATAAGCCAGGGGCGCCCCATGATGATATCTACAGTGGATCCCTCCAGTACCAGAAACTTGATTTCCTCCTCATGCAGATTTCCAATCTTTAACTTCATCGACGAGGCCTCAAATCCAACACGCCCACGTCCTAGCGGCTTTCCGTTGATGGTCTCGACTCGGAGTTCCCGGGCACGCCGCTGAAGGGATAAGCATAGACGAGTTGTGAGGTCTTGTGAGATGAAGTTGCCCGAGGAACCCGAGTCGACTAGGGCAGAAGCTGAAACGGATTGGGCTGGAGTGAATAGTTGTACCGTGATCATAGATGATTTGAAAATGACAGGATCTACTTGAAGGGCACTCACTGCTTGACGTGGGGTCGAATGGGACCGGATCTAATTAAATGGTCCGCCGAAGCACAGTAGAGACAGAGGCCTGATGTCAGTCGGCGAAGTCTCTCCCTGTTGGTGAGACGAGCTGCGTCTACTTGCATGGGTTCTGGTACTGGAGGGTTGGTGGTGGGTGAGGTTGGCTGGTGTGCGGCTTCGGGTGTTTGGCAGGCTGATAAACGTTGGGAGATTCGATTGGCTCTCTGCATAAAACCTTCCAATCCCAGCGAATCGTCGTATATGGCCATCTGCGTACGGGATGGTGGTTTCCAGTCTTTGTCGAAACGCGCTAATGAGCGCAGCCTCGTTCCAGCCACTAGATGCCGCCAATGTGCGGAACTGCAGTATGTTCTCATGGGTAGAGGAAGTACCTTGACGCAGGCATAGAAGCTGATCTGACACCGAGAGCGCTCCAGAGGATGATCCAAACACTTCTTTGAAGTGATGAGTAAAGGCTTCATAGGAATTTATTATGGCAGTATTGGCGTCCCATATGGCTCTAGCCCATATTAGCGCTTTACCGGTTAGAAGGGAGATTAGAAAGGCCACCTTGGAGCGCTCGGTGGGAAATCTTTGTGGTTGCATCTCTAAATACAAGGCCACCTGTAGGAGGGAGCCACCACACCCAGCAGATTCACCCGCATATGCAGCCGGCAATGCCATGGGACTGGCAGAGGCAGACTGGGGAGGTGGTGTCGGCAGAAGTGAAGCCCGAAGAGTGTTGACCAGCTCCTTCAAAATCTCTGAGGGTGATGAAGGCCGGGGATCCATAGGTGTTACGGTGTTGGTTCGGTCTTCTGTCACAAACAAAGACGGAGATAACAGGTGAGTGAAAGACAGTGAGGTTTATTGACTGATCAGAGGACTGGAGAGTGCAGAGAATAGCGTGGGTGAGTATCTTGTTGTGTGATAATCGCCAAAGGCCTTGGCGGGAGGTTAACAGCTTTTCTCCGTATACAGGATCGTCGGAGAACTGGAACCAGGAGACTTTGGAGTTCATCTTGGTGAGAAGTTGAATAAACTGGGGAGAAACTTAGCACATCAACAGGTAAGTAGAAGCAGGTCGGTAATAATTGAGTCAGGTTACTTGTGAGTATTTATGGATGCGCTGATGAGGGTTGACAGGTTCGGGTGATTAGAAATCAGGTGACTGTGATCTGGTGATTGCCATGGGCGGCGGTGACTGTGACTCTCTGACAGTATACAGTAAGTGAGTACAAAAAACTAATTTAGAGCAACAGAAAATCTATTTAAATGGGTTTTCTATTTGGGGGGGAAAAATCCTCTAATGAGAACAACACAAGTCACTTCCAGCCGGTACACCATCTGTGTGTGTTAATGTCACAGTGAAAAGAGTTTTTAAAGTCAAACTCACAACATGTTATTTACTACACAGTTGCAGTTAAGTTACTTGTACCTGGAGCCTTGGTCATGAAGTTTATTTCTGGGATTTAGCAGAGTTTCAATTAGAGCTTTAGATGAAGTTGAAGACAGGCTAAAAATAAAAGGTAGTTAATGGGTGAGTATAATAGATTAAATGTAGTTATTCTGCAACAGTATAAGCTTTCAAGTTTTGTTGGGTTTTACTCAGTTCAGTCAGGTTTTATTTAATTATTTATATTTTTAATTTATTTTTTTGTAAATGGTTTGTAAAATATATTAATTGGTTACTGTTCAGCATCTCATTAATGAAGGACTAACAGCAGCACACGGTCTGTGTGAATGAGGAACTTTAATTTTATTGTTAGTCACCAGAAAATAACAGAAAATGTGAAAGTACAGCGTAATTTCAGAATAATGTTCAGATTACAATGATGACGCTACAAATATTTAAATGAAAACATCTAAAGTAAATAAAAACTTCCTTTAATATTGTGATCAGCATCTCAGGTTTCATCTACTGCAGAGAGATTTTACAGTCCATGAACAGCTGACATCAGTTTTCTATCTTTTTTCTCTTTTAAGGTCTGCTATAATTCATCATGTTTTAAAATCTACCAAAAGAAAATTAATTTTGTATGATCATTTTAGTTCAGGTCTATTCAAATCTGCTCCTGCAGAACTTTAACTCTAATCAAACCCCTCATCAAGGTCTACATGATCTTTTAATAACTGATAGGCATGTGCAGTAAGTGATTAACCTCTTTATGACTGAGCCTTCAGGAGCAGATGAGAATAAACCAGATTATATGAACAAAGAAAGAGAAATACCGGAAAACCGTCACATTTACTATAAAAGACAAGTGTAATTTGTTTGGCTGATCAAAAGTGTTTCACATGACATGACATGACCATTTACCTTCTAGCTCCTTTTCTAACCTTTGCACTTCATGTTTTTTACCTTCTAGCTCCCATCTTAACTTTTTCCCTTCATTCTCTTTATCTTCAAGCTCCTGTCTTAACTTTTTCCCTTTGTTCAGTTGTTTTTGAATCTCATCAAGTCTCTCCTTGAGATCCTGAACGTGCTGTTCTTTTCTCTTGATGAAATCATTCAGTTCTTCTCTTTGTTTTCTGGCTTCATCTTCATGTTTCTTCTTCATCTTCTTTATTTCTTCTTCATGTTTCTGTTTCATTTCATCACACTCGTTTTCTTCTCTGTATATTCTTTCCGTCTCCTCTCTTTCTCTTCTCTTGATCTCCTCCTCTTGATCTCGTTTAATATCTTCAATCATATTCTCCCATCTCTTTCTCTTCTCCACTCGTCTCTCTTCATCCTCTCGTTTTCTTCTCCTCCACTCCTCTTTTCCCCCTCGCTCCAGCTGCTCATGACGTCTCTCCATTTCACTTATTTTCTCTTCATATTCTCTCTTCTTCTGTTCTCTCTCTCTTTTCGGTTTCTCTCTCTTCTCCTCTATTATCTGTTCATCTTCATCTCTCTCTCTTTCAAATTTCATTCTCTTGTTCTCTAGTTCTTCTTGTTTATTTCTCAAATGTTTCTTGTGTCTCTCTCTTTCCTCTTCCTCTCTTTCTCTCATCTGTCGTTTCTTCTCTTCCTCCCATTCTCTCTGCTGTCGTTTAATTTCCTCTCGAGTCTCTTTTTTGTCATTTTCAGACTCTTTTATTTTTCTCCTCCATTCTTGTCTCTCTTTCTCTTCTTGTGTCTTCCTCATTTGTTCCTCTGAATCTCTCTTTTTTGTTTCCTCTTCCTGTTCTTTTCTTAACTCTGTCATGATGTGTTGATGATCATTTTTCATCTTTTCTTGATCTTGTTTATATTCTTCTTCTCTCTTTCTATCTTCTTCTTCTCTTTCTTTTAGCTGTTTTTCATACTGTATTCTCTGATCTTCATTCTCTCTCTTCATCTTCTCTATTCTTTGATTAAATTCATCTCTTTGCTGTTTCTCTTCTTCTGATTGTTTCTGATCCTCCGTCTCTCGTTTCTTCTGATCTGATTCTTCTTTCTCCTCAAACTCTCTCCTGAGTTTTTCCTCTCGTTCTCTGAACTTGTTCTCCTGCATCACTCTTTCCTCATCTATCTTTCGTTTCTTCTCCTTCAGTCTCTTTCTCATGCTTCTGTCTTCAATGTCATATTTGGCTTTTAATTCTTCAACTTGGTCCTGATTTTGTCTTTCGTTCTCTTCTATCATTTTCATTCTCTGTTTAGTGGAAATCGCTGCCTCCTCAAACATCTCATTAATGAAATATCGGCCCTGATTCGATTTCTTCATCTCTTCTATCATATTGAACAGATGAGTAACTTGTGTCCGGTCTTGTGTTTCTGTGTTGTTAAAAACCAGAAATCTGCCTCCACAGTCACTGATCAGTGTCTTAAGTTCAGCATGTCTCTCTACATATCGCTCTATTGTTTGTCCTCTCAGATCATCTCTAGTGAAGAGAAAAATGCATAAATTTGCTGCTTTTGTGCCAAAGATCATCTTGATCATGTCTAAAGTGTCTTTGTCTTCTATGGTAATTTTGTCCATATTAAACACAATGATGAACACATGTGGTCCAGGTGCTGACAGTGAAATACACTTCATTATTTCTTCCTGCACTTGTTCTTTTGTCAGTGTCGCGTCGAGTCCTGGAGTATCAATAACAGCTACTGATCGACCATCAACTTCACCAACTCTCTTCTGACAAACTGTGGTCACCGACTGTGAACTCTCTTCACTGTGAAACTCATTTTTTCCGAGGATAGTGTTTCCTGTTGCAGACTTTCCACTTCCTGTCCTCCCAAACAGCAAGAGTCTCAAACATCCTGGATCTGAAGATGAATCTTCTTCATCTGAAAATGACAATAATAGAGTTTACAGATTAACAACAATTGATTACATGTGGGACCCTGAGCAACAAGTCAAACTCATTTCAACTCAAACTTGAAATGCAAACTATTTGCAACAGTGTCAATATTTTTTGGGTCACCACTCATTTAATTAAATCAATTAAATGTAGGCTAACTGACTTCTCTGAATCTTAATGTTGATTATTATTGTTTATTATAATTATTATTATTACTGCACTGTTAGTAATATCTGTAAATTACACAGTATTAACTGTATTATGAACTGTATTTTACTGTATAACAATTAAACAGTATGTTATTTTGTGGGAAATATCCTCTGCATGCCATTAAATTACAGTATATTTACTCTAAATACAAATATATATATATATATTTTAAAAGATCCTGAAACCTGACCAACATTTTACATTTACATTTTACATTTATGCATTTAGCAGACGCTTTTATCCAAAGCGACTTACATTGCATTCAAGTTACAATTTTTACATTTTATCAGCTCTTGCTTTCCCTGGGAATCGAACCCATGATCTTGGTGTTGCTAGCGCCATGCTCTACTATTTGAGCTACAGGAAAGCAAATAAGAGAAAGACTTATTCTTGCTCCAAGAAGAAGAAAAGGAAGACACACACTCCACTATCGAGAGCACCACGGTGCATGTGTGTGTGTGTTCCTCTGCTCGTAAACACGCATGCATCGCGGTACTCTCGATAATGGTGGAAGACATGATTTGGAGGAGAAAAATTGTTAAATAAAGTTGTTATTTTTATTTTATTTTCACCCAAAAAGTATTCTCGTAGCTTCATAAAATTACAGTTGAACCATTGATGTCACATGGAGGGTTTTATCGATGTTCTTACTGTGTTTCTGGGCCTGGAAATATTTCAGTTATATTGCTGTCTATGGAGGATCTCTCTCTATATGGAGCTCTCGGATTTCATCAAAAATGTCTTCATTTGTGTGCCGAAGATGAACAAAGGTCTTACGGGTTTGGTTGAGTAATTATTAATGACAGAATTTTCATTTTTGGGTGAACTATCCTCTCAAGTCTCTTTAGTTTACAGACAGTGGTGGCTACACTGAAAATATAACCTTTTATTGATAATTTAAATTATTGTGAGTCTAGTGACAGACTTCTAAATGTGTAATCAGTGATGTATTTTCTCAGCAATATAGCAACCACATTAACTGCTGTGTAGTTCAATAAAAGCAGGGTGTCAAACTTGCAAATTTATTTAAAAATTAGCTGGTTATTGTTTTACTTACTGTTTGTGTGCTGAACCGCAGGAGTTCTCATATTAAGTTCATTAACTCTACGTTTTTCTTTCTCCTCTTCTTCTCTTCTTTGTCGTTCCTGTTGTTTCTGTTTCTCCCATTCCTCTCGTTCTCTCTTCAGCTCCTCTCGTATCTTTCTCTCTTGTTCCTCTATATCTTTAATGTCTCTTTTATATTGTTCTTCTCTTTTTAGATATTCCTCTTCTCTTCTCTTTCTCTGATTTTCACAGTTCTGTCTTTCTTCATCCATCTTCATCTTCATCCGTTCTCTCTCTTGTTTAAGATTCTGAAAATATTCATCCGATGTTTCCTGTTCCTTCTTTCTCCTCCTCTCCTCCTCTTCATCTCTTCTTCGTCTTGCTTCTTGTTTCTGTTTCTCCCATTCCTCTCGTTCTCTCTTCAGTTCCTCTCGTATCTTTCTCTCTTGTTCTTCTCTTTCTTTAATGTCTCTTTTATATCGTTCTTCTCTCTCAATAAATTCCTCTTCTCTTCTCTTTTTCTCTTTCTCATGATTCTGTCTTTCCTCATCCATCATCTCCTTCATTCGTTTTTTCTCTTTTTCATGTTTGGACTGAAGATCTTCTTTCTCTCTTTCCATTCTCTCCTGCATTGCCTGTTCTTTCTTTCTGCATTTATCCTCCTCTTCTTCTCTTCTTTGTTTTTCCTGTTGTTTCTGTTTCTCCCATTCCTCTCGTTCTCTCTTCAGCTCCTCTCGTATTAATCTCTCTTGTTCTTCTCTTTCTTTAATGTCTCTTTTATATCGTTCTTCTCTCTCTCTAAATTCTTCTTCTTTTCTCTTTTTCTCTTGCTCATGATTCTGTCTTTCTTCCTCCATCTTCATCTTCATCTTCTCTTTCTCTTCTTTATGTTTGTTCATCAGTTCTTCTCTTTCTCTGTTCAGTTGCTCCACTTTCTCCATCAGTATCTTCTTTTGTTGTTCTTGTATGTCTCTCTCCATCTCTCTGAACATCTTACATGAGTAGTAACTCTCTCCGTTCTCTTTCACCATGTTGTCTATCTTCTGCAGTAGATCTGTCACCTGTGTTCGGTCTCCAGTCTCATTATTGAACACATGATATCTGTTTCCACACGCTTCAATCAGGGTTTTAAGAGCAGATCCAGGTTTTCCCAGAAACTGATCAATGGTTTTGTTCTTCAGAAAGTCTCCTCTGGTGAAGAGCACTATGGTGTACTTTAATGAGTTTTCACCAAACGTGTCTTGGATGATCTTCACTGCTGTTTGTTCTTCTTGAGTGAATCGTCCCAGTGGTACCAGTAAGAGAAACACATGTGGTCCAGGCAGGATCATGTGGATGCAGTTGCTGATTTCTCTTTGGATTTCTTCATTACTGAGTTCAGTATCAAACAGTCCTGGAGTGTCGATCACAGTAATGTGTCTGCCATTGATTTCAGCTGTTTCTCTCTGACACACTTTAGTAACCGATTCTTCAGAAAAGTCTGATTTCAACACTTCTCTTCCTAAGATGGTGTTTCCAGTTGAACTCTTTCCAGATCCAGTTTTTCCCAGCAGCACAATCCTCAGTTCATCTTCTCTTTCTTTTGAATCTAAAGACAGATTTAAAAAAAATAATAATTAAAAACAGTATATTGAATTTCAACTGAATGTTGTCAATTATCTAGTTCATCAGATAATATTGTGTAGAATTTATACATTAAAACATCATATTATTTCTTCTGAACTCTGCATATGTTATTCTCACAAATTTGTGTAGACTTTAACAATCATGACACATTTGTTTAATCCATGCAGATTTCCTGATTATTACCTTGTGACTGAAACCACGTCTCTAATGAATGGATTCTCATCTTCATTTCTTTTATTTCCTTCAGTTTCTCCATCTGTGCCTCCATCAATGTCTCTGTGGAGAAACAAACAGCACTATTTTCCTCAACCATCTGCTCCAGTTTCTCCATCAACACAGACACTTGTGTGTTCAGGTCAATGAACTGATGTCGTCCTCCTAATCTCTGAATGACAGACTGTGTTTCTTCATTTAGTTCTGCTGTCTGATGCTCTGGATTCTGCTTTATGAGGATCATCATGTGTTTGTTGATTCTTGAGCTGAATATCCTCTGGATCTCCTCTATTTCTGCTCTGTCTTCATTATTAAGTGGAGCATCAGGAATGATGAAGATGAAAACATGAACTCCAGGATGACAGAGAGACACACAGCGGAGAGTCTGACGCATCACTTCCTCCTCTGAGAGCTGAGTGTTGAACAGAGCTGGAAGCTCCAGCAGACTGATCAGACGTCCATCAAGCTCCACGTCTCTCCTCACACACTCTGAGCTGAGCTCTGATCTTCTCTCGCTCTGCTTCAGGATCAGGTTTGAGATGAAGGATTTTAGTCCTCTGTTCCTCCCACACACAACCAGATTCAGTGTCACAGCCTCTGGAACTGTGACGAAGAAATAAACTAGTTTAACAATGTGGTCTGAACTTAAAAAGTTAGATTAATGCTGCGTTCATATGTCACAATTACTGCAATACAAAAAGCGTTTACAAGCTGTAATGCTTACCAAAGGGGCTGTTAATAAGTACTGATCATGCAGAGGGCCTAAACTTGCTTCAGGCCCTTTTCCTTTTTTGCTATTGTGAAACTAAACTATGGAAAAGTAATCTTACCTAAAATATTAAAGAAATGTGTCATCTTTAACTATTATCTTTAACTTACTTAGCTATTGACAAGAACAGATATTTTGACATGGGGTGCCCAAACTTTTGCATGCTAATGTAAGTATTTGCATAGTAACAATTTCTATTGTTTTGATTCAGTCGTCCAGCACACTGAATTTTGAATCTCAGTGCAATGCAATGGTATTGGTTGTATATACAGTAGCAAGCCATATACTGTATCAATGTGTATCAAAGGGATGGAAAACAAAAAGTACCGCTTAAGTAATAGAGCTTTTCAGGTGTTCAAAGTGGGATGTTTGGGACTAACCAAATCAGTTACCTGACATGAATCCCACTGACCTTACATTTTACTATCTGAAGACTGAAGGTAAAAAGATGAATGCAGGAGCTAAAACTGGCAGTAGAAGCATCATAACAAGGGAATTAAGTTACTTAAGGCTGGAATACACTACACGACTTTTGACGCACAAACCTCTTCCGGTTCCTGTCTGCCGTGATGCTCAGTGGTTTGCAATTGTAGCTCCATGTAGCTTCGCTTTTCTGTTGAAGCTCTATCTTACTATCATTCTCTGCTGTTTAAAGTAATAAAATATAACTTAATTCCCACCATATTTCTGATATTATCTATCAAACTAATCTGATTAATTTGATTGTTCGCTTTTATTCTAAAACAGCACGTTAGCTGGAAAAAAAAAACATTTTTTTTCCTCGCTCCGTTTCTTTTCTCTCTTGCAATGTTTTTTCACGAGTTCATCAAACAACAGTGGTAAGTGAATCATTCATCAATCACGGTGAGTAATGGCTTCTTCTCCTGCTATTGTTGTTTGCACCGCTTGCCACATGTATAGTTTATCTGTCTCTGTCGGCGACGAGGGGTTCACATGTGATAAATGCAGGGAAATAGTTAGGCTGACTTAGAAGATTTCAGAACTAGAGACACGCATCCAAACTTTATTTGAGGATAGTAAGAATGTGAGGGCTGTAGATACGGCTTTGGATGCTAGCTCAGGGAGTCATGTACATTGTTCGGTTCCTGTTGAGCCCATGCAGCAGGGCAACTGGGTGTCTGTGAGGCGGCATAGTCACGGGTCAAAACACCACTCTTCCGTTCCGATCAGAACATCGAACAGGTTCTCCCCACTCAGTGACACACCCACTGAGAAACCTGGTGAAAGTGCTCTAGTTATTGGCGATTCTATTGTATGGAACGTGAAAATAGAGACACCAGCCACCATAGTCCAATGTTTACCGGGAGCCAGAGTGCCTGACATCTTGGCAAATTTAAAAGTGTTGGCTAATGCTAAATGTAAATTCAAGGCAAGGTAAGGCAAGGCAAGTTTATTTATATAGCACATTTCATACACAGTGGTAATTCAAAGTGCTTTACATAAAAGGAAGTGAAATAGTTATTAAAAATAATAATAAGAAATTAAAAATAATAATAATCACAATAAAAACAAAATGATTTAAAAATTGATTTTAAAAGAATTTAAAACATTTAAGAATAGAAAGTGATTATACATAGTGCAATCAGTTCGGACGTAGCACAGTGCTCATTCAACAAATGCACAGCTAAACAGATGAGTTTTGAGTCTGGATTTAAATGTGGCTAATGTTTTAGCAGATCTGATCTCTTCTGGAAGCTGGTTCCAACTGCGGGCGGCATAATAGCTAAAAGCAGACTCCCCTTGTTTTGTGTGAACCCTTGGTATTTCTAACTGACTCGATCCTAATGATCTGAGTGGTCTGTTAGGTTTATATTCAGTGAGCATATCTCCAATGTATTCAGGTCCTAGGCCATTTAGAGATTTATAAACAAGTAAAAGTACTTTAAAATCAATCCTAAATGTAACTGGGAGCCAGTGTAAGGACCTGAGGACTGGTGTAATATGCTCAAATTTTCTTGTTCTAGTCAGAATCCTGGCAGCAGCGTTCTGGATGAGCTGCAGCTGTCTAATGATCTTCTTTGGAAGGCCGGTGAGGAGACCATTACAATAATCCACCTGCTGGTGATGAAGGCATGGACAAGTTTCTCCAAGTCTTGACTGGAAACAAAACATCTAATTCTTGCAATGTTTTTGAGATGATAGTAAGCTGATTTAGTTACTGCTTTGACATGGCTACTAAAACTAAGGTCTGTCTCCAGAAACACCCCAAGATTTTTGACTTGGTTTTTAGTTGATTGACCCCTAGAGTCAAGGTATGCATTCACCTTGAGAACTTCATCTTTGTTTCCAAATGCAATGACTTCAGTTTTCTCCTTGTTTAACTGAAGAAAGTTCTGGCACATCCAACAGTTTATTTCATCAATGCATTGGCAGAGGGAGTCAATGGGGCTGTAGTCATTTGGAGATAAGGCTAGGTAAATCTGCGTATCATCAGCATAGCTGTGATAGGCAATTTGGTTCTTTCTCATTATTTGACTTAGTGGGAGCATATACAGGCTAAACAAGAGCGGTGCAAGAATTGAGCCTTGTGGGACTCTGCATGTCATGGACGTCCACTTAGACTTATGCTCTCCTATACTCACATAATAACCTCTCCCTTCTAAGTATGACCTGAACCATTTGAGTACCATCCCAGAAAGCCCGATCCAGTTTTCCAGTCTCTCTAGTAGTATGTTATGATCAACAGTGTCAAACGCAGCACTAAGATCTAGTAGTACCAGCACTGATATTTTGCCAGAATCAGAACTGAAGCGAATATCATTTATTATCTTAATAAGCGCGGTCTCTGTGCTATGATGTGCTCGGAAACCAGATTGAAAATTGTCCAGGTATCCATTTGAGTTCAAGTAGTTGTTCAGCTGATTAAAAACTACCTTTTCAATAATCTTACCTATGAACGGAAGATTTGATATTGGTCTATAGTTGCTCAACATTGTGTTATCAAGATTGCGCTTTTTCAGAAGGGGCTTAACAACTGCAGTTTTCAGGGAGTTTGGAAAAGTCCCAGAAAGAAGTGAAGCGTTCACCTCTTCTAAGAGATCTGCTTCTAAACAGTTAAGCACACTTTTGAAAAAAGATGTGGGAAGTGTGTCAAGATAGCAGGTTGATGATTTAAGGTGCTGTACTATTTCTTTCAAAATTTTGCAATCAATTGCTTCAAAAACAGACATAGTCACTTCTTTTTGAAATTGCGGTCGAATCTGTGTGACCTGTGCAAAAGTAGATATGCCAATCTCCTTTCTGATATTATTGATCTTCTCAGAAAAGAAGGAAGCAAACTCATTGCATTTACTGTCGGAGAGCATTTCACTGGGAATCTGATTTGGGGGGTTTGTCAGTCTCTCCACAGTAGCAAAAAGAGTGCGAGAGTTGTTTAAGTTACTATTTATAAGGTTTGAGAAGAAGGTCTGTCTAGCTGTGGCTAGTTCCACATTGAAAGCATGAAGGCTGTCTTTATAGATGCTGTAGTGAATTTCAAGTTTTGTCTTCCGCCACATCCGCTCAGCTTTTCTGCATTGTCTTTTCATACTCTGAACTGCTGTTGATTTTCTCCAAGATGATTTTTGTCTGCCATCTTTCTTGCAGACCCTTGTCGGAGCAATATCATCAATAACATTCCTAACTTTTGAGTTAAAAGAATCCAGGAGAAGATCAGCAGAGTCTGCAGGAATGCTTGGTGTTAAAGATATAGCCTTCATAAATAGCGCACTAGTGTTCTCATTAATGCATCTCTTTCTGACAGAGACAGATCTAGATTCAGTGGTAACAGAGATCAATATATCAAAGAAAATACAGAAGTGATCAGATAGTGCTACATCCTTAACAACAATGGAAGAAATGTTTAGACCTCTACTGATGAGTAAATCTAGAGTGTGTCCACGATTGTGTGTGGGTCCATGCACATGCTGAATCAGGTCAAAAGTGTTTAAAACAGTTATAATTTCTTTTGCAGTTTTGATTTCTGCATTATCTATGTGAATATTAAAATCCCCTGCAATAGTAAAACAGTCAAACTCTGAGGAAATCATTGATAACAGTTCTGTGAACTCTTCAACAAAGGCTGGAGAGTATTTTGAAGGCCTGTAAATAATGATAAACAGAATGCGTGGAGCACCTTTCAGCACAATACCTAGGTATTCAAAGGACAAATACTGACCAAATGACACTTGCTTGCATTGATAAACATCTTTAAATAGAGCAGCTACACCTCCACCTCTCCTAACAGTCCTGCAGACTCTTGTAAAGTGAAAGTTAGGAGGGGCTGTTTCATTGAGGACTGTTGCACTGCAGCTGTCTTCAAGCCATGTTTCATTTAGAAACATAAAATCCAGGTTGTTTGTGGTTATAAGATCATTGATCAGAAATGATTTATTTTTTAGTGAACGAATGTTTAAAAATGCTAACTTGATGGAATTACATTTTGAATTACATTCAATAAGATTGTTATTCACGTCGGTGCTAATGATGTTCGATTTCGCAAGTCGGAGATCACTAAAAATAACATTAAAGCTCCATGTGTGAACTTGCAAGTACGATGTCAGACACTATAATATGCTCTGGTCCCCTCCCTGCTTACTCCCTTGACATTTCCCAACAGCACAGCAGTAATGAACTACTTTAATTCCTAGATCGATACTATTAGAGATAAAGTTGTATCCTTGCAGCCGTCAGCTACAGTATCGCATCAGATAGCGCACTATTGTCTCTGAGGAACAATTCCACTCATTCTCTACTCTAGGAGAGGTAGAATTTTATAAATCATCTGAATCAACAACATGTATGTTAGACCCTGTTCCATCTAAGCTCCTAAAAGAGCTGCTTCCAGAAGTCATAGATCCTCTTCTGACTATTATTAATTCATCATTGTCATTAGGATATGTCCTCAAAACCTTCAAACTGGCTGTTATTAAGCCTCTCATTAAAAAACCACAACTTGACCCCAAAGATCTAGTTAATTACAGACTAGGGGTGTCGCGATATACCGGTATTGATGATAACTGTGATACTCAAAGCAACAATTATCGATATAGTGTTAATTTAGTGTGTCACGATATACCGGTATTGGCGATAACTGCAATGTTTAAAATGAACAGAACTCTTATGATAACACATGTAAATACTTATGAATATTTTATTAGTCATAGAATGGGAAATGTTACATTAACCTGTTAACAGAGGTTTTCAGTGCTCATATATTTAAGTAAAGGGTGATTATTTTAATAAGTACCACGTTTTCTTTACTCGTCTTATTTTTGTATTTGCAATCAATACGGCCTGCGCGTAGTAACACTTCATTTCTTTGTTCAAATCTATTATTTACAGTTACACGATTAAAACATTGCTATATTAAACTCTGTAAAATGGTAAGTTGGTCGCAGTGCCATGCACTTAATGCCTTATCTGCAGCCGTTCTAGATGCACAATAAAACTGAATTAGCAGCGCTCTTATTGCATGACTTCAGTGACGCCGGCGTAACTATAGGTTAAAGAGCTTAAAATACGGTATACAAGTTAACAGGTTAAAGTATCAGTTTAGATGTTAATATGGCAACACTTTACAATAAGGTTTATTAGTTAATTACATTAGTTAACATGAAATAAGAATGAACAATACTTTTATTAATCTTAGTTCATGTTAATTTCAGCATTTACTAATGCATTTTTAAAATCACAAGTTGTGTTTGTAAACATTAATGCACTGTGAACTAACATGAACAATGAACAACTGTATTTTTATTAACAAAGATTAATAAATTGTGCAATAAATGTATTGTTCATTGTTCGTTTATGTTAGTTAATACATTAACTAATGTTAACAAATGACATCTTATTGTAAAGTGTTACCATTAATATTTATTCAACATACTGTTGAACTTGACAGTATTTTCTCTCCAAAGAAGACAGAGAAAGCCAGAGAGAGTCTTGTACCCTGTGTTTATAGTATCTTTATTTTCGTTTGGTGAAAAAGAAAAAGTCAATAAAGTAAAAAAAAATTTGACTGATATACCCCCCCACCCCACACACAAGGTTTCTATAGATATTGCAATATATCGATATCGTGGATTCTTATGGCCACAATAACCGTCAAGTCAAGTCACCTTTATTTATATAGTGCTTTTAACAATACAGATTGTGTCAAAGCACTTAACAGTATCAAATTGGAGGATAGAGTGTCAGTAATATATAATGATAAGATTAAACATTCAATTTTCAGTAAAAGGCATTTCTTTATTGAATTCAGAGATGTCATTGTCTAGCTCAGTTTAGTTTAAATAGTATCTGTGCATTCAATTTGGCGATAATCGCTAGAAATTAAGTGTCCCCATTTAATTTCTATGTGAAAAATCTAATATCGTGACAGCCTAATTTACAGACCGATCTCAAATTTCCTTTTTCTGTCAAAGATACTAGAAAATGTAGTATCTTCACAATTATATTCCTTCTTAGAAAAAAATGGTATCTGTGAGGATTTCCAGTCAGGATTTAGACCATATCATAGTACTGAGACTGCTCTCATTAGAGTTACAAATGACCTGCTTCTATCATCTGTTCGTGGTTGTAACTCTCTATTAGTGCTACGGGATCTTAGCGCTGCATTCGACACCATCGACCACAACATTCTTTTGAATAGACTAGAAAACTTTGTTGGCATTAGTGGAAGCGCATTAGCATGGTTCAAATCATACTTATCTGACCGACATGAATTTGTAGCAGTGAATGAAAAGGTATCATATCGATCACAAGTGCAGTATGGAGTACCTCAAGGCTCAGTACTAGGGCCGTTACTTTTCACACTTTACATGTTACTCTTGGGAGATATCATCAGGAAACACTGTTATTCTGATGACACTCAGCTCTATTTGAAAAACTAACGGAATGCATAGGCGATATAAAAAACTGGATGATGAGTAATTTCTTACTGCTAAATTCTGAAAAAAACAGAGGTGTTAATTATCAGACCTAAAACCTCTGCATGTAATAACCTAGATCACTGTCTAACACTTGATGGCTGCTCTGTCAATTCTTTGTCATCAGTTAGCAATCTTTCCTTCGAAAGCCACGTTTCTAGCATTTGTAAAACATCTTTCCATCTCAAAAATGACCTCAAGGTTAGATTATTGTAATGCTTTATTGGGGGATTGTTTTGCACACTTAACAAACAAACTCCAGTTGGTCCAAAATGCAGCAGCTAGAGTTCTTACTAGAACCAGGAAGTATGGCCATATTAGCCCGGGTTCTGTCAACACTGCACTGGCTCCCTATTAAACATCGTATAGATTTTAAAATAATGCTAATTACTTATAAAGCCTTGAATGGTTTAGCTCTTCAGTACTTAAGCAAGCTCTTATTATAGTCCTCCACGTCCGCTGCGTTCTCAAAACTCTGGCCGTTTGATAATACCTAGAATATCAAAATCAACTGCGGGCACCAGATCCTTTTCCTATTTAGCGCCCAAACTCTGGAATAATCTACCTAACACTGTTCGAGAGGCAGACACACTCTGTCAGTTTAAATCTAGATTAAAGACCCATTTATTTAACCTGACTTACACATAACACACTTACACATTTCTATTACTCAAATCCATTAAAGGATTGTTAGGCTGCATTAATTAGATCAACCGGAACTGAGAACACTTCCAATAACACACATGGTACTTGTTACGTCGATAGAAGAATGGCATCTACTCTATTATTAGTCTGTTCCTTTCTTATTCCGAGGTCACCATAGCCACCAGATCAAGTCTGTATCCAGATCAGATGGTGGATCAGCACCTAGAGATGACCTAGAGCCCTGAATGTCAGCGGAGACCAGGACAACTAGATGAGCCCCAGACACAGATCCCCAGTGAAGACCTTGTCTCCAAGACGGCCATCGGGACAAGACCACGGGAACCAGATGAGTCCTCTACACAATCTGACTTTGCTGCAGCATGGATCAACCTTCATCTAGCTGGAGGAGATCTGGCCCCCCTGGTTTCTCCCAAGGTTTTTTTTTTCTCCATTCTGTCACCGATGGAGTTTTGGTTACTTGCCGCTGTCGCCTCTGGCTTGCTTAGTTGGGGACTCTTAATTTCCAGCGATATTGTCGACTTGATTGCACAAATACTATTTAAACTAAACTGAGCTAGATGATGACATGACTGATTTCAATGATGAAATGCCTTTAACTGAAAATTGAGTGTTTACTATTGTCCTTTTGCATTGACACACTGCATTTTCCTATTTGATGCTGTAAAGCTGCTTTGACACAATCTGTATTGTTAAAAGCACTATATAAACAAAGGTGACTTGATTTGACTTGACTTTACTTTTAAAAGCTGATCAGACTTTAAAACACTAGGCATCATACATTTGTCAACTTTGTAAACAGTTACAGAGGAAAAAACGATGGGATCATACATTATCAGACTTTAAAGTCATTCTGATCACAACAAACTCACGCAGAAACGCAGCCTTGTTGCTAGGAGACGCATGACAAATGAAAACAATATGCGCTCTTAAATCAATTCAAAATATCAAACATGTTTCATGTCATCAGATTGGATAGATTCATAAGCTGCATCCCAATTAAGAGGCTGCATCCTTCTAAGGCTGCATTCGAAGACTGATTGCGTCACCACGGCGCGATGAAGGCTGTCCCAATTTGAAGGCTCCTTCAAAAACTACCTCCAAATGCACCTTCGTTTTCTGGGGAATAAAGAATACAACTGATGGGCCCTTTGCAGCCCAGGCTATCCTGAGATTCATTGCGCAGCAATGCTGGATTACACTTTTAAATGTAAGTCTTCGGTTTCAGCTTACTTTAATATCAAACAATACAAATGTGAAGAAAAAAAAATCTTTAAAGTGGTTTAAATCAGGGCTTGAAAATGAAAAAATATTCAATCGGTTCACTCTGAGCAGAATCGATATTTTAACATTTCTGTTCCTGCGTTCCTCTGTATTATTATCGTTCCGAAACCACTTTGCCTAGAAAAAAATACCGGTTAATAACGTTAAGTACAGCATTTTCTACTCAAAAAAAAAAAAAAAAAAATCAGGAAGAGATCTGGTATCTTAACCCACTGTGCTTAGTCACAGCCAATACCGCATCATCTTTTCTAGATTTTGGCCAAATTATAGGCTACTAAACAAAAGAGAAAAAAATATATATGTTAACTCTTTAAAAACATTAAAGTATTTTTTAAGATATTTAAAAATGTTTGCTACATTGTTAAAACGATGCTACTCGTATAAAATTGAGTTTTGAAAGAATAAAAAAAAAAAAAAAATCGCGTAGGCTCACGTTGCATTTTATTAGGCTACATTCAGAAATAATGTGCTACAATGCCGGTAAAGCAAAATATTTACAAATAATATAAAAACCATTGATATATATATGTATATATATATATATATATATATATATATATATATATATATATATATATATATATAAGTTAAGGAAAATGAGCAATTGTCCTATTGCAAGTTTGCCTTTTTATTTCTTTAATACCTTTTTATTGTAACTACAATTTATTATATGTGTTTATTACGAAAGACACCACATGTTATTGTATTAATTTTATTGAAAGTAGTTTATCAAGAAAGACACAACACATGGTATTGTATTAAGCATTTATTGAGAAAGTGTTATAGCATATATCAATAGGAAGATAGTCAGAAAAGAAACATGTATTAGCCAGAGCTTTAAGGAAAGGAATGTTACCGTTGAGTGATGTGTTGTGGACGCAGCGAAGGAGACATCTTAGAAGAAAGTCCCGGAGAAGAAAATGGAGGACTTTATATAGGAGTCTTCTGAGGGAAATTCAGGGAAATTCCAAGACCTCATGACATCAAGACATTGGAATCCACCTGCTGTCTATAAAGGGCTAAAGTACGACGAAGAGAATCAGATGCTGGTTCTGCGTGACAGCTCTCCGGTGCCAGACTGCCTTGCCAGAGATGCCAAGAAAACCGAGCTTGTAAACCTTAGTCTTTATTTCTGTTTTTATATTTTATTTGTAATGTATTTAACCTATATACAATAAAATTATGTTTAATAATAACTAAGAAGCTCGCCTGCCTGAAGAGTCTGATTTATAGACTTGAGCAAGAACAGACCACGGAGAAGTCTTCTGAGACCTATTTTGTGAGTATGAAATTTAAATGCTTATAGGATAGGACAGATTCGACTTTCTTTACCTAACCTGATAATAAATAAAATAAGGTAGAAGGTGTATGGAATTTAGCACCGCAAAACAATATATATATATATATTTCCCACTGTATGATTATTTGTTTCCTTCTCTCCACAACAAATCCTCTAAAGTTAAGGCTATGAGTTTAGGCTATTAAAAAGTCAATCCAAAAACTAATTAATTTAAGGTAACTGGTGCCTACCTCTCATTCGATACAAATCCAAATGTTTCCATATTCGCGCTGTATCTGGATGCTAAAATATTATGTAATAGGCTTTGTACTTCACTTGCATCGACATCATCCTTCACATCGCCGGTGGTCACGCTGAACACAACAGATTGTACAATGGGGCAATGTAACTTTTTATATGTTTCTTTAAATGTACTTTATTTTGATAATGAAGAGGCTGCAATGTCGCAAAATATGTTGTCTGTGTGCACGCACCGGCGTGATGGTCATAACCAACACTGGTTGGTTATACAGAAAGAAGCTAAACATCATTCAAAACTATCAAGATTTGCAAAATAAATAAAACTGTAAAGCTTTTGTAAAAATAAAGATACTATTTTCTGTTGTCTTGTTTTCCTTTCCGTGAACTTTGGATTGCGTCCCAATGAACCGAAACTAAGCACATTTTTTTTCTTTCATTTTGTTAATCCGTCAATGATTAAAGTGAAATAGGCAGTACCGCTGCTCCCTATACGCAGAGTATACAGTTTGCGTAGGGCACCATCTCCCAGGGGGCACCATCCCAGTTGCCCAAAAAAATATTCTATATAATATTAAATCTATAATATTAAAATTAACATACACATATACATATACATAAAATATAAACATACATCATTATAAAAAATGCATTTTACGGTGAGCGCAGAGCACACGTGACGCACCATTCCTGCATCCGCGCACGCGCCCGCTCGCACCTCATGTTTGCGGCTGAGTGCAAATGATCATAATTGATGGACAACTATAGCCGTGAGCAATCACAATCCGGTGCCGAGAAAAGAAAAAGAAAAAAGATGAAGCCCGTGCATCACTTTCACTTTCTGTGCATCCGAATTAGAAAATACAGAAAACATCCAAACCAAAGTAATAGTAACAATTTAATTGATGTTCAACAAATAAAAAAAACAATATAATACAGATAAACACATGATAAAGCTTGGCTTGCTGAATATCTCAGATCATTATCTAGTCTCCTGTATATTCCATATAGCTAAAGCTGTAAAGCCAACTCCTTGTTACAAATATGGTCGAACCATTACCTGTACCAAAAAAGACTGCTTTATAAATAATCTTCCTGACTTATCTCAGTTCCTCAGCATATCCAATAGCTCAGAACAACTTGATGATGTAACTGAAACTATGGACTCTCTCTTTTCTAGCACTTTAGATGCGGTTGCTCCTTTACGCTTAAGGAAGATTAAGGATAAGAGTCCAACACCGTGGTATAATGAGCACACTCGCGCCCTAAAGAGAGCAGCCCGGAAAATGGAGCGCAGCTGGAGGAAAACTAAATTAGAGGTATTTCGTTTAGCTTGGCGGGAAAGTACCCTATCCTACAGAAAAGCATTAAAAACTGCTAGATCTGATTACTTTTCGTCTCTTCTAGAAGAAAACAAACATAACCCCTGGTATTTATTCAATACAGTGACTAAATTAACAACAAATAAAGCATCAACAGGTGTTGGCATTTCCCAAGAGCATAGCAGTAATGACTTTATGAACTACTTCACTTCCAAGATCGATACTATCAGAGATAAAATTGTATCCTTGCAGCCATCAGCTACAGTATCGCATCAGATAGCACACTATAGATCCCCTGAGGAACAATTCCATTCATTCTCTACTGTAGGAGAGGAAGAATTGTATAAACTTGTTAAATCATCTAAACCAACAACATGTATGTTAGACCCGATTCCATCTAAACTACTAAAAGAGCCGCTTCCAGAAGTCATAGATCCTCTTTTGGCTATTATTAATTCATCATTGTCATTAGGATATGTCCCCAAAACCTTCAAATTGGCTGTTATTAAGCCTCTCATTAAAAAAACACAACTTGAACCCAAAGATCTAGTTAATTACAGACCGATCTCAAATCTCCCTTTGCTGTCAAAGATACTTGAAAAGGTAGTATCCTCACAATTATATTCCTTCCTAGAGAAAAATGATATCTGTGAGGAATTCCAGTCAGGATTTAAATCGTATCATAGTACTGAGATTGCTCTCATTAGAGTTACAAATGACCTGCTTCTATCATCTGATCGTGGTTGTATCTCTTTATTAGTTCTACTGGATCTTAGCGCTGCGTTCGACACTATCGACCACAACATTCCTTTGAATAGACTAGAAAACTTTGTTGGCATTAGTGGAAGCGCCTTAGCATGGTTCAAATCGTACTTATCTGACCGCCATCAGTTCGTAGCAGTGAATGAAGAGGTATCATATCGATCATAAGTGCAGTATGGAGTACCTCAAGGCTCAGTACTAGGGCCGTTACTTTTCACGCTTTACATGTTACTCTTGGGGAGATATTATCAGGAGACATGGTGTTAGCTTTCACTGTTATGCTGATGATACTCAGCTCTATATTTCTTCGCGGCCTGGTGAAACACACCAAATTGAGAAAGTAACGGAATGCATAGTCGATATAAAAAACTGGATGACGAGTAATTTTTACTGCTAAATTCTGAAAAAACAGAGGTGTTTATCGGACCTAAAAACCCCACATGTAACAACCTAGAACACTATCTAACACTTGACGGCTGCTCTGTCAATTCTTCTTCATCAGTCAGGAACCTAGGTGTGCTGTTTGATAGCAATCTTTCATTTGAAAGCCATGTTTCTAGCATCTGTAAAACTGCATTTTTTCATCTCAAAGGCATATCTAAATTGCGACCTATGCTCTCTACGTCAAATGCAGAAATGTTAGTTCATGCGTTTATGACCTCAAGGTTAGACTATTGTAATGCTTTATTGGGTGGTTGTTCTGCACACTTGATCAACAAACTACAGTTAGTCCAAAATGCAGCAGCTAGAGTCCTTACTAGAACCAGGAAATATGACCATATTAGCCCGGTTCTGTCAACACTGCACTGGCTCCCTATCAAACATCGGATAGATTTTAAAATCTTGTTAATTACTTATAAAGCCCTGAATGGTTTAGCTCCTCAGTACTTGAGCAAGCTCTTTTCACATTATAGTCCTCCACATCCAATGCGTTCTCAAAACTCTGGCCGTTTGATAATACCTAGAATATCAAAATCGACTGCGGGTGGCAGATCCTATTCCTATTTAGCACCCAAACTCTGGAACAATCTACCTAACACTGTTCGGGAGGCAGACACACTCTGTCAGTTTAAATCTAGATTAAAGACCCATCTCTTTAGCCTGGCTTACACATAACACACTAATACGCTTCTATTATTCAAATCCGTTAAAGGATTGTTAGGCTGTATTAATTAGATCAACCGGAACCGGGAACACTCCCCATAACACACGGTGTACTCGTTACATCGTAAGTAGAATGGCATCTACGCTAATATTTGTCTGTTTCTTTCCTATTCTGTTTCTCAGTCTGTATCCGGTCAGATGGTGGATCAGCACCAAGAGATGATGTCAGCGGAGACCAGGACACCCAGATGACCCCCAGAGACATATCCCCAGTGAAAACCTCGATTGAATACAATAAAACTAAAAAAATATATAACAAAATAACTAAAATATAATAAAATACCTAACTACATAATACTACTATTGTTAGAACTTGCAACAAAATTAAAATAGAAATATAAACTTTTGAACTGTGGGTTTCGTCTGGTCAGAGGAGAACTGACCTCCGACTGAGCCTGGTTTCTCCCAAGGTTTTTTTTCTCCATTCTGTCACAGAGGGAGTTTTGGTTCCTTGCCGCTGTCGCCTCTGGCTTGCTCAGTTGGGGACACTTAATTTCTAGCGATCATCGACGATTTGATTGCACAGATAATATTTAAACTAAACTGAGCTAGACAATGACAAGTTCAAGTTCAAGTTCAAGTTGAGCTTTATTGTCATTCTACTACATGTGTGGACATATAGTGGAACGAAATGTCGTGTCTTGCAGGACCACGGTGCTACATACTAGTTAGACATGAGATACACATACAGCAATGCAAATATAGGAAACAAATAAAATAAAATAAACACAATAGGGCTATACAACAGTTTAACCATCTGACTATACATATACTATAACTACTATACCTAGTTGACTACACATACACAAACTGAGATTGTACAAGAACTTTACATAAATACTGTACATGAAATAGTGCTAAAGAGATATTTGTACATGAAATTGTGCAGGAAATATATATTTTTACATTAAATTGTTCGAAAGAGAGATTTTGTGGGAAGCAGCGCATAGTGCAAAAGAGTTAGTAGTGCAATGCTCCAGTAAACATTTTTTTGTAGTGCAATATTCAAGTAAACATATATTATCTTATTGAGTCTTTGTTGCAGGGAGTGTTTATAGAAAGTGTCTAGTGTGCATATGGTGGGACGAGTGCGTTACTACAGGTGGTTTGTATAGCCCACTCACCTGTGTGTAGCACACCCAGAATTGCACTTAGGAGAAATTTGTCAGTAGTTATTTATGAGTTGGGGGGCTGAGGTGTTCATGGTTTCAGAGCGGGGGCAGGGAGATTGGAGTTAAGAGCTCTCACAGCCTGGGGAAAGAAGCTGTTGAGCAGTCTGACAGAACGAGCTTTGATACTCCGGTACCTTTTTCCTGATGGCAGGAGCTGGAAGAGGTGGTGGGAGGGGTGGGTGGGGTCCTTCACGATGCTGGAGGCCTTGCTGGAGCATCGTGCAAGGAAAATGTCCAGGATGGAGGGAAGAGGGGCACCGATGATCTTTGCGGCAGTGTTCACTGTCCGTTGTAGGGTCTTGCGGTCAGCAGCACTGCAGTTCCCATACCAGACAGTGATGCAGCTGGTCAGCACACTCTCAATGGTGCCCCTGTAAAAGGTGGTGAGGATGGGTGGAGGGAGACTTGCCCTTTTCAGCCGACGGAGAAAGTAGAGGCGCTGTTGTCCCTTCTTGTTGAGTGACGTGACGTTGGTGGTCCAGGTGAGATCCTTTGTGATGTGCACCCCCAGGAATTTAGTGCTACCAACTCTCTCCACGGTTGAGCCGTCGATGGTCAGTGGGGGGTGGTCAACAGAGTTTCTCCTGAAGTCCATCACAACCTCTTTTGTCTTACTCACATTGAGGGACAGGTTGTTAGCACCACACCATTCAGCCAGCTGTGCCACTTCCTCTCTGTAGTGCGTTTCATCGTTGTTGCTGATGAGGCCTACCACAGTTGTGTCATCAGCAAACTTGATGATGTGGTTGGAGCTGGACTTGGCAGTGCAGTCGTGGGTCAGCAGCGTGAAGAGCAGCGGGCTGAGCACACAGCCTTGTGGGGCCCCTGTGCTCAGTGTGGTAGTGCTCGAGGTGTTGCGGCCGATACGGACTGACTGAGGTCTTGCAGTTAAAAAGTCCAGGATCCAATTACAGAGGGAGGTGTTAATGCCCAGCAAGTTTAGTTTGTGGATGAGCTGTTGTGGGATTATTGTATTGAATGCTGAGCTGAAGTCGATGAACAGCATTCTTACATAGGAGTCTTTCTGTTCCAGGTGAGTAAGAGCTAGGTGGAGAGTGGTGGATATTGCATCGTCCGTGGAACGGTTTGGACGATATGCAAACTGGAATGGGTCCAGCGTGCTTGGGAGACTGGACTTGATGTGATGCATGACTAACCTCTCAAAGCACTTCATCATGATTGGGGTCAGTGCTATGGGACGATAGTCATTCAGACAGGACACATCTGACTTCTTTGGTACTGGGATTATGGAGGTGGATTTGAGACACGTGGGGACGACTGCCTGGCTCAGCGAGATGTTGAAGATGTCTGTTAAGACATTCGTCAGCTGTGCAGCACAGTCTCTCAGTACACGTCCAGGTATGTTGTCAGGGCCCGCAGCCTTTCGTGGGTTAATCCTGGATAGGGTCTTCCTTACATCAGCTGGGGAGAGACAGAGTACCTGGTCGTTTGGAGATGTGGGTAGTTTCTGTGCAGGTGTGTCGTTCTGTATCTCAAATCGTGAGTAGAAGTGGTTGAGTGCCTCTGGTAGGGATGTGTCATCGTCACTGGCCTGTGGCGGGGCCTTGTAGTCAGTGATGGTCTGAATGGCTTGCCACAGGGTCCGAGTGTCTTTACTGTCGCTGAAGTTGTTATTGATTTTTTTAGCATACTGATGTTTTGCCTTCTTGATGCCATGAGACAGATTGGCTCTTGCTGTTTTGAGGGCTGCTTTATCTCCTGATCTGAATGCTTCATCTCTGGTCTTTAGCAGCCCACGAACCTCTGCTGTCATCCATGGCTTCTGGTTGGCACGTGTGGTGATGGTCTTGGTGACTGTCACATCATCTATGCACTTTTTGATGTAAGCAGTCACAGTTTCAGTGTACTCCTGTAGGTCTGTGTGGTTGTTGTAGGTGGCCGCCTCTTTAAACATGTTCCAGTCTGTGTCCTGGAAGCAGTCCTGCAGTGCTGAGGTGGCATTTTCTGGCCATACCGTGATTTGCTTTTGAACCGGTCTGGTGAGTTTCAGAAGCGGTGTGTATGCTGGGATTAGCATAACAGAGATGTGGTCCGAGTACCCGAGGTGGGGGCGGGGTTCAGCTTTGTAAGCGTTCTTTTCTGTTGTGTAAACAAAGTCCAGTGTGTTATTTCCCCTTGTTGCAAAGTTCACATGTTGGTAGAACTTTGGCAAAACTGTCTTTAAGTTTGCGTGGTTGAAGTCACCGGCTATGATGAAAAAGCCGTCGGGGTTATTTGTTTGTTGTTCGCTGATGGCGCTGTACAGTTCACGAAGCGCGTCCTTAGCGTTTGCACACGGGGGGATGTAAACCGCGACAATAACAATGGCCGTGAACTCCCGCGGCAGATAGAACGGTCGACACTTCACAAACATAAACTCCACCAGCGATGAACAGTGTTTTGATACTAACGCAGCATTGTTACACCATTCTTTGTTGATATACACACACAAGCCACCGCCGCGAGTCTTACCAGACAGTGATGAATCTCTGTCCGCGCGGTAGCAGTTTAGTCCGTGCAGCTGAATGGCGGAGTCCGGGATGTTGTCCTTTAGCCATGTTTCAGTGAAAACAAACACACAACAATCCCTTGTCTCATGCTGTGTAGACCAACTGAGTTGAATTAAGTCCAGTTTGTTTTCCAGAGAGCGAACGTTTGAGAGCATGAGTGTTGGAAGAGCCGGTCTTGAGGGGTTTTCCCTCAGCCTAGCTCGTATACCTCCGCGCTTACCGCGCTTCCGTCCTCTCTCACACCGCTTGCGACGCCGCCTTGTGCGGGTAGCGTCAGTAGGCGAGGCCGCGGTCTCGAGGTCCGGCTCCAGCAGTAAACAAAGGCCTCGTAGCTTCTCAGTAGCCGCCGGCGAGAGTTTGTGTTTGTATGTGTTGTTGATATCCAAAAGGCTTTGGCGATCATAGATGTATCCCGGAGTGATCTCCCGATGAATTAGCGGTGAATTGACATTGTTTGGAGACGAACAGACGACATTAAAAGACATAAAAGCACCGTCTTTGGGACCTGAAGAAGCCGCAGCGTCCGTGCGCGCCGCCATCTTGGATCATTTTCTCTGAATTCAATAATGAAATGCCTTTAACTGAAAATTGAGTGTTTAATCTTACCATTATACATTACTGACACTCTATCCTCTAATTTGATACTGTTAAGTGCTTTGACACAATCTGTATTGATAAAAGCGCTATATAAATAAAGGTGACTTGACTTGACTTGTGCACACTAGTACCAGGTACATTCCTGTGAATCTTTTTTGGCTGTTGATGTTAATAACGCGTTTTAATGTCGGTAATAATTTAACCACCAACAACGTATCTAATATACTCTGAGTTTCGAAGTTCTCTTACGAAAATTAGCCATGGTTTTACAACGAATAAAACCAAAAATCATGGTTATTGTAGCCATGGTAACAAATCAACCATGGTTTTGTTACTTCAAATAACAGTTTACAAATAAGTACTTAGGATAAATATATATATATATATATTTTTTTTTTTTTTTTGTGGTTATAAAAGCAGACCTAAGTCAACAACAGCCTTTAAAATTACTTAAAATGCATTATATTAAAATTAGGTAATAATGATTGGTAAATTAAAAATGATATGGTTTCGTTGAATAACACTGTTAAAATGCATAATGTAATACAAAATAAACAATTTATGTACATTACATATTGTTACAAATGCCTATAAAGTGTGCCAAAGGCCTGGTAATTGCTGCTGTTACACTTACAGGACGATCAAATCCTTTAATATTGTCCAAACATTTAGGATAATTCAAATATCCACTTAATCTTTAATTTTTGGCCACCTTTTTGCAATAGATGACACAGCCTGTACTTCCTTCGTCAGCTGAAAAAGTTCAACCTGCCACAGGAGCTGCTGAAACAGTTTTATTCAGCTGTTATTGAGTCAGTTCTGTGCTCCTCCATAACTGTCTGGTTTGGGTCAGCCAGCAAATCAGATATAAGACGACTTCAACGGACTGTTAGGACAGCAGAAAAGATCATTGGTGTGCACCTGCCCAGCCTTCAGGACTTGTACAACTCCAGAGTGAAGAAACGGGCAGGTAGCATCATCAAAGACCCCTCTCACCCCGGACACAACCTGTTTGCACTTCTCCCTTCAGGCAGACGCTACAGATCTCTGTGCACTAGAACATCTAGGCATAAAAACAGTTTTTTCCCCCATGCCATCTCCAGCTTAAATAGCTAACACATGGATCATTACCTGTGTTCTGTAATTCATTCTCCATCTTTAATTATTGCCTCTTTCTCAAGTACTATGTAAACACACATACATATCTGTTTATTTATATAGCTGTATATATAGTAAATAATGCACAAATCTGTACATAAATCTACTGTTCCAGATTCATACTTATTATTATTATTATTATTATCCATTGTTAAGCCTTACTATTTAAATGTTTTTTCTGTTCTCATGTCAGATGTGTATGTATGAATGTATGTACCAGGAGCACCCTAAAACCACAACAAATTCCTCGTGTGTTTGCGCACACCTGGCGAATAAAGCTAATTCTGATTCTGATTCTGATTCTGAGCCTCTATAATTTCTTCAACAAAAACATGTGGACATTAACCATGGTTTTATCGTAGTAAAACTGCTTAATTATCTATTGCGTGATTTCTGAATGCTTGAGACTATAAAATCAATCAACAACTGTAAATTGTAGTAGGTAGCCTAACTGTCTAGCTAAAATTGTAATTTGTAAATAATATAATTTAATTACAATTTTTTTATTTATTTATTTACTTTTATATTTTATTAAAGTTCTATTTGATCCCTATATGTTTTTTTTTTACTTCCATAATATTTGACAAAGGGGGCACAACAATGCAATTCTGCTTAGGGCACCTTTTTGGCCAGCAGTGGCCCTGGAAATAGGCCTACATTTCATGTAGGCTCTAGGCCAATATAGGCTATTCTTTTTATGTTTTTATTCTGTTTTCTCTGTTCACTGAAGCGCTTCAGGTGTGATCTGTTGAATTGGATGAACTCTAACGCCGGGGCATTGCCATTGCGACTACCTATGATGAATTCACAGGTGACCGCGGACATTACACTCATTAGATGTCTCAGCGTCACATTTGCATAGGCCGTACTACTTCAATTCGTGATTGGCTGACAGCAAATTTCAAATATTAAATGGAACAATAAAATAACGTTATTAACCGGTTACTAGCCATTTCAATTTTTTGATTCTGTTCGGAACTATAAAATTTGATTTCGTTTCTGTTTCTGTTCCTGTCAAAATTTTGTTTGGTTTTCGTTTTCGTTCCTCCAGTAATCAGAGCCCTGGTTTAAATGTTGACTTTTTACTGAGATGTGATTTATACATGTTATTATGCACATTAATGGGCTAAGGTGAGCAGATTGTGAACCCTATTTAGTTTTCAGACTTTGTAATATCACTTTCAAAAAAACGTCCAGTACAAATTACTGCCGCTTGTCAATGGCAGCTGTCGCAGTTGCTAGGCAATAAGATCAATCCTTCATAGGCTAGACCGTCCCATTTCACAATAGAAGATGTATGACATCAATATAAGATGTATTGTACTGTATATAACTGTTATCTTATCTCTCACAAAGATGCCTTATTCAAAAATAAATGAATCACTCACCCAGTGTCTGGATCTTCTGCTGTAACTCTTTGATGTCATTGTCTCTCACTCTCAGTTTCTCCTGTAGATCATGTCTGACTCTCTTCTCTGGAGCTCTCATATACATCTGAAGAGAATAGGGTTCAGTCTTCATGCTGTCTATAACATCTAGAATCTTTGAGATCTTTTCAGAGTTTTTCTGGCCCTTTAACCCCATCACACTGCACCAGCTCCCATAGAGACTCGCAATCCTCTGAGATTCTGTGGATAAAACTAAATCTCTCACACTTTGGTCAACAGAGAGTTCAGTGATGAAAAGCACCATGAAGTGCTCTTGTGAGTTAAATATTCCTTTAATCTTCTCCATTTCTGCTCTGTCTTCATTAGTAAGTGGACAGACAGGAGTAACGAGGATGAACTGATGAACTCCAGGATCACAGAGAATCAGACAGTGGAGAGTCTCCCGCATCACTTCCTCCTCTGAGAGCTGAGAGAGAGCTGGAAGCTCTGTTACACTGATCTGACGACCATGAATCATTCCCTCTTTCTTCACACACTCTTTTCTCATCTCTTTCTGAGGTTTACTCGTTACCCCTCTAAACATTTTAGACACTGAGTTCTTGAGTGTTGGGTTATTTCCACACAGCACAATGTTCAGCTTTGGTTTCCCAGTAGTCCTCACTGAAAACATTCATTAGAAACAGATGGTTTAGTTCAGCTTTGCCACCAAATGTATACTTCATTAAACAACAACAAAACTACTATATTGTAAAATATAATTAGATTGTAGTAAATTATTTTATAAACTGAAGGTTTGGTTGAATCCACTCTCTGTGTATGGATCTATAACAACATACAGACTGTCTGCAATCACACTACAGCATTCAGAAGAATATTTCACCCAAAACTGACAATTATATTATCATTAACCCACTTCAAAAGTGGAATGACCATTTTACCATCATTTCTCCAAAATAAAACACACACACACACACACACACACACACAAATGAGCCATAAAAGATTTTGACAAACCTCCTCCATCACTTGCTGTTTTTGTGCTCTCTTTGAAATCTTTTTTCTCTTTCTCGTCTCCTCTGTCTGAAGCTCCAGATCTGCTCAGATCTTCATCCACTGATGTTCCACCTTCATCCTCAAACATGTTACAGATGAGGAAGTCTTTACGCTCTTTCTTCAGCATCTCTTCTGTCCTTCTGAACAATTCAGAGCGCCATCCTGGGTTTACTGTGTCAAACTTCAGATCTCCTCCTCCACACTCCTTTATTAAACCATGAATAGTATTATTCCTAGAAGTGAATATGAATCCGTGTGTCTCTTCATCAGTAGTCAGCACTATAGTGTGTCTCATGGCCTGCTCACTGAAGAGCTTCAGCACATATTTCACTCTGTGTCTGTCGTTCTCACTGAAGTCCTTATTCTGCAGTACAAGTGCAAACACATGAGGTCCTGGAGCAGACAGAGACACACACTCTCTCACTCTCTGTGTGATCTGATGCTGTGAGAGATTCGTCTGGAGCAGGTGAGGAGTGTTGATGACTGTGATGTGTCTCCCCTCTACAGCTCCACTGATTCTCACACTGTGCTGCTGTGAATGAGATGCAGCTTCTCTGTGAAATGCTTCTGCACCCAGTATAGTGTTTCCCACTCGGCTGTTTTCTGATCCATTCTTTCCTATCAGCACAATCCTCAGATCTCTCACTGAAAAAGAGCACAGACACACAAAATGCAATAAAAAATACGGCACGATCATCACTTAATAATTTCATATTAAAAATTCTACAAAATTAGCAGATTTAATGCAAGACACAAGTAGTAATGTTAAAGTATCACGTAACACCTGTAATAAGTTTTAGGAACATCTATAAAAGATGTAGATTTGTTTAATACTTAAAGAGTTGTGGAGAGATCATTTTGTGCTCTATGCTCAAGCCCACTATACTACAAGTAGTGTATAATGTCTGACATCACTGAGGTCACAAATGAATAAGCACAAATGAGATCTCCGCTATGACAGACTGGAGTGTTTTTTTAATCAATGACCACTTATGCCAATCTGCTCCTCAAACAAAGTTACTGTATGGGTTCAGAAGACTTGCAGTTTAGGCCCAGATCTGTATGGATGTGTTTTATGGTACTTTTAGGCTGCGTGTCCACCAAAGCGATTAAATGGCAAGAGCGTGCCCTGCCATTTTTTTTCTTGCTGCCGAGAGTTGAAGAATGTTCAACTTTGGGTAAAACACAGTGCTTTTTACTGTCACTTTTTAGTCAGCCGAGTTAACCAATCACAGTGGAGGAAAGGCAGGACTAATACCACACCCACCAACCATCACAATGCTTGTACTACGGCTGAACAACAATGGAGAAGTTAATATTGCTTGTCTCTGAGTATTCATGTCTTCACCAGATGGAATTCCCAGACTACCACAATACTGTTACGAAAAATAATGCTTGGAGCAACATTTCATTTGCGATGTGTCTGCAATGTGACTTCGGCGGATATTCCGTATCATAGCAACCAAAGTATCTCAACTAAAAAAAAAGCTGCAACACAGAAGTGCTCTCAAGCACTCACAGCTAGGCGTTTTAAGCTGGCAAAAAAACACTTTGGTGGACACACGACCTTATGGTGGCTTTTGTCAATTTTGGAGAATGAGGATGAAAATAATTGTCTTCCTTCATTTGATAAAAAAGAACATCTTTCATTAATAACAAATAAATACAGTGCACTCTAAAATTTGAGGTTATTTTTTCAGTAGTCTACTGCATAACTAAAGTAGTTCCAGGTCTGTTGACTACATTATACTGCAGTTCTATATGACTATAATTTCAATATGCTGCTTCAGAATTACATTAATTGTGAAATGTGCTTTACAGATAAATCTGAATTCAATGTTCTATTGTAATAAAACATTTAAAGTGGGTAGAAAAAATACTTAATATGACAAAAAATATAAAAGTAAATTACTTATATATGTGTATATATATATATATATATATATATATATATATATATATATATATATATATATATATATATATATATATATATATATATACATTTTTTTTTAATTGTATCTCAACAAATTGGGTCTAATCCAGAAGTTTAGTTTCTTCCTGAGTTCAATGACACGATTAAACAAATGTAAGAGCGCACTGAAATATTATTCAATACACTAAACGAAGTAAAAAAAATAAAAAATAAAAATAAAAACTGTCTTCCGTTGGCTAATATTTCATAAATAGCCTACTTCATAAATCATTGAGGAAACATGGCTGCAAATATTTGTATGCAATTTAATTCTTACCTGACGCCATTTCACAGCATCATGAATCGAAATCGAAAGAAAAGCACTGATAGAGACCTGACCTGTGCCCCGCCTGCAGAGACTGGAGAAAATTGTTTTATATTTATTGAAATGAAACTTTCTGCGTCCATATTTTCCCTTCTTTAAACCAGAAATAAAATACGGAAGATGCGGTTTCTTCTTCAATTGTTCGGGTGAATATAATAAGCAAATAAAAACTCGCAGACATTATTTTTTAATATAAATAAATGCGGTAGCATCTCCTGGCCATTAATTTAGAAGAGGCAGATTCTGGGTCGAAGCTGCAGACGCGCTTTTGTGTCTTTGTGTAATTCAGCCGGAGGATGGCGATATAATTAACCCAACCGGCATTTCAATGTTGATTCAACGTCGGGTCCCAGGGATGAATCAACCTTGGATGATGTTTCGATTTTGCAAATTGGATAACGTTGATATGTGATGTTGTTTCACCGTCTTACCTTCAGCACTGGTGAATTAAGGTCGTTCTGTAGACGTTGGATTAACGTTGAATTAGGTGTTGATTTTGCAAATTGGATCAATGCTGATATTTTGACATTGTTTCACCGTCGTACTTTCAACATGGGTGAATACACAACTGTAAGTTCAATTAGAGCCTAGTTTGCATTTAAATCAACACTGTAGGCTACATACATAAAGGTTAAAAATCAAATTGTTCTTATAGCTTATTCAGGGGCGCGGGAAGTGGGGGTGTTGAGGGTGCTGCAGCAACCCCTGTTTTTTTCTGTGGGCAACTGTTTAATTGTTGGGAATATTAAAAACAAAATCGGAGTGTCTATTTAAGTGCAAATAGCCATGTTGTTGGAAGAGGCTATTTACACTAACTCCACCCACAAACGTATGATTGCGAGTCAAATCTTCAAAAGACGGCAGTGAATTATTAGATTCAGTGGTGCAGATGGTAAAACGTGTACTATCGTTCTTTTGACACGATCGACGGGGTTCGAATCTGCCTTTTGGCGAAATTTTTTTGCAATGAGTAATTAGCAGGATCCTGCTATTTTAACAGTGCAAATAGCTTTAGATTCTATTTATTCTGTGTAAATAGCATATCACTAAAGAATGCTGCTATTTTCACTTAGTGTAAATAGCCTCTATCGCAATCACACACATGCGTATTGTGTCATGTTTATTGAAATAAAACGTGAAATTACACACAAAAGATTGTTCTACATTGTTCCAGGGCCGTCGTCAAGGGGGGCATCCCCTTCCATCCTCTCCCCTCCTTGCTGAACGTGTTCCAAAGTGAAAGTGAAATCTGAAAAAAAAATAGCGCGCGTACCAAAGCCCTTGCACGCTTTCGCGCGCGTCAATTGCAGCTAACGGTTCGATCTTCTTTTAATCTCTGATAAAAGATTAATAGAGTCTTAACACGGTGTGAAATCGCCCTCTGTCTTTTCTCTCCCATGCACAGACAGTGCAGAAAGGGGGTAGAGAAAATGGTATAAAACTTTCATACAAAATTAATTCAACGACTGACAAAACAGCATAGCCTACCTGAATAAAACTTAAAACGATGTGAATGTCTATTCTGTCTATTCTGTTAAATGCAAAGTGCAATGCAACGCAATTAGCACGTGCTTGAAGTGCATAGATGGACAGAAAAATGATCAAACTTAGTGAAAATACAGAAATAATCAAATATACACGTAAAATAGTGTCACAGATATGATTTAAACAGAGTATAAAAGTGATTTTTAAAGCAAAAATGAAATTAGATTATCAGAGCTCATTAGAAACCCACCTCTCCCGTGCAGAGACAGTGCAGAAAGAAAGTGAAGGTGCAAAGACAGGAAATTAAGACTAGCGCTGCTGTCAGAAATTGAAAGAGGAAGGTGCACACACAGACATCAGGAATACATCATGAACATTTTTGTGTAATTCTACATATGAAATGAACATATTATTGTCCATACCTTTTATAAAACACATGAAAATAATCTTAAACTTTAGTTTGCAGTGTTTGTGCATGGATATATTGTTAGAAACCTGTAGAAGAACAATCCATATTTAAAGACGCAAAAAAAAAAAGTGTAAAATAACATGCATATTTTGCGCTGCACTTGCAAGAGAAACCCTTGTACCTTTTTGACTGAAACAGGTTGATCTTTTATTTTGGTGAAAAACTAGTTTCTGTGAAAACATGTTTTACTAATGTGTCTCATTACGAGAGATTTGTACATTTGTGCAGTGAAAATGTGTTGAACAGTTTGAGAATGGAACCTGCAACAGAAACCTTGTCGGTGGTGAAGGGGTACAGGAGCATGTGACCACCTGTCTGAGTTTTGTCAACAGCCAGAGGCGGCACTGAATTTGACAGAGACCAGGGCCGGCCCAGGCTATGTTGGTGCCCTAGGCCAGATTTTACATTTACTGAACCAAACTGAACACGCCTGGATTTCTTTGCAGCAAAGTCATCAATGACTGCATCAAATGACAAATTCTGAGAAACATCATTGATGCTGAAGACAGCAAGTCCACAGAGACGCTCTCGGGCCATGATAGACCTCAACTAGACTTTAATCAGCTTAAGCTTTGAAAAGCTCCTCTATGCAGCTCAAAAGTTTCAAAAGACATTTAGTGCACGTTTTGGTGAATTAAAAGCAAGCAGTAATGTAACTGAAATTAAAACATTTTAGAAGCTTACATTTATTTTAAAGAAAATAAAGTAAAATTAAATAAGCAGTTAACTCAAGCTAAAACGTTCCACAGTGTCAGTGTTGCTAGTTAAGATGTTCTAAAAAGGTTATTTCAAAATACTGCATAAACATCAGAGGCACAGTGATTAACTTGTGATTCTTAGCTCTATCTTGCTCTTTTTTCTGCTCCTCTTCTTTGCATCGCTTCCTGCCTTGTGCCCCTGATAAATTTCTTTTTTCACTCATTTTTTTTTTAGATAAGATACTTTCAGAGCACATAAATGGCTAAACTATTTTAACTGTGTGTGCCATGCATAATTAATGCATTATGATGGTGTATTATAAGTCAAGTCGAGTCACCTTTATTTATATAGCGCTTTTAATAATACAGATTGTGTCAAAGAAACTTTCCAATATCAGAATAGGAAAATAGTGTCAATTAGGGGTGTGCAGTGGAGCCATTATTTGTATCTGTATCTGTATCTGTGACAATCTCAAAATTATTTGTATCTGTATCTGTATTCGGATAGATCCGGAAGTGGGCGTGGCCTAAACCGGAAGTTCGTCAAATTACATGAAAATACCATTTTAAATGCAAATCTGTTCGATTCGCAGTTTTCATTTAACAAATATGCCTTGTATAACTAAAGAAAGTATTATTTTTCATTAAAATTGTAACTGTAAATATCTTCTGTTTAAAACTTTATCAAAAAAGAAAAATAACTTTATTCTTATTTTCCAGTGAAACTTTGTGGACAAATTTGACAAGAGACAAGCATCCATAATATTAAATAAGAGCACTCGTAGAAAAAAAAAGATAGAAATAGAAATGGAAAAAGCGTTCAGTAGCCTATCATAGCAGAATGACAATAAAGCTCTCTTGAACTTTAAGTAACTTAGATCATGTGTTGTGGGAGTCTGTGATCATTTACGAGTTTTTTTTATCAACAGAGCGCAACAAATAATTTGGACCCTCCAAAAGCCTTGATCAAACATCGCTTTTCTTCGTCTTGTATAATTAAATGTAATGCCATTCACGAAAAGGGCACACATAGCCAGCTATGAGGTCCAGACCTCCGTAAATGTTTCATGTTCAAAAATAAAATTTGAAAACATATGAAAAATTATTTAAAATCATGTCGCTGAATAAATTCATGTGGCTGAGCCGCTGCGAAATGCAGGAGTGAAGGAGCGGCGCAAGTGCAGCCTCTGCTCCGCCATGTTGCCAGATCTAGTTATTTTAAGTGTCGCTCGACTTGTTTTAATACTTAATGTAACAGCGTTAATAAAGTGGGAGGATGAAGGTGAAGGTTAGAGATTCTGTTTCCTATTTGCAAAATACAATATTTAAACTTATTTTGGTGCATTTTTCAGGAGATTGGTTGTGTTTAGGGATGTCTCGATCAGGTTTTTTTGCCCTCGAGTCCGAGTCCGAGTCATTTGATTTTGAGTATCTACCGATTCCGAGTCCCGATCCGATACTTATATTATACATAAAAAAAGAATAAAGAAGAGCGAAGAAACAGATCCAGGATGTTCCTTATTTTTTATTTAATTCACCTTATTTTAACATTCAACAACTCTGTTAAAGGAACACTCCACTTTTTTTGGAAATAGGCTCATTCTCCAACTCCCCCAGAGTTAATAAGTTGAGTTTTACCGTTTTTGAATCCATTCAGCCGATCTCCGGGTCTGGCGATAGCACTTTTAGCATAGCTTAGCATAGATCATTGAATCCTATTAGACCAGTAGCATCGCGTTCAAAAATGACCAAAGAGTTTCGATATTTGTCCTATTTAAAACTTGACTCTTCTGTAGTTATATCGTGTACTAAGACCGGCGGAAAATGAAAAGTTGCGATTTTCTAGGCTGATATGATTAGGAACTACTCTCATTCCGGCGTAATAATCAATGAACTTTGCTGCCGTAACATGGCCACGGCAGGCGTAGTGATATTACGCAGCGCCTGAAAGTAGTCCCCGGTAGCTGGGGATGACGCCGGAATGAGAGTAGTTCCTAATCATATCAGCCTAGAAAATCGCAACTTTTCATTTTCCGCCGATCTTAGTACACGATATAACTACAGAAGAGTCAAGTTTTAAATAGGAAAACGATCGAAACTCTTTGATCGTTTTTAAACGCGATGCTACTGGTCTAATAGGATTCAATGATCTATGCTAAGCTATGCTAAAAGTGCTCTCGCCAGATCCGGAGATCGGCTGAATGGATTCAAAAACGGTAAAACTCAACTTATTAACTCTGGGGGAGTTGGAGAATGAGCCTATTTCCAAAAAAAGTGGAGTGTTCCTTAACAAACAGAGCACTTCTGTGAGGTAGCTTGAACAATCAAGTAATAAATAACAAATTCTTCACTTTTGGACTTTAGTACAACAGTAAATATAAAAAAAAGTCTAATATAAAAAATAGCACCTCAACTTAAAATACCCGGTGTTCTGTCGATTTGTGCTACCCTGTCAGATTTTGCTACCTCCCATTAAAACAGTAGGTAGTACAATTCGACAATGAAAAATGCTACCTGTCAAATTATGATTTATTAATGTCTACACCTACTCCAACCCTAAACCTACCCATACAGTAATGCAGATATATTAAATATTTTTGTTCAGCATGAGAAAAAAAGACACAATATTGATGTGCGCAGTAAGCCCTGGTAGGAAAATCTGACGGTCAGGACACCAGCAGGCATGTAAACAAATAAAAAAATAAATAAAAGTGCCACAGTGTTTGCAAAGCCAGTAATGTGCTTTTAGGAACTGCACTCCTAACTCTTACTGTCATCACAGTAGTAAGTTTCACAGAAGGAAATGTATGTTTTTCTTAATGAAAACTAACATCTCTACCTCCAGACATACTCGCGCTTTCCGCTTCAAGCTGCTTCTGTGTTCTACTTTGCCGGCATTTAACCAATAGCGTCTCTGCAACAAAGTGATGTCATGCCGCACGCGTTGCTGTTTCTGTGTGGAGTCAAGAGGTCTAACTCTGTGCCACCGCATAACTATAGACTACGGGGAAGTCGTGGCCTAGTGGTTAGAGAGTCAGACTCGTAATCCAAAGGTTGCGAGTTCGAGTCTCGGGCCGGCAGGGATTGTAGGTTGGGGGAATGACTGTCCAGCGTTCTCTCCACCTCAATACCACGACTGAGGTGCCCTTGAGCAAGGCACCGAACCCCCAACTGCTCCCCGGGCGCCGCAGCATAAATGGCCGCCCACTGCTCTGGGTGTGTGTTCACTGCTGTGTGTGTGTGTGCACGTTGGATGGGTTAAATGCAGAGCACAAATTCTGAGTATGGGTCAGCCATACTTGGCTGTATGTCACTTCACTTTCACTTTCACTTTTTAGATGTGTTAAAAAAATAATGAGAATATATATACATATATATCCGAGTCCTGATCGGAAGGTAACGTCCGATTCCAATCGAGTCTGAAACCACGTGATCGGATCTGGACATCCCTAGTTGTGTTTGTTTTTTTTGTAGCAATACCTGGCAACACTGACGGGCAGCAATCAAAAAAGGAGCGTGCAGATACTTTATTGCCGAGGAGACCACATTCGCTAGACAAAAGCAATGATTACCATGATATTATCTGTACGAAACTGTGTCAAACTCTATCAAAGCAATTATTATTGCAAAAATCTTAACAACCGCAGACCTCACTGATGTAGTGCTGTTCCAACAAACATGTGTTTGTGTCTGCCGAATATTTTTTCTGTTATTCGGATAAATCCGTTATTCGTATTGAAGCCATTATCCGTGCCTTTCCGAATAAGGTATTCGGCTTCGGGCACATCCCTAGTGTAAATAATGTAACATGACAAGATTAAACACTCAATTTTCAGTTAAAGGCATTTCATTATTGAATTTAATGATGCAATCGTCCAGCTCAGTTCAGTTTAAATAGTATCTGTGCAATCAAATCGACGATATCACTGGAAAATAAGTGTCCCCAACTAAGCAATCCAGAGGCGACAGCGGCAAGGAACCAAAACTCCATCGGTGACAGAATGGAGAAAAAAAACCTTGGGAGAAACCAGGCTCAGTCGGGGGGGGGGGGGGGGGGGGGGGGTGCATTCTCCTCTGACCAGACGAACCAGCAGTTCAATTCCAACTGCAGCAAAGTCAGACAAACAAATTGGTAACACTTTATTTTGATGGTCCCTTTTGAACATTCTGTTGACACTAAGTAATGTTGCAACTACATGTCAACAAACTCTCATAAGAGTATTAGTAGACTGTCTGCTTCATATCTACTAACTCCTTATTGTGTTGGTCTCCCAACAGATATTCTATTGACTATAAGTAACTTTGCAAGAACTTGTCAACTTAATCTAACCCAAACCCTACCAGTCAACTAATACACTACTAACACTCTAATGAGAGTCAGTAGAAATGTAGGTGCAACACTACTTACAGTCAATAGAATGTGTTAAAGGGACCATCAAAATAAAGTGAAACCAACAAATTATTCACAAGCAGTTTTTTCAGAGCCCCCAGTTACACTGTTTTAATCAGAATCCTAACTATACAGTGTATTAAGTAAAACAAGTAAAATCAAATTAAGTACATTTTTATTAAACTGAGTAAAATCAAAACCTTTCACAAAAGGTCGATGAATCTCTACCAGAAGTGACAGTGTAATGTAGCAGATGAACAACTCCTTACCAATTTGCCAATAATAAACTGGATCCTTGATGACTCTACAAGGGGAAAGAAGAAATGGTTTATTGAAAAGTTCTTAAAAATCAAGATTTCGTTTTATACCATTCCTTTAAAACAGTGGTTCTCAAACTTTTAATTTACCAAGTACCACCTCAGAAAATAGTTGGCTCTCCAAGTACCACCATAATGACCAACATTAAATTTCAGTAGCGTAGTAGGCCTAAATATTCAGCTACAGCTCTGTACAGTTCAAAACGAGGCAGTTTCATTCCTAATAAGAATAATTATTGTTGTCAGACACTTTAACATTGTGAATACAGTTTGAATATTAACACTGCACGCAGAGCCGGCCCAAGGCAAAAGCGAACTAAACGGCTGCTTAGAGCCCCCGTGGCTACCAGAGGGCCCCCTTTTGACACCATTAGGCCGGCTCTGTTGGCTGAGAAGCTGACAGCAATGCAGGTGGATGCCCCACTAGTGTCCTGGATGGTGGACTATTTGACTGGCAGACCACAGTATGTACACCTAGGGTGTTGTATGTCAGACAAATTAATCAGTGACACCGGGGCTCCACAAGGGACCGTCCTCTCTCCCTTTTTTTTCACTCTCTATACCATATATTTCAACTACTTCACAGAGACCTGCCATCTTCAAAAATTTTCTGATGACTCTGCTGTGGTTGGATGTATTACTGGCGCCGATGAGAGTGAGTATAGGGCTGTGGTGGATAACTTTGTCACTTGGAGTGAGAGTAACCACCTACAACTCAATGTGACAAAGGAACTGGTGGTGGATCTGAGGAGGTTGAAAGATCCAGTGACCCCCACCAGTATCAGAGGGGTCTGTGTGGAGGTGGTGGAGGAGTACAAGTACTTAGGGGTGTACCTGGACCACAAACTGAACTGGTGCAAGAACGTGGACACTGTCTATAGGAAGGGCCAGAGTCGCCTCTATTTTCTGAGGCAACTGAGGTCCTTCAATATCTGTAGGACGATGCTGAGAATGTTCTATGAGTCTGTGGTGACCAGTGCCATCATGTATGCTGCTGTCTGTTGGGGCAGCAGTTTAAGGGTGAGGGACATTAACAGACTAAACAGAATCATTAAGAAGGTAGGACATGTTGTGGGAGAGGAACTGGACTCTGATAGAGGTGTCTGAGAGGAGGATGTTGTCCAAAATAAAGACTATACGGGACTTTCCCTCTCACCCTCTCTACAATGTGCTGACCAGCTACAAGAGCACCTTCAGTAACATATTTCTACTCCCACGCTGCACTGTTGAGAGACACAGGAAATCTTTCCTGCCTGTTGCAATTAAACTATTGAACTCTGAACTGTAACAGTTACACAAACATTGTACATGGATAATACATATTTGTTTTTGTATGGTCTTTTGTATACTATGCCCTTTACTATGTAAAGGTGTATACAGTGGTAAATATGTTTCTTTTTGGAGGAATTTAGGGATGGTGTAGTTTTAGATATTTACTTAGATATTTATTATATTTTTATATGCTATCTTTCTATTTTTGGTTGGGAATCGTGTAAGGTGTAACAAAAAGGAATTTCCCCTTGGGGATAAATAAAGGAATTCTGATTCTGATTCTGATTGTGACACAAATCAGGTGTGCGTCTCTCAAAACCATTGTTAGCTAACTATGGTCGTTATTTCCATTGAACTACATTGGTAACGACAGAACTTGCGACGATAGTTGCTGATGTACATCACCGGGCTGAAGAAATGTTGCATTTTACAGATTTGTTCAAACCCTAGATTTTAACATCACAAATAAAACCTACATAAGTGCACTTAAATATGCGTTTGCTCTAGTCTCAGTTATTGTGTGTGATTACGGGGAATAATCAGATGAACACTATTAATACTGTGAGGGTTTAAAGAAACGCTCCTCATCTTCGTCTCGTTTGGCACCCTGATCTCGGGCTGGTCTGGGGTCAGCTGAGCTGCTGCTCAGAGCCGATGTCTGTGTAGATATTACTGACGATATGAGTCAGATCAGATTTTGAGTTTGATGTAAATAAACATTTTTATATAAAAATTAAAAAATTACATAAATATAACTGTTTAATTCTCATTTAAAAATCTCAAAGAAAAAAAACGAAAAACACAGAAAAAACATCCTTGTAAAGCTTTACAAACAAAAATAAATACCTAAATAAAATATAAATAACTAAAAATATTATAATAATAACAAACACATATATGACCTTACACAAAACCTTATACATAAGTGTGATATTACCAAAACAATTATGTTATTTCAAGAAATATTTCCCTTTTCTTGTTTTTAATCAACCTAGGATATTTAAGAAATGCATCAATTTCAGTTAAGAAATGTGTTAAAGAAGGCCGCAAATTACATAATTTTACTAAACAAATTCCCAAACAAAAGTAAAAAAAACAATGAACTATGTAATTCACTGACGTACAAGTTTATAGTAACAAATGATATATTTTAACTGAAAGGAACTGGAAGAATCAAGGTGCTTACCTATATGAAGATACAATTCCAACAGTTTTGAGTTTTTACAAGCTGAAAAAAATAAAGAATCAGGTTCTTTGGTGTCACTTTTACTAAAACCTAAATGACATTTCACAAGTTGAGTTTGACCGAAAGGAACCACTTTTAGCACTGCATTATGGATGGATATACCTTCCAAACTTTGTTGATGGATAATACTTAATGATAAAAGGTCTGCAACTAAAATAAATAAAAAGAGTGAAATAGGACAACCTCGTCTGTCTCCACGATTAATGAAAGTCTCTTAGAAGTGCTGAAGCTAATTAAGACAGAGCTGTTAATATCTCTGTAAAACATTTGAAAAACATTAACAAAACCAAAATCAAATAAAAAAATAAATAAATCCATGCTCAAGGGTGTCAAAAGCTTTGTAAAAATCATATCTTTGGAATGTAAAAAATCTACATAATCTAAAAGATCTAAAAGAAGTCTTATATTGTTACTGATGTGCTTTTACTAAACCAGATTGTGTCTCAGCAACCAACAGATTAAGTTTGACATTTAATCTATTAGAAATACCAAGGATACATTTTATAATCAACAGTCAGGAGTGTAATTGGACACCAATTGTCTATTAAGAGTGTCTTTGTCCAGTTCGGGAATAAGGCAGATAATAACTTGTTTAATTAATGTTGTCATATTCATAATACACACAATTAATTAATTCCCAAAAATGAATGTAAAACTCATCAGTTAATTCATCACTGCCTGGAGTTTCTTTCTTACCTTTCTTTCAATGGATCCCAGAATAATAATTAATTAATTAATAATAATTGAATTTTTAATGTGGTCAATGAAGATGTTATCATTTAAGAGATAGATATTCAATTTCCAATAACCACATAACTTTAGACTCTTAAAACTAATTTTAAAATTATTTGTTTATGATCAGAGAGTGGGGCAAACGAAAGAGATACATCTTTAACAAACTGAAGAGCTGAAGAAGAAACTAAAAATAAATCAGTTCTACATTTTAAGGACAGTTTACTATTTGACCAAGTGAAGTCCTGTGTGTCAGGATGAAGAAAACAAATACTCAAGGATCTGTGAGGGAGAGAGAAGAACATATCAATAAAATATTATTAGATTTATGCTTATTGTGGAGAGATTTATTGCTTCTAGGAGGAAATCTGTCCAGTGTGTCATCTAAACATGCATTAAAATCACCGCCTAAATTAGAAAAGAGTCTGGGTAATTATATGCACTTCTGTCAAAGTAATCTGAGAAAATCATATTTTGTTAGCAGAAAGAGAATTGCAGCTATAGTTATTGCAGATAAGATAGAGTTATCTTGCTTCAGTGATATAATAACACATCGCCCTCATTAGGAGATATTACCTCCAGAATTTGCTGCTTAAATTTATGCAAAAGAACTGAAACCCCAGCAGAGTGATTAGAAGCACGGCTACAATAAATTACATTCCCCACTAATTCTTCCAGAAATTTATGTCCAACTCACAAGAGTCCTTCCTGAAGAAAAATGAAGTCAGTTTCACAGCTTTTACAAAATAAAAAAATAGCCTTCCTTTTTACCACATCATGCATTCTTTCAAAGACATAACAGAAAGTGAACTGAACCTGAAATACATGACAAATAAAGAAAGACAAAAAAAGAATAAAGTAACAATGAAGAAACTGTACAGAAACTTTACCTTAATACCATTAACATTTTTTACTCTAAAACACTTTTTTTTTTTTTTCTTGTATGTATCTTCCACTATTCTGATGAGCTGGATTATAAGACTGTGTCCATGTTTTGGGTCGTTTGTCTGTTATATGTTTCTCTCTCTCTGGCTAAGACCCATTTCTCTGACCAGGTTTCATGGCAGTTGTTTTTAGCAACTATTTTTTTTTTTTTATATTTAATCTATTTAAATATTAAATATGGATTTAAACAGCTTAATTAATTGCCAAAGATTAATACAAATAGAGGTTCAGAGCCATAACCATAACCATGTTTGAGGAACATCAACACTCTGCAAACTCTGAGAGTCAGTTCTGTGGTCAAAGTCTGCTTTTGATGTATATCCAGTGCACTTGCGTGAAAACTTTTGGTGGTAATTTTTGGTTAGAACACTGATATGTTATTTAAAGCAGGCTAAACAAACAGAGGACTGACACATGTTGAACTTGTTGCTCCACAAAGAATTGAGGTTCATTACGTTTAAGAACAGAGCGCTACAAAAACACCTTTAATAAACAGTTTACTCCCATGTACTTTTGATCTAATGCATAATACATTAACTGTCCAACCAAACCGAAGAAAATGTTGAGTGACGTAAAGGTCGCAAGAATTTCAAAATGACCGTACAGACTGAGGTTGCATTGCAAAACATCTGACCTGAAATGTGGCCCAAATCAGAATCGAAAAGATCAGATTCCATGTGTTTTGTACTGTTCACACTATAAAACGATTTGAGCCATATATGAGCCAAAAATAAATGAATAAATAAATAAAAAATTCAGATTTGGGCCACATTTTCTGGAATGTGAGCGTAGCCACTGGTTTCAGCTGTTTCACTGACTAAGCCATATTCTTAATTAAGATGAAATTACAGTAAAGCTGTGTCGGTTGTTTCTTTATGTGTTTTGACATAAGCCTTCTCAACTCCTTCGATCGGAGTGCTACAGAATGTGGTAAAACACATGGAGGAGGAATAGCTATCCTAGCCAAACAATCCTGGAGCACCGACAACACGGTAATATCACAGTCATGTTCTGAAGACGTGGAGTATGTCACTTTGAAGTGCAGACCATTTTATTTGCCTAGAGAATTGCAGTGTGTTGTATTAAGTACAGTGTATATTCCCCCCTCGGCTAACGAGGATAACGCACTTAAAGAACTGCATGACATGTTTAGCAGACATGAGAACTCATACCCAGATGCTGCCATTATCATTACAGGAGACTTTAACCGTTGTGATCTCCAGAAAAGCAACCCTAAATTTCACATTTGTGAATTTTCCCACCAGGGGAAATAGCATATTGGATAAATGTTACAGTAACATTGGAAGTGCTTATATTGCTGTCTCCAAGTCACATTTAGGGAAATGTGGCCACCTTGCTATTCTGCTACAGCCCACTTACACTAGAAAGCTCAAAGCAGACCCATACACAGACTGTGAAGATGTGGACTGATAACGCATTAGCGGAACTGCAGGGCTGTTTGGAGGCCACAGATATGAACATTTTCAAGGAAGCTACAGATGATATACATGAATATTCAGACACTGTTAGCAGCTATATTGACTGGTGTACTTCTATCTGTATCCCCTCCAGAATTATTTGAGTGTTTCCCAATCAGAAGCCGTGGTTCAATGCGGATGTGTGCAGTGAAATCAGGAACCGGTGCACAGCTTTCAAGTCAGCAGATGTCATGGGGTACAAGCATGCCCGATATGAGCTCTAAAAATCTATCAAGTCTACCAAGAGGGCATACACCCAGAGACTTGAGAGCTGTTACAGGGAAAATAACACAAGAAGAATGTGTCAGGGAATCCAGTCAACTACTAACAACAGGAAAGATTCAGTCAGAACGGTGATTCCAAACGCCTCCTTCATGGATAACCTTAATAGTTTCTTCACCAGGTTTGACCAAGACAATAAAGATGCTGTCTTAAAAGCCCCCCAAAACCCAGCTGAGATTGCACTCCAGGTAACACGCCCACTGGCTGTTTGAGCTTTGAGGAAAGTCAACCACCGCAAGGCTGTAGGGCCAGATCGTGTGGCACAGAGTCCTAAAGGCCTGTGCAGAACAGTTGGCAGAGCTGTACACAGACATTTTTAACACCTCTCGCAACACAAGAAACTGTTACACGTATTTTTAAGTCCTCTATTATAGTGCCACTTCTGAAAAAAACAAATGCAAACATAATGAATGATTTTAGACCTGTGGCACTTACTCCCGTTGCCATGAAGCATCTGGAGAAGCTGGTCCTGCAACACATAAATTCTGTGTTTCCAGACACAGTGGACCCTATATCCTGCAGCACTTGGACACTCACAACACATACACACGGCTGCTGTTTCTGGACTATAGCTCTATTTAATATGATCAGGCTGATGAAGCTGACATCTAAGCTGGTAGACCTGGGAGTACCGACACCCACCTGTAACTGGACACTGGATTTTCTAACGGACAGGCCACAGGTGGCGAGGATAGGAAAGAAGGTCTCCGTTGAGCTCACAGTGAGCACTGGAACCCGGCAGGGCTGCTGCCTCAGTCCCAAACTCTTCTCATTGTATACAGGTGCTGGTCATATAATTAGAATATCATCAAAAAGTTGATTTATTTCACTAATTCCATTCAAAAAGAGAAACTTGTATATTATATTCATTCATTACACACAGACTGATATATTTCAAATGTTTATTTCTTTTAATTTTGATGATTATAGCTTACAGCTCATGAAAGTTAAAAATCAGTATCTCAAAATATCAGAATATTTACATTTGAGTTTGAATAAATGACCATCCCTACAGTATAAATTCTGGGTATCTCTTGTTCTTTGAAACCACAATAATGGGGAAGACTGCTGACTTGGCAATGATCCAGAAGATGAACATTGACACCCTCCACAAAGAGGGTAAGTCACAGAAGGTCATTACTGAAAGGTGTGGCTGTTTACAGAGTGCTGTATCAAAGCATATTAAATGCAAAGTTTACTGGAAGGAAGAATTTGGGTAGAAAAAGGTGCACAAGCAACAGGGATGACCGCAAGCTTGAGAATACAGTCAAGCAAAGCCGATTCAAACACTTGTGAGAGCTTCACAAGGAGAGAACTGAAGCTGGAGTCAGTGCATCAAGAGTCACCACGCTCAGACGTCTTCAGGAAAAGGGCTACCAAGCCACTTCTGAACCAGAGAAAACGTCAGAGGCATCTTAACTGGGCTGTGGAGAAAAAGAACTGGACTGTTGCTCAGTGGTCCAAAGTCCTCTTTTCAGATGAAAGTAAATTTTACATTTCATTTGGAAATCAAGGTCCCAGAGTCTGGAGGAAGAGTGGAGAGGCACAGAATCCATGTTGCTTGAAGTCCAGTGTGAAGTTTCCACAGTCAGTGATGATTTGGGCTGCCATGTCATCTGCTGGTGTTGGTCCACTGTGTTTTCTGATGTCCACGGTCAACGCAGCCATCTACCAGGAAATTTTAGAGCACTTCATGCTTCCTTCTGGTGACAAGCTTTATGGAGATGCTGATTTCATTTTCCAGCAGGACTTGGCACCTGCCCACACTGCCAAAGGTACTAAAAGCTGGTTCAATGACCATAGTGTTACTGTGCTTGACTGGCCAGCAAACTCGCCTGACCTGAACCCCAGAGAGAATCTATGGGGTATTGTGAAGAGGAAGATGTGATATGCCAGACCCAACAATGCAGAAGAGCTGAAGGCCACTATCAGAGCAACCTGGGCTCTCATAACACCTGAGCAGTGCCACAGACTGATCGACTCCATGCCACGCCGCATTGCTGCAGTAATTCAGGCAAAAGGAGCCCCAACTAAGTATTGAGTGCTGTACATGCTCATACTTTTCATTTTCATACTTTTCAGTTGGCCAAGATTTCTAAAAAGCCTTTCTTTGTATTGGTCTTAAGTAATATTCTAATATTTTGAGATACTGATTTTTGACTTTCATGAGCTGTAAGCTCTAATCATCAAAATTAAAAGAAATAAACATTTGAAATATATCAGTCTGTGTGTAATGAATGAATATAATATACAAGTTTCTCTTTTTGAATGGAATTAGTGAAATAAATCAACTTTTTGATGATATTCTAATTATATGACCAGCACCTGTACATATGACTGTTACTCCACCCAGGACAATAACAGTATTATCAAGCATGTGCATGATACCACCATCCTTGGCCTCATCAGAGGGGAGGATGAATCATCATACAGGGATCTGGCTCACACGATTATTGTCTATGGAGAGCATCTGGTTCTGAACATAGACAAACCAAGGAACTCATTATGAGGACTTCAGGAGGAGAGCACCCCCTCTGCAGCTTCTTATCAAGGGGACTGAGGTGGAGAGGACTGTCAGCTATACGTTTTTAGGCCTTCACATTTCAGAGAGCCTAAGCTGGGCTAAAAACACTTCAACAACAGTGAAAAGAGCTCAGCAGAGGCTGTATTTCATCAGACTGTTGAAGAAGGACAGACTTGGATGTCAGCCCCTCATCTGTGTCTATAGAGGCCTCGTCGAGAGTATTCTTACTAGTAGTATTATAGTGTGGGATGGCAATACCTCCCTGACTGAGAGGAAATCACTGCAACGGAAAGTTTGTGGCTGGTAATGCACTCACGTTATGGCTGAATACAGACCGGAAGCTTTTATGCGCCCTGAGTTTTCACCGGAAATACGAAGGCTGCGTGCCGTGCATAGAGTCCACTGGATTGATGTTCTACTGATTCATCATTTAAATTTTGAACATTTCAAACTAAAAGTTACACAGTGCACCTTTAACACAGTATATTAAAATATATGGCAATTAGCTTAAAATAGATCTTAAACATACCTTAAATAACACTTAACATACTTAGTCTGAAATAAGTCATTTAATACGCACTTAGTACAGTACAATTTAAAAGTACAGTAAGTGCATCCTATATACAGTACACGCATACATATTGTGACGGGAGGAGCCAACGACAGACACAGTGGGTGTGGCGTCAGGCCTCGAAGAGGCTTTTATTAAACAAAAATCAGTAAAATAAAGTGTCCAGGGGGAAGAAGTGTCCAACAGAAACAGGGGGATCTGGTGTCCTCGTCGTGCTTCGGGGCTCGTGAAGGAGGGCAGTGTTCTGGAAGGAAGGGGTCCAGGCAAGGGGCGGAGTCCGGTGGCCGCACGAGCTCCCGCTCTGGTCCGGGGCGCGAGGGGCGGCGGCTTCTCTTGAGTGGCGGCTCTTCCTCTTCTTCCACGGGCATTGGCAGGATGTACGACCCGGCATCCTGGCCCGACAGCCGTCATACGGGTGCGGCTTTCTACCGGACCGCGGGTTCTGCAGCTCACATCTCCGGTGGCACGACGTCCCTCTATGCACCCTTCCTGGACCCACGAGGACACCAGCGTGCATGCACGGGGGAAGAGACCGGTCTCCCAAGGAGAGGCGCGCTTGGCATTTAAACAGTGGCGGTGATGAGGCTTCATTCAGTCCAGCTGTGCCTCATCACACGCCGCCAGCCCTCGCTGTTTTCACGCCCCTCCTCTCATCCACCCACTCCAGTCGGGAGCCTGGTGAATAAGGGACGGGGTGGTGATGATAATAAGGGGGAGGGCCACCGACTCGTCACAATATATATAAATCCAGATAAAATGTGATCTCTCTCTTATTCATTTTTTTTATGTATTTTTATATCGTTCTCCTGTTAAATTTATTTTCTCTTTCTCTCTATCATGTTTTTGTCTTTCTTCCTCCATCTTCATGTTCATTCTCTCTCTCTCTTGTTTAAGTCTGTGATTATATTCATCCCACAATTCCTGTTCTTTCTTTCTCCATTTCTTCTCTTCTTCTTCTCTTTGTCTTACTTGTTGTTTCAGTTTCTCCCATTCCTCTCGTTCTCTCTTCAGCTCCTCTCGTATCTTTCTCTCTTGTTCCTCTCTGTCTTTAATGTCTCTTTTAAATCGTTCTTCTCTCTCTCTAAATTCTTCTTCTCTTCTCTTTCTCTCTTTCACATGATAGTATCTTTCTTCCTCCATCTTCATCTTCATCTTATTTTTCTCTTCTTCATGTTTGTTCATCAGTTCTTCTTTTTCTCTGTTCAGTTTCTCAACTTTCTCCATCGTTATCTTCTTTTCTTTCTCTTGTATGTCTCTCTCCATCTCTCTGAACATCTTACATGAGTAGTAACTCTCTCCGTTCTCTTTCACCATGTTGTCTATCTTCTGCAGTAGATCTGTCACCTGTGTTCGGTCTCCAGTCTCTTTATTATTGAACACATGATATCTGTTTCCACACGATTCAATCAGGGTTTTAAGAGCAGATCCAGGTTCTCTCAGAAACTGTTCAATAGTTTTGTTCTCCAGAAAGTCTCCTCTGGTGAAGAGCACTATGGTGTACTTTAAAGAGTTTTCACCAAACATCTCTTGGATGATCTTCACTGATTTTGCTTCTTCTTCAGTGAATCGTCCCACTGGAATCAGTAAGAGAAACACATGTGGTCCAGGCAGGATCATGTGGATGCAGTTACTCATTTCTCTCTGGATTTCTTCATTACTGAGTTCAGTATCAAACAGTCCTGGAGTGTCGATCACAGTAATGTGTCTGCTGTTGATTTCAGCTGTCTCTTTCTGACACGCTTTAGTAACAGACTTTTGAGAAATATCTGAATTAAATGCGTTTCTTCCTAAAATGGTGTTTCCAGTTGAACTCTTCCCAATTCCAGTTTTTCCCAGCAGCACAATCCTCAGATCATCTTCTCTTTCTCTCGAATCTAAAATTAGATTAAAAACAATATAGAAACAATAAAGAAACATTAATATATATAGGGCTGTCAGTTTAATACATTAACGTAATTAAATAGTCATGAAAAAATAACGCAATTAAAATATTTTAATGCAGTTAACGCACTGGCCACGCCCCCCCAGACCTGTACGTCATTTTACATTTAATATAGTTGACTGTTGACAAATATGATGCAGGTCAACGGCTCCATAAGTGCAGTTATAGCCTATAAAATTCAAGCTATTGGGGCAAAAATGCTCCTGTATGAGTTTGTGTCTCATATTTATATCACATGATAGGCGAGAGGAATAGGCCTATCACACGAGTGCTGAGTTTGAGTGTTTGAGTTTTTCAAATATCAACATTGGCTTCCAGAAATCACTTACCTCACCTTTAAAAACTTTAAAGGGATAGTTCACCTCCCAAAAATTGTCATCATTTACTCAAACCTGAATGACTTGCTTTCTTTTGTGCAACATAAAAGAAGGTATTTTGAAGACTGTTGGTAACAAATTAACAAATTTGTTTCTCAAATTATCTTCTTTTATGTTCCATATTTTATGTTAGGCCGTTGTAGCCTAAACGTTTATGTGTAATACATTTTATGTTGAATCAAATAAAATATTTAATTCTAAATCTACTATTTGTAATGTCTACTTAATACTTTCTCATTTAACACAAAAATAAATTTAAATGATCCTTTGGGGGTTTGACAGCCAAATGTAATTTGCGATTAATTAGATTAATTAACCAACACATCATGTAATTAATTCAATTAATAATTTTAATCGTCTGACAGCCCTAGTATTATATATATATATATATATATATATATATGTATATTATATATATACACACACATAGTCAACATTTGAAGTGGATCAAAAAGTTCATCAAAGTTGTCCTAAGACAAGAACGCATTTTGGTTTTTGATGAAATGTTTTGATCCACTTCAAATGTTGACTAGTGTATAGAGAGAGAGTTTCATGTGAAGATTGTCAGTTATCCAGTTCATCACAGCAGAATATTGTGTGTAATTTATACTGAAGCATCATATTAATCATATTATTTCTTCTGAACTCTGCATATTATGTAATTGTTTTGTCTCACAAATCTGTGTAGACTTTAGTAATCCTGAAAAGTGTTTGTTTAATCCATGCAGATTATCTGATAATTACCTTGTGACTGAAACCACGTCTCTAATGAATGAAATCTCCTCTTCATTTTCTGCAGTTTCTCCATCTGTGCCTCCATCAATGTCTCTGTGGAGAAACAAACAGCACTATTTTCCTCAACTATCTGCTCCAGTTTCTCCATCAACACAGACACTTGTGTGTTCAGGTCAATGAACTGATGTCGTCCTCCAAATCTCTCGATGACAGACTGTGTTTCTTCATTTAGTTCTGCTGTCTGATGATCTGGATTCTGCTTTATGAGGATCATCATGTGTTTGTTGATTCTTGAGCTGAATATCTTCTGGATCTCCTCTATTTCTGCTCTGTCTTCATTATTAAGTGGAGCATCAGGAATGATGAAGATGAAAACATGAACTCCAGGATGACAGAGAGACACACAGCGGTGAGTCTGACGCATCACTTCCTCCTCTGAGAGCTGAGTGTTGAACAGAGCTGGAAGCTCCACCAGACTGATCAGACGTCCATCAAGCTCCACGTCTCTCCTCACACACTCTGAGCTGAGCTCTGATCTTCTCTCGTTCTGCTTCAGGATCAGGTTTGAGATGAAGGATTTTAGTCTTCTGTTACTGCCACACACAACCAGATTCAGCTTCACACTCACTGGATCTGTGTCAAAGAAATAAACTAGTTATAAAATAATACCGCATTCCCATCATGTCAGAATTACTGCAGTCTGGTTACAAAAAGCATTTACAAGCTGTGATACTTGCCGAAGTACTGAGCATGCAGGGTGCCCAGACTTTTGCATGCTATTGCAAGTATTTGCACAGTAACACAATTTTGATTCAGTTGTCAGCACATTGGATTTTGAATCTGCAGTGATATTGCTGGTATATACAGTATAGTAGCAAGCCATATAACATATCAACTTCTATCAAAGTGATGAAAACAAAAAGTACATTTAAAGTAATATAGTGCTTTTCAGGTGTTCAAAGTGTGGTGTTTGGGATTCCTCAAATCAGTTACCTGACACGAATCCAACTGATTTCACATTTTACTTTCTGAGGAAAAGACTAAAGGTAAAAAGACCAATGCTGGAGCTAAAAATGTTAGAAGAGGTAGCTGAGCATCACTACAACCAAAGTAAGTTACTTGAGGCTGGAATACAGTACACGACTTTAAAAGCTGAACAGACCTTAAAACACTGGGTAAAAATCTGAGCAAAAGTCATGCAGTGTATTCCAGTCTTTAGAGTCTGGTGTTTCTACATGACAGACTTTAGTCATTAACTGCAAGAGATTCAAAAAAATTACTCATTAAAAATGTTTAAGATTATATTTTTGAGTCTATTTTTTCCTTGGTAGGTAGCTATGTATTGAAAAGTTTGTTTATGTGTGGTTCATCTGCTATAGATGTACTGTACTGTAAATAACCTTTACGTTTATTACTGTATTCTCATAGAGATGCTTTATTCAGAGAAATAAATGTATACACTCACCCAGTGTCTTGATCTTCTGCTGTAACTCTTTGATGTCATTGTCTCTCACTCTCAGTTTCTCCTGTAGATCATGTCTGACTCTCTTCTCTTGAGCTCTCAAATACATCTGAAGAGAATAGGGTTCAGTCTTCATGCTGTCTATAACATCTAGAATCTTTAACATCTGTTCAGAGTTTCTCTGGTCCTTTAACCCCATCACACTGTACCAGCTCCCATAGAGACTCACAGTCCTCTGAGATTCTGTGGACGCTACAAAATCTGACACACTTTGGTCAACAGAGAGTTCAGTAATGAAAAGCACCATGAAGTGCTCTTGTGAGTTAAATATTCCTTTAATCTTCTCCATTTCTGCTCTGTCTTCATCAGTAAGTGGACAGACAGGAGTAACGAGGATGAACTGATGAACTCCAGGATCACAGAGAGACACACAGCGGAGAGTCTCCCGCATCACTTCCTCCTCTGAGAGCCAAGAGAGAGCTGGAAGCTCTGTTACACTGATCTGACGTCCATGAATCATTCCCTCTCTCTTCACACACTCTTTTTTCATCTCTTTCCAAGGTTTACGCGTTACTCCTCTAAATATTTTAGACACTGAGCTCTTGAGTGTTGGGTTATTTCCACACAGCACAATGTTCAGCTTTGGTTTCCCAGTAGTCCTCACTGAAAACATTCATTAGAAACAGATGATTTAGTTTAGCTTTGCTACCAAATGTATACTTTATTAAACAACAACAAAACTATTATACTGTAAATATAATTGCTTTGCAATACATTCTTCTGTCGACTGAATACATTCTTTTATCAACTGAAGGCTGCCTCGCAGTAGTTTGTTTACTGACCTACTCTCTACTGAATCCACTCTCTATGTATGTATATCTGAGACGTGCAAGCAGACTATCTGCACTCACAGCACAGCATTCAGAAGAATAGTTCACCCAAAACTGACAATTATATTTTCATTTACCCACTTCAAAAGTGGAATCATGATTTTACCATCAAGCTCCAAAATAAAACAAACACACAAATGAACCATAAAATACTTTAACAAACCTCCTCCGTCACTTGCTGTTTTTGTGCTCTCTTTGAGATCTGAATCCTTCTTCTCTTTGTCTTTTTCTCTGACTGAAGTTCTTTTCAGATCTTCATCCACTTGTGTTCCACCTTCGTCCTCAAACATGTTACAGATGAGGAAGTCTTTACGCTCTTTCTTGAGTATCTCTTCTGTCCTTCTGAACATCTCAGAGCGCCATCCTGGGTTTACTGTATCAAACTTCAGATGTCCTCCTCCACACTCCTTTATTAAACCATGAATAGTGTTATTTCTAGAAGTGAATATGAATCCTTGTGGCTCATCATCAGTAGTCAGCACTATAGTGTGTTTCATGGCCTGGTAACTGAAGAGGTTCAGCACATATTTCACTCTCTGTCTGTCGTTCTCATTGAAGTTATTATACAGCAGTACGAGTACAATCACATGAGGTCCTGGAGCAGACAGAGACACACACTCTCTCACTTTCTGTATTACCAGCTGATTTGAGAGATCTGTCTGGAGCAGGTGAGGAGTGTTGATGACTGAGACGTGTCTCCCCTCCACAGCTCCACTGATTCTCACACTGTGCTGCTGTGAATAAGATGAAGCTTCTCTGTGAAATGCTGTTGTTCCCAGTATAGTGTTTGCCACTCGGCTGTTTTCTGATCCATTCTTTCCTATCAGCACAATCCTCAGATCACTCACTGAAAAACAGCACAAACACACAAAATGCAATAAAAACGCACTGCACAATCATCACTGAAGAATGTCATATTAAAAATCCTACAGAATTAGCAGATTTAACACAAATAGTAATATTGTAAAAAAAAAATCAAGTAATCCTTTCAGAAGCTTCAGAAACATCTATGAAAGATGTTTAATACTGAAGAGTTATCATCAATAATTATACTAACTTACTATTGGGATGATCATTACTTAGACTTTTATACATTTTGTTTATTAAAAATAAAAGAAGTGCAGCTGCATAGAGCCCCGTGAGCAGCAGGGAGCCGCTAACACTGGTTCAGTACAGTAACAGTACAGTAGGCTATCTGTGGACCTCTATCTCTGTAACCACTTAGAAAATCACTTTAGGGCTCCCAACATGCTAGACCTCAGTTAACACACTCATCTCACAGGAAATCACCAACAGGAGGAGAAATTTTGGCCATTTTTCTTTTTTTTTTGCTCTATGCTCTAGGTATTCTGTATCAAAAGAACTGTACAGTGTTTGACGTCACTGATGTCACGTATAAATAAGCTCAAATGAGATCTCAGCTGTGATGGACTGGAATATTTTTCAATGAAAGACAACTTACGCCAATCTTGTTTCTCACACAAAGTTACTGAACGGGTTCAGAAGACCTGGAATTTAGACTGAATGGAAGAGTTTTGTGATACTTTTATGGTGGCCTTCATCATTTTTGGAGAATGAGGCTGAAAATCAGTATCAACTTTGATTTAATGAAAAAGAGCATCTTTCATTGAAGACAAATAAATACAGAACTATACAAATATAGTTATATACGAATAATTTCCATATGTTGCTTCAGAATTATATTCATTGTGAAATGTGATTTACAGATAAATCTGAATTTAATGTTTTAATTTAATGCTGTTTTATTTGTATTATTTTATTTTAATGTGGGTAGAAAAATAACTTAATATATATTTCCAGACAAAATATTCTTAAATTTGCTTTGGTTTTACGGTAGCAATAAAGAAAAATAAGTTAAATTATCACATAATTAAAAAAATAATAATAATCTTTATACTTATAATATCATGCTTAATATTTTCTTACAGAACATAAGTTGGTCTTTCTATACATGTAAAAGTATAGTTGATTTTATAACTTAGGAAGATTAAGATGAATTATTTCCCCTGCAAGGGTATTATTATATTTGGGGGTCTTTCTCATCAGACTGTTTGAAAAGCCACTGATCTGCATCGTGTTCTGTCACAATTCACAATTCAATCAGCTTTACTGGCATGACAAAAGCACATTCTGCATTGCCAAAGCATGCATAGGAAAAGAGAACATATGTAACGGTGTAATTTGGAACAATATAGCAATTGAAATAACATTTGAACAAGTAATATTGAAAGAATGACATTAAAACATATGTTATGACTTGACATAATAAGATTATTTATGTATTTATTTAACTAATAAACTGAGTAACTGAATTCAGCATTATCTACAGTCCTGTGGTTGGTTTGGTGTGAGTTAGCCGTATATTTGCTGGATATTGGTTTCTTGGCTGTGTGGCAGGCTGCTGTAAATCCTGCCGCTATATTTGCACATTCAGATTTTTCACCAAGAATGAAGACTGAGTTTTTCAGTTGGGGTAGAATTAGTAAATTGGGGAAATATTTTGTTTATTTTGGGATAGTAGTGGTCTCTGATGTTTTGGTATTTTGGGCACTCTGTGAGGAAGTGCAGCTCTGTTTCAATCTCTCCCATTTTAATTTTAGGATGAACTTATACTTTAACCGTTACAAACTGAATATTACAAAACAAATGTTTAACACATCTTAATATCAGTGTCAGTGATTTAATGTACTTACTGTCAGGACGTTCAAAGTCTGGGCTGTGTCTACCTGCTGCTGCTAGAGAAGACAAATCACACACACACACACACACACATATACATACACAGAGAGAGAGAGAGAACAGATGGGATAGCCATTATACATTAATTTTAAAAGCATACACTCTTAAAAAAAAATAAAGGTGCTTCAAAAGGTTCTTCACAGCGATGCCATATAAAAACCATCTCTTTCTTGAATTTTTATAATCTTCAGATGTTAAAGGTTCTTTATGGAACCATTTAGACAAAAAGGTTCTGCTATGGCATCGTGAAGCACCTTTATTTTGAAGAGTGTATGTGGACTGAAAAGCCATTACATCACAGTGTTTGTAATTAATAATTGAACTGATTGAGTGCAGAACAGTGTGCTGATGATACACACATCAACACTATATTTGATTGGTGAAATTATATGTTTTTCTTATCCTCAGGACATCTATAGTGTGTCAAAAGTACCCGTCAACTCATAATGATCTATATAGCCTACATACAAATATTAATAAATAGGCTATTGCCACAAATCAAGGAAGTTTGAAGAATCACAGACTTAAGTTTAGTTTCTTCCTGGTGTTCAATTCTATGACTAAACAGAGTAAACAACTGTATACTGTCTGGTAATATTTCATAAATACTTCATAAGTCATCGAGGAAACGCAGCTGCATAATTTGTATCCAATTTATTTCTTACCTGACGCCATTTTCATAACATGGTAAATCGAAATCGAAAGAAAAGCACTGATGGAGAGCTGACCTGCGCCCGCCTGCCTGCTTTTTACACCAGAAACCAAATACAGAAGATGTGGTTTCTTTCATTATTCTGGTGAATAGAATAAGCTAATAAAAACTAACAGAAATGATTTTTAATATATGTAAATGCAGCAGCAGCTCCTAGTCATTCATTTAGATCAGGCAGATTCTGGGGCGAAGCAGACGCGCTTTTGTGTCTTTGCGTGATTCAGCCGGAGGGTGGCGCTATAATGATGAATAATAGGATCTAAATACACACAGAACTTACTGTATTCTGACTCGTTTATAGTCTGTAGAGAAGCGTTTAAGTTTTTATTATTATTATTATATTTTGTACATTATACTTTGTACACATGATTAATGACTTGAACTTGACACTTGAAGAAGCTGGGTAAAAATAAACATATCACTTCATTTTCTATTTAATTTATTAGTTTCTACAAAAATCACATTTCTAAACTCTGTCAACAATTACTTACGCTCACGTTGTTCCAAATTAACCCTAGAGTTCATCTTCAAAACAAAACCTGAGATATCTTAATGAAACCTGGGAGATTTGTGTCCATCTGAATAAGTCCAAAAAAGAACACATTACATATTTTATTTTGAAATGGGGAAAAGTGTAAAATTACACTACAGTAAAAAGTACAGTAAAAGTACAGTAATCCACACTACAATACTTCATATCTGTAATAATAATACTGAGTAATATTAAGATGGAGTTTGTCAGTCCTCTGTCGTGTGTCATGTGTTCCCGCCTCTTGTTTCCATATTTGGTCTTGTTCCTGTCCTTGTTAAGTGTGATTATTAGTTAAGTCTTGTCCAGCTGTGTTTTAGTAATTATCAGTTATTGTCATGTGTATTTAGTTCATGCCTGTTTAGCTAGTTTTCGTCTGGTCTACTCGTTATTCCCCGGTGTTCCTGTCTGTGTCTGTGTCTGTGTCTGTGTCTGTGTCTGTGTCTGTGTCTGTGTCTGTGTCTGTGTCTGTGTCTGTGTCTGTGTCTGTGTCTGTGTCTGTGTCTGTGTCTGTGTCTGTGTCTGTGTCTGTGCCTGTGCCTGTGCATTAAAGACAATTATTTTGAAGTTTATCCTTGTCTCCGTGTTCCTCGTTCCTACCTGCTGTCTGTCCCGTGACAGAGTTCTTGCAGGACAGATTATCTGCCTGATGTACATCACAGAGTTGAAGAAACATTGCATTTTACATGTTTTGTTCAAACCTGAGGTTTTAACATCACAAATAAAACCTACATAAGTGCACTTAAATATGCGTTTGCTCTAGTCTCAGTTATTGTGTGTGATTACGGGGAATAATCAGATGAACACTATTAATACTGTGAGGGTTTAAAGCTCTTCAGAGTTGAGAAATGCTCCTCATCTTCGTCTCGTTTGGCACCCTGAACTCGGCTGGTCTGGGGTCAGCTGAGCTGCTGCTCAGAGTCGATGTCTGTGTAGATATTACTGATGATATGAGTCAGATCCAGACGCCGGATGCCCTCGATGAACTCGTCCAGAGACAACTCGCCTGAACACACACTCACAGTTACAAATGTATTCATTTAGGCCATAAAGTGAACTATAGGAAAAAGTGGCTAGAAAGTGATTTTCGTTCCCACACCTGGGCACTACTTTTTAAATGCATTTTTGCATAGACAGCACCCTCATGGACTTTAGGTTAAAAGTTATCTGCTAAATATCCTGCAGTTGTTTTGTCATGATCCATACGTGCATATATTTGAGAATTTAAAAAAATGACAATCTTATGCTGCTGTTTTGCTTGTAACTTTATTTAGATTCATTTTAGCAACATAAAATATCTTTCAAACTGACATTTAAACATTTGAGACAGGTATATAGGTGCATTAGTATACTGAAGTGTGAATGTAGACCATGAAAGTCCTTACACTGGCTTCCAGTTACATTTAGGATTGATTTTAAAGTACTTTTACTCATTTATAAATCTCTAAATGGCCTACGACCTAAATACATTGGAGATATGCTCACTGAATATAAACCTAACAGACCACTCAGATCATTAGGATCGAGTCAGTTAGAAATACCAAGGGTTCACACAAAACAAGGGGAGTCTGCTTTTAGCTATTATGCCGCCCGCAGTTGGAACCAGCTTCCAGAAGAGATCAGATGTGCTAAAACATTAGCCACTTTTAAATCCAGACTCAAAACTCATCTGTTCAGCTGTGCATTTGTTGAATGAGCACTGTGCTACGTCCCAACTGATTGCACTGTATTTTATGTATAATAAGTTTCTATTCTTAACAGTTTTAAATTATTATTATTATTTTTTTTAATTCCTTGTTTTTTTAATGACTGTTTAACTTCCTTTTATGTAAAGCACTTTGAATTACCATTGTGTATGAAATGTGCTATATAAATAAACTTGCCTTGCCTTGCCTTGCCTATTGTATAAGTGTTAATAGATCTTGCTGCTGCATTTGATATGATCGATCATAACATTATCATTGCGCAATTCAAGTCCAATGTGAGCTTGACAGGAACCATTTTAAGTTGGTTTAGTTCCTATTTAAAGGACTGGAGGATCTCAGTTCGACAAGGCACCCACATTTCATCAGCTGCTAATATCCCATGAGGGGGTCCCTCAGGGATCAATACTTGCCCCAACACTTTTCTCTCTGTATATGCTCCCTTTGGGCTCCATCTTTAGGAAGCACGGTGTCTCATTTCACTGTTACACTGATGATTTATTACACTGATGATTTATTTACCTAGATTTATTTGCCACTTAAATGCTCTGACAGCAACACCTTTGATACTTTGTCGGCTTGTATGAAGGATATCAAAATCTGAATGTCATCAAATTTTCTCAACCTCATTGAAAAGAAAACTGAAATTATACTTTTTGGTCCCCCTAGTGGCATTCCATTAAAATATCTCAGTAATCACTTTACTACATCCCAAGCCAAAACCCTTGTTAAAAACTTAGGTGTTTTGCTTGACAGTGAGCTGAAACTCGATAGTCAAGTCAATTCTGTGGTTAAATCCTGTTTCTTTCATCTCCGTCTTCTATCTAAAATCAAGCCTTTCCTCTCTTTTCAAGACTTTGAGAAAGTAATTCATGTTTTTATATCATCACGTTTAGATTACTGTAATTCACTGTATTGTGGAATGATTGCCACTACCCTGGCCCGTCACCAGTTGGTCCAAAATGCTTCAGCAAGACTCTTAATGGGTCTACGTAAATTCACCCATATCACTCCTGTCCTAGCTTCACTGCATTGGCTGCCTGTGCAGTTTAGAGTGGAGTTTAATATCCTTCTTTTTAAGGCTTTAAACAATTTAGCTCCCTCATATTTATCTGAACTGCTTTCCTTACATAACCCTTCTCGAGCTCTTAGATCTGGTGGTCTTAGATTGCTTGCTGTTCCTAGAGTTAAACTAAAGAAAAGGGGGGAAAGTGCCTTCGCTGTTGTAGGCCCCAAACTATGGAATAGCTTACCAGTTCATGTTAGATCTGCTCCTACTTTACAGGCTTTTAAATCTCTACTCAAAACGCATTACTTCTCTATTGCTTTCATTGTTCCTTGATGTTTCATGTCCGGTTTCGACTTGATGGCAATTCCTGGGTTCTATTTCTTATATATATATATATATATATATATACAGTGGGTACGGAAAGTATTCAGACCCCCTTCAATTTTTTACTCTGTTATATTGCAGCCATTTGCTAAAATCATTTAAGTTCATTTTTTTTCCTCATTAATGTACACACAGCACCCCATATTGACAGAAAAACACAGAATTGTTGACATTTTTGCAGATTTATTAAAAAAGAAAAACTGAAATATCACATGGTCCTAAATGACCATGACCAACTCACACTTTAAGCACTCACTTCACAGCATTCTTAAAAGAATATAAGCAGAATATTATTTGAACCTCTCACTGTGAGAAAGTATGTCTTATCACTATGACCATATTAACACAACCAGACTGATCAAAATGCTGTTCTGTGACCTGGGGGGCGGGGGGGACACGTTGTGCCCAAGACTCGAACCCCCTGATGTCATGCTGATAATTAATGAAGATATGCTATTGACTGCTATTGTTTAAAGTTGTTCCAAATTTATCTATGCTTTAGCCAATCAGAATTCGGAAATTTGAAGTAATGACGTAGCTTTCTGATATCTGAGTGTATAATTGCTGCTGTATTTGATGTATGGGCAGAGCGGCCGACAAACTCCTTGCTGAGTATTGAAACTGACTTCTGCTGATGAAATTACAAACAAATATCTTCAGCAATTTTTTTCCTTGATTGACTACATTCCTGACTCCTGGTCTTCATAACTGGTCTATGGGTCTTAACTGCACTTCCCCTGCACCTGAATATTAATGTTGATTGTTACTATGTATTATTTTTATTGTTACTTTTAAAAATAACAACAAATATATAAATATAAAATAATAAATATAGCTGCAATAGCAGCAATTAAGGGGCCAAACACAAGAGGGGCAAAATTAAGTTATGGCAGTGAGGATCAAGTCAACAGCAAAAAAATTGGTAATTAATATACTAAAAATTATTCTTTAGTACTTCTTAAGATAATCTTAAGGACATCCACGTGTACTCAAATGTGCTATTTTGGTACACCATGAATATGAACTAAAATGTGCTTTTAACATACTATCTCTATATTTAACAAAAAAAAAAAAATTGGTTACAAGTGGTTACTAAATAAATTGTTTTAAAATATACATTTCAAATGGAAAGTCTATTTGAAAATAAAAGCATTGTTATTTCATTGTGCACACCGCATTCATTAAATTTTCATACCATTTCATACTATTTGACAGTCATGTCAAAACATAAATATAAACATTAAAAACAGCCATTTAAAAATATTTTTATTGTAACTTAAGGAGCAAGATATATGTGACCCTGGAGCACAAAACCAGTCATAAGCTGAGTAAATAAGCTTTCCATTGATGTATAGTTTGTTAGGATCGAACAATATTTGTCTGAGATACAACTATTTGAAAATCTGGAATCTGAGGGAGCAAAAAAATCTAAATATTGAGAAAATCACCTTTAAAGTTGTTCAAATGAAGTTCTTAGCAATGCATATTACTAATCAAAAATGAAGTTTTGATATATTTACAGTAGGAAATTTACAAAATATCTTCATGGAACATGATCTTTAATTAATATCCTAATGACTTTTGAAATAAAAGAAAAATGGGCAATTTTGACCCATACAATGTATTGTTGGCTATTGCTACAAATATACCCCGTGCTATGACTGCTTTTGTGCTCCAGGGACACATATTTACAATTACTTGTGCATTTACAAAACGAGTCATATCTCTTTCAAGTTAATCAATCATATCTCTATCACATTATCTCTTCCAAACTGGAATCTCAGTCTGCCGTGGTGCAACTGAGCAGACAGTATAAGGTCCACTGATCGGATTGCAAACACGCTTCAGCTTCAAGCATAGAAAGCAAAACTCCACCTTGCAGCGCTTACACATGAGGTTCTTACAAGCGTGCCCGTTGTGCTCCAGAAGGAGTCCGCAGGTGGGGCAGGCTCGGATGGCAGGACACTCCACATTGTGCACATAAGACAGCCTCATATTTGTACACTTTGCTAGCTTACCAACATCTGGGTTGACACAGTCTTCATAACGACAGCGGAGAGCGTGAGCAGCTGCTCCTTTCCATTCTCTCAGACACTGCCAGCAGAACTTGTAGATGTTCTTTCTGACAGATGTGCAGATGGTGCATCTCACGCAGAGGGTGCTCAGGTCTTCTCGCTCAACATAGGATCCACAGCTTGGACACTTAGAGAGACACATATCAGAAAGTTCATTAACTGTCAATGAATTCACATTATCCAGAAGACGTATTTATTGAAATGTTATTTCTACTCACTGATTTGAACTCGCAGTACTCGGATGCTGCCAGAAGAGCCATATTCTCCTCGAAATGAGCCTTCTCTGAATCACTAAGCAATCCCAGTCTCCTGACCTCCAGGTATGGCCACACTGCATTACATTTTTTTGTCCCGTGTGTGATAGCTGGGCAATAAAATTTATACTGACCCTGTTAGACACAACAGAATAGAACCAAAATGTTTACAGATACCAGTTGAAAGCACAGGCACATTCTTGTGAGAGATAAGATTTTTATTTATTTTATTTTTTTCAATGTAGATTGGGAAAAAAATTGTCTGACAGTCTTCTAGATGCTGAGTTCCACCTCGAAGTGATTGACAATGGTCATAAATGCTTTCACGAAAAGCAAATGTGTCTTTTTTGTTGGCTGAATTTGTCAAGGCAGTTTGAAATGTGAAATAGCATGAAAGACTCCTTTCACCCAGAGCTGACATTTATCATAGATATACACAGCTGCATCAAAATATGTGCGTACAGACCAACAAAACTGATATGAGGATAATGATAATTAGCCTACTTTTTTTTACATTTAACTGCGTAGAGAATTTCTGACCCACCCGGTCCAGCAGAGAGCGACACCAGGCAGTCAGTGATTCCGGGGACACCACATGGCCACAAGACATCTCTGCTCTCAGAATCATGTGGTCATCATCTAAAGCTGAGAGTCACAAAACAGCGTCGTCAGCTGCACTGGAAACACTAACACACTAAGTCGTGTCTAAATCCATTATTTATGTACACTGGCATTGAACAGCTTTGAACAGCTTTCAAAGCATTCTCATTTGAATGTATCTGAGTATTGTTTTAACCTGAGAGATCATTCAGCCATTAACTCCCTGCTACAGAGATTTTGGGAGAAAAACTTACTTATGTCGTCTATCCGTCTGAAAAATTTTAGCGTTTTATCAGTAACGTCATACTGTCCTTTGCAGTCGTCGAATTGCATCTTGAAGGCTCCTTGTTCAGTTCGTCTAGATAGAATAGCTACAAGTATGAATGAGAAAGTTGGAAAGTGGATTAATATCTTACAGTGAAGCAAACCAATAATGTGTTCGCTTTCAGTTTAAGAAAGTAAAGCGGATGATTTGATAAACAATGAAATATGAAACTTTTGAAGAAATAGATTTTCCTAAATTAAACATAAAAGTTTAAGTTCAAGAATAAATATAAAAATAATAGGCAACTACATAATGGTATGAATAATCTTCATGCCGCTATCTTCAGAAATCACACTCTGAAAAACCTTCAAGGGCTCCACCGTCCCTCAATTCATCACGTGTGCAGTGTATAGTCGTGTCTTATCAGATAGGTCTTTCACTTTGAGCAAAAAACTGAACTCCATTAACTTCATTAACGCCATTTGAGTATGATTTTCAGAAATCAAGTGCAAATGTCTGATCATATATAAAGCCAAAATACCAACTCTGATGATGCAATGTTTAATTATTGAAAAAAAAAAAAAAAAATTAAGTTTCCCCTTTCTATACTTTTGTGTGTGTATGTGTGCGCCGTGGGATTTTCTTACATATCAAAACTGCCGTGGCAGAAAAAAGGTTGGGAAACACTAACTGATACCATTAGTACTGTTTATAGCCTATTATGTTATATGTTATTTGTACGTTTATGAGCCTATGTAGTTCTGCAAGCCTGTATTTCTCTTGATCAAAATTGAACTGATTAACACGAAAACAAAAACAAAAAATTCTCCATAAAATCATGGAAGTGAGGTGTTTCGTGTTTCACAATCACCATATGAAAAAATTAAAATGCATGAAAACACATCACTTCCACGAGTTTTTGCCCAAACTTCAAAGGTCCGTTAAATTTATAAACCTAGAGGCATTTGTTAGCTTTAAGATGACTTTTTCAGTTTCAATTATTCAATCCAATTACACTTCATTGTTGGATTTCTTTCCAAAATTTGTCTTGGATCACACAGTAGTGCTCCTCATTTTGTCTGTTATTTCCTGTCTCTACGACACTCTTACTATAAAAGGACCAAATAGTCATTTATAAGCAAATTCATAAAGGTATAACTCAGAAAAAAAAGACGTTGACAAACCTCCTCCATCACTTGCTGTTTTTTCATCGTCGTCTCTGACTGAAGCTCCAGATCTGCTCAGATCTTCATCCACTGATGTTTCTTCACATTTATCCTCAAACATGTTACAGATGAGAAATTCTTTACGTTCTTTCTTCAGCATCTCCTCTATTCTTCTGAACATCTCAGAGCGCCATCCTGTGCTTACTGTATCAAACTGCAGATGTCCTCCTCCACACTCCTTTATTAAATCATGAATAGAGTTATTCCTAGAAGCTAATATTGATCCGCGTGGCTCTTCATCAGTAGTCAGCACTATAGTGTGTTTCATGGCCTGGTAACTGAAGAGCTTCAGCACATATTTCACTCTGTGTCTGTCGTTCTCAGTGAAGTCTTTATACAGCAGCACGAGTACGAACACATGAGGTCCTGGAGCAGACAGAGACACACACTCTCTCACTCTCTGTGTGATCTGATAGTGTAAGAGATTCGTCTGGAGCAGGTGAGTGTTGATGACTGTGATGTGTCTCCCCTCCACAGCTCCACTGATTCTCTCACTGTGCTGCTGTGAATAAGATGCAGCTTCTATGTTAAATGCTGTTGTTCCCAGTATAGTGTTTCCCACTCGTCTGTTTTCTGATCCATTCTTTCCTATCAGAACAATCCTCAGATCACTCACTGAAAAAGAGCACAAACACACACACAATGCAATAAAACAGCGCTTCACAATCATCACTGAAGAATCTCATATTAAAAATCCTACAGAATTAGCAGATTTAACACAAATAATAATGTTGTAAAAAATCAAGTAATCCTTTCAGAAGCTTTAGGAACATCTATGAAATATTCACGTGTTTAATACTCAAAAGTTATCATAAATTTTATTGACTTTTATTGAGATGATAATCACTTGAACACTTTTGTTCACAATAAATAAAAGATCTGCAGCTGCGTGGAGCGCCGTGAGCAGCAGGGACTGAACACACACTTATGATATGATGCCTAATATTTTCTCACACAACATAAGTTGGTCTTTCAATATGTATGAAAAATAAAGCTGATTTAATAATTTAGGTCTTTCTCATCGATCAGTTTGAATAACCACTGATCTACAGCGTGTTATCGGTTAAACAGTTTCAGTAAAGCCGCACATATGCGAGTAGTTCACGTTTTTTTAGTTAACAGTATAAATTAAAAATCGAATCTTAACATACTGTGACTAATCTTTTATTTTTTTTATTATTTATTTTATTTTTTTTCTGGGGTGACTTATAAACTGTACACAATACAACACATAAATGTTTGACAAATCTTAATATCACTGCCAGTGCTTTAATTTACTTACGGTCAGGACGAGCAAATGGTGGACTGTGTCTACCTGCTGCAAGAGAGAAGAAAAACCACACACACACACACACACACACACACACACACACACACACACACACACACACACACACCAAAAGAACAGATGGCGTATCCATTATAATTATTTAAAAAGAAAAAACATATCTGCACTATAAAACTGTGACTTCATAATGTTTGCAATTCTTAACTGAGTTCAGGGCAGTATTTCCCAAAAGCATTGTAAGCCTAAGTTGATGGCAGCAATGGGTTTATATACGATGCTTTTGGGAAACACAGCCGAGAACAGTGTGCTGATGATACACAGATCAAAACTAATTTGATTGGTGAAATCATGATTTTCCTCATCCTCGGAACATACTGTACGTACTGCAATGATCTATAGCCTACATAAAAATATTAATAAACGGGATGTTGCCATAAATGTAAAGAATCGCTGATTAATAAAAGAAACCTGACGCAGAAGTTTAGTTTGTTCCTGGAGTTCAACGCCACGATTAAACAAATATAAGAGTGCAGAGAAATATCATTTAATAAACTAAACGAAGTAAACAACTGTCTACCGTTTGCTAATATTTCACAAATACTTTATAAACCGTTGAGGAAAAGTTGCTGCATATTTGTATATGTTGTAATTCTTACCTGACGCCATTTTCACAGCATCGACATAAATCGAAACCGAAAGAAAAGCGCTGATAGAGAGCTGAACATGTGCCCCGCCTGCAGAGACTGAGACAAAAAAATGATTTTACATTTATTGAAATGAAACTTTCTGCGTCCATTTATTTTCCTTCTTTAAAACAGAAATTAAATACGGAAGATTCGGTTTCTTCTTTAGAATAAAATTTATTAATTTAATTTTATTTATTAATTATTCATTCATAAAGGAAGTTGCATCTCCTGGTCATTAGTTTTGATTTTGAGAAACGGTTTTGTGACTTTTTTCTATTTCATAACTGTTAAAGGAACACTCCACTTTTTTTGGAAATAGGCTCATTCTCCAACTCCCCCGGTAGCTGGGGACTACTTTCAGGCGCTGCGTAATATCACTGCGCCTGTTACGGCAGCAAAGTTCCTTGATTATTACTCCGGAATGAGAGTAGTTCCTAATCATATCAGCCTAGAAAATCGCAACTTTTCATTTTCCGCCGATCTTAGTTCACGATATAACTACAGAAGAGTCAAGTTTTAAATAGGACAAATATCGAAACTCTTTGGTCATTTTTTAACGCGATGCTACTGGTCTAATTGGATTCAATGATCTATGCTAAGCTATGCTAAAAGTGCTATCGCCAGACCCGGAGATCGGCTGAATGGATTCAAAAACGGTAAAACTCAACTTATTAACTCTGGGGGAGTTGGAGAATGAGCCTATTTCCAAAAAAAGTGGAGTGTTCCTTTAAGGGTTTTCAACCAAATAAAGTTTATTTTAGGTTTCAGACATTTAAATACACTTCAATTAAGTAAAAAAAAAAAATACATTTAGTTTGTTAAATAGGCTACACACGGATTTCTAGGGAAAGCGACAATAATAATCCTTTCAATTAATAGATGACGTGTTTTATTCCTATCAAATACACATTGTGTAGGTTACTATAACCCGAAATAAAGCTGCAACCCCCCTGAACTCACAGCTGAAAGGAGCCTGCACTGGGAAATTTAGTTCACCCTAAGTTTGCGTTCTTGTCCCACAGCTACATGTGTTTCTCAAAGAAATAAAATGTCTGCTTTCAAAGACTTGAGATAGAAAAACACTGCGCCTCTTTTAATGAGGCGGTCGAGCCCTTTAACATTCAGATGTCAAACTTAAAGTAGGATTTCCTGTATTGCTTCGATCATTCCCTTTCATTTACCTCTTGCAGCAAACAAAAAAACAAATGCACACATAAACTTTCAGGCCGTCCCATCCAAATGCCTCAAATGACTTCCCCAAAATAATGCTTTAGTGACTAGAGCACCATATTCCTGAAGCAGAGTGTTAAATTAAACTAACACTTCCAACTAAACAAAGTAAAACGAGTTAAAACATAGTATGCAAAAGAAAAATACAACTCCACAACCAAGTCTTACAGTCCCTACATTTATTCTTGCCTAACTTGCCTCAGGTCTTGTCTATACTATACAGCTTTGCACCCGTGGCACATGTGAACATTGTTGTATTGACATTATGGCTGATGCAAAGCTCGGCGGGGAAGCGCAGAACGTGACACACCTTAAGCGCTCTTAACATTTGCAACACCTCGCTGAAGCTCTGATGTTGTTCCAGTACCTCAGCTGTTTAATCCAGAAAGAACAGGACCTTACGGCCCTGATATTCCTTCCTTATTCCTCCTTTTTCAGCTCTTTCTGGGATACCGACAATTCTGATGTTATTACACCGCGATCAGCCCTCGAGATCGTTAAGCTTGGACTTAAGCATCTTGTTCTCTTAAGGCAGGGCTGCCAAACTCAGTTCCTGGAGAGCCGAAGCCCTGCAGAGTTTAGATACAACCCTAATTAAACACAGCTGATCCAGCTGATCATGTCATTTAGGCTTATTTGAAAACTACATGCAGGGGCGCGGGAAGATGTTTTAAGTTGGGGGGGGGGGGTGATTGCGATAGAGGCTATTTACACTAAGTGAAAATAGCAGTATTTTTTAGTGATATGCTATTTACATAGTGCAAATAGCTTTAGATTATATTTATTCTGTTAAAATAGCAGGATATTTTGCTAATTACTTATTGCAAATAGTGCCAATTATCTGCACCTCAGCATTGTAATACATTATAATACAGTATGCAATAACTTATTGAGTGTAATTTTTAAATTTTATTTCAAATTATTAAATGGATGCCACCTTATTGGGACAAGCCCTCCCTACACCTACCCTAACCCTACCCAATACTTTATTTTCAACTTTTTGATTATTTCCTTCATTTTTATTAAAAATAAATGCTTTTCTGATGTGATTTGAAATTTGAAAGGGAGAAAAAAAGTTCGCCAAAAGGCAGATTCAAACCCTCGTCAATCGTGTCAAAAGATCTGTGACTTACACATTTTACCATCTGCGCCACTGCATCTGATAACTGCTGATCATCTTTTGCCAATTTAACTATCCCAATCATACATTTGTGGGTGGAGTTAGTGTAAATAGCCTCTGCCAACAACCGGGCTATTTGCACTTAAATAGACACTCTGCTTTTTAAAAAAAAAAAATTATTCCCAACAGTTAAACAGTTGCCCACAGAAAAAAACACCCCCACTTCCCGCGCCTCTGACTACATGGTAAGTGTGATGGAGCAGGGTTGGAACAAAACTCTGCAGGGCCGCGGCCCGCAGGAACGGAGTTTGACACCCCTGTCTTAAGGTATCCAGGAAAGGTATTTCCAGAGAAAGGATAAGAGTTTGATGATCACTGGTCTGCCCCTCTACCGTCTCGACTCTCTCAATTAACTCTCGTTGTGTTGTTTGTGTGGTTCCAAGAGTCGCTTCAAGTTTATTGAATCTCTCGTCAAAGGCACTGATAATCTTATCCGAAATCTTCTCCATCATCAGTGACGCATCTTTTCATTCAAGTCCAAAGCCCACCGTTTGGTCAGCCATCACCATGTTGTCAGTATACTCTAAAAAATGCTGGGTTAAATATAACCCAGCGCTGGGTTAAAAAGGGACGAACCCAGTGGTTGGGTTGTTTTGACCCAGCAGTTGGCAGAGGTGTAAAGTCCAGGGGTCAGAAAGGAAAAGTCTTGCCATATGTTTATTCCACCCATGAACTCAGCAGCTGATTTCACCAGAGGAGGAACCAAGACATTCCTTTTAAGTCACAAGCAAGTCTCAAGTCAAACCCCAAGTCCTCAAAGAGTTAATGAGATAATTAAATGACTGAAGAAAGCAACATCACTGAAGAAAAGAGAAACACAAGAACATATGACTTGAACCACAGCCTTGGATGGAATCAACTGAAAAAAACAACAACAACACGATGCAACCATAATTGTGGTCAGTGTTTGCTTTAGTTGGGCTCTTTAGACTTTTAAGCAATTGCAAAATTATTCTAAGCAATTGCAAAATTGTTTCACTGCAAACATTTGTGCATTGCTTAATCAAACCTTGAAGTAGCAGGTTAATTTTTCTTTCGGCTTCTGCAAATGAAAACTCATTTGATTGAACATCATGAAATGGTCTCTCTTTTGGTTTTTTGATGGACATTCAGCCATCGTTGAACTGGAGAAAAAAAAGGGTCCCACTTTATATTAGGTGGCCTTAACTACTATGTACTTACATTTAAATTAATAATTTGGTACAATGCACTTATTGTGCACATACATGTTTTTACATTGTACTTATATTTTTAAAAATACATATATGTAATTACATCTGTAATTAATTTCTGCAGTTAAATTACACTGTTGACCCATCATTTACACCTTAACCCACCCTTCTGGGTAACCTGTTAGGGACAGGTTACCCAGACCACCAAACCTCTCCCTAACCTTACCTGTATCCCCCCTCAATAGCAGCAATAGTGTTTTGCAATACAATATGAACACAATAAGTACATTGTACTTATTTCTTGATGTAAGTACATAGTAGTTAAGGCCACCTAATATAAAGCGTGACCAATAAACATCCTATTAAACAAATACCACTATAATGCTTCAATACTGAAAAAAAATAAAAAAAATAAAAAACTGCATAGGCTCAGGCTTTTAGACATGCACGCTTATCATATGATCCTCAACAGTGGTGACAATAATTTTTTCATAATGCATTGCATGATGGGAGTTTTTGCTATGGTGTTACCCAGCATGCATTGCAGCATGAAGCATTTTGTTGATTGTCACCATTGTTGAGATTCATATGTTAGTTCTTGTGTGTGTCTAAATAGTACAAGAGTTCAAATTTGTATATGCGTTGCATAAATTTAAAATGATTTCTTTATAACTATTTGAGCAGCGCTGCGCTTGCATGTTGTAGTTTCACAGGGATGATTAAGCAAAACATATGAATGAAAAAAAGAAGATTTTTATTGTAACCAAGCCAACTCACGATAACTATCTTATCACATGAAAACAGTTAACATCTGCTTTACAACACCACATGCATTGCTACAGAGAGAGATCTAAGACCGGAAGTCCAGCGTCACGAGCCCAACTAAAGCAAACACTGATCTCCATGATGGTGACATCATTTTAACCAGTAAAACATCAACATTCTCAATAACAGCAGGTGTTCATCACTAATGCACAATCATCATTTAATTAGTCTCTTAATTAGCTCGTTAACTTTAACTCTTTGAGGTCTTGGGATTTGACTCGAAGACTTGCTTGTGACTTGAAAGGAATGACTTGGTTCCTCCTCTGGTGAAATCAGCTGCTGAGTTCATGGGTGGAATAAACATATGGCAGGACTTTTACTTTCTGACCCCCGGACTTTACACCTCTGCCGACGTCTGGGTCAAAAAAAAGCTTGAGTTATATTTAACCCAGCATTTTAGAGTGTAGCCTCATGCTGTGCCTGCGAGGGTTTAATGCCCTGAGGCTGTTTTTTTGACGGCATTGACAAAGTTTAAAATTCAAGTGTGCTATGGTTGTCTAGCTAAACTTTTAGCCCATTTAAAGCTTGTCTAAGCTTCTGATCATTTTCATGCCCTGTTTCCTTTTCTATCTCTCTTCTCCTCCTCTTCTTCTCTTCTTTGTCTTGCTGCTTGTTTCTGTTTCCCATTGCTCTAGTTCACTTTTCATCTGTTTTATATCGTTCTTCTCTCTCCCTGTATTCCTCTTCTCTTCTCTTTCTCTCTTGATCACGCTTCTGTCTTTCTTTCTTCCTCCATCATCATCTTCATTCTCTCTCACTCTCTCTCTCTTGTTCAAGTCTCTGATTATATTCATCCCAAATCACCTGTTCTTTCTTCATCCTTCTCTCCTCTTCTTCTTCTCTTATTTGGCCACATATTCCAAGGTGTGTGCCAATTTTCAAGAGATTTTGAGCATGTTAAGGGCCCCAAAAACCTTTAAAAAAAAAAAATAAGAAAAAGAATCTTAAGGAAATCAATAGGGCCCTTCGCCCCATGGCTTTGGACACTAATTATAATCCTTATGAGAACAATAGGGCCCTGCGCACAAGTGGCTTGGGCCCTAAAAACAACAGCGTGCTTCGCCCCCTTGAGGCTTGGGCCCTAATTAAAAACAATATATTGAATTTCAAGTAAATATGATGAATTATGAAGATCATCAGAGAATGTAATTTATACTGTGTATAATGTGTGTATAATTTTTACTGAAGCGCTATTCATGTGCTAATCATTTGGCGTTCCTGAAGGCACAGATGTGCTGATGTCGGTCAAGGCCTGTAGATGTATACATCGGGGGTCTTCTAATTGTCACACCTTTTGTCCAGCGGGTGAAGCTGTGATCTGCTGATTGGTCAGTTTGAATGTCTCACATTTGGTTTTTAGTCACATGGTCAAGGACGGGATAAAAGAAGATTGCAACTGTAGCTCTGTCTCTTTTTCTTTGCTGCCTCTTTTCTTTTCTGCCTCTTTTCTTAATGATTCAGAGTTTTTTTTGTTTGTTTGTTTGTTTGTTTTTGTCGTATTGGAGACATTCGTGTACTAAAATGTTGATTCTTTGTGCGTATTCTTCTAACCCTTCTTTCCGTTACAGGTAAAATATCATAATTATTGTAAACCCATCATAATTTTAGAAAACATGGTAACACTTTCTATGAAGCCCGTATTTATAATACATTAAAAGGGTATTCTTAAAGTATTATAATGAATGCATAATGCATTATAAAAAACCTTATAATATGTTGTATCATCTCATGAATATTCATAAGAACAGTAGTCATTAGAATAATATTTACTTATTTGTGGTCTCCAGAAGAAGACCAAGTAAACTCACATGTGTTTCAAAAGAGTTATTTTGCTCAGATTCACCAAGATACCAGAATCTGTGATCAATATGATGCATAATCACCTCATTATGAACTCAAACATTTCTCATCAACACCAAATCTTGACAGCTCACAACATTAAATACCGATATCTAATCCAACATTATGCAGCATTTCATTCACGCAGGGCCAGTTCACTTTAAAATGTAAGATGCGCAAAAATGTCTTCATTTTCATGACTTCCTCTGAGAAAGGAAACTGTGTCAAGAGTCTGAATCCTGTCGAGAGAAGATTCAACAGATAAATATCAGTTCAGTCGAGAGTGGTTTCAGACATTTTCAGCATCTCTATCGTGGGCTTTTCAGTGAACCGATGAAGAAAATGTGTCTCAAATTACTTTTGTTCTGTTTGTGTTTGTGGTGTCTGGTTGGTGAGTTTGAAATGTGTTTTTAAAACTTTTAAATTTTTAGTGTATTTAAAGTTTTAATCTTGATTACCTCCATGTCCCCCAGGTTTATTTCATGTTGAATCATTAGCAACAGTGCCAGTGAAGAAGGGAGATTCAGTCACACTACCTTCTGGTCTCACTGAAATGAAGGATGATGATCAGATTCGGTGGATGTTTTGGGTTAACATTACTTTATTAGCTGCAATCAATAAACAGTCCAGCAGCATGACTGTATATGATGATGGTCTTGACGGGAGATTCAGAGACAGACTGAAGCTGGACAATCAGACTGGATCTCTGACCATCACAGACATCAGAGCTGAACATGCTGGAGATTATGTCCTTGTGATCAACCGAAACCCCATAAGTTTCATTCTCATTTTCTATGGCGAGTAAAACATTTTGTTTCATCTGTTTTTCAATCATCAGAAATATTATTATTCAACACACCATTTTGCTTCCGCTGTTATATATTTTTATTTGAAATTTTAACTACTAACTGCTTACTGTAATAAAGTTTGAAAGTCTGTGACAAACCCTGCTTCTGTTTGTTCTCTGTGTGTTTCGTGATACAGAAGAAATATCAGTGACGGAGGGAGATTCAGTCACTCTCAACTTTAATCTCACTGAAACAAATATAACTTATTCGACAGTTTTCATAGCTTTCAAGCACGGTGCGTTTGTGAAATTCAGAGACGAACTCAAATATTGGAACAAGCTGGACAATCAGACTGGATCTCTAACCATCACAAACATCACAACTGAACATGCTGGAGTTTATTATCTAGAGGTTATATATATAGATTGGGAGCCATCAAAATCAATCAGAGTTTATGTGTATGGTGAGTAGAGATCATTTGTCCTGTGTTTCAAATATTCACTGTTGAATCATTTTAAATTTCGAGATGACAGACTGTATAAACAATCACTGAAAAACTGAACCATCTTCAGCTCGTCTGCCGGTTCCTGTCATCAGCAGCAACTCTTCAAACTGCTCTTCATCATCATCATCATCATCAAATTGTTCACTGGTGTGTTCGGCGGTGAATGTGAGTCATGTGACTCTCTCCTGGTTCAAAGGACACAGTTTATTGTCCAGCATCAGTGTGTCTGATCTCAGCATCAGTCTCTCTCTACCTCTGGAGGTGGAATATCAGGATAAAAACACCTACAGCTGTGTGCTCAACAATCCCATCAGCCACCAGACTCAACATCTGGACATCAGTCGACTCTGTCACACATGTTCAGGTACAGCGGCGCTGATATTAGAGCTGATATTCGTGTTTATTGACTGAGCTGATCTCAGTTTGATGTGTTTATTCCTCAGAATCTGTCCACTGTTGTGGTTCTACTGAAGCTGTGATCCGATTGGTCCTCTCTGCTCTGGTGGGCATGGCTACTGTCCTTCTTCTGGTTTATGACATCAGATCCAGAAGAGCTGAACAAGATCAAACACATCAGGTACATGATTGATGATGTTCTCAAAAATGATGTTTTTGCATGTATAAATATTTTCTGAGAATTATTTATGGCTTTACATGTTCATCTTTTTCAGAAATGATGAACATGTAAAGCCATAAATAATTCTCAGAAAATATTTATACATGCAAAAAAATCATCTTTTTCAGAAATGATTGAAATCTAAAGCAGATGCTGAACTTTAAAAGTTCTTCAAGCGTGTGTGTGTGTGTGTGTGTGTGTGTGTGGTAAGAGAGTGTCGGAGAGAGGGGGAGAGAGCACACGACAGGCTGCACAAAATCCCTGTCCGTGTTGCCGCGGCCGTTCCCCTGCGTGCTTCAGCACTGATTAAAAGAGTAAAGTCCCTAAAAGAGCTTACACAAGTAGAGCTTGCGTCTTTTTAAATATGACATTCTACTTGTGTGTTTCTGGGTGCGGTCGTTACCTGGCACCGAGGGATGGTCACGAGCGTTGCATCGCGTGCCTGGGCTTAGCGCACGCTGAGGCAGCGTTTGTGGATGAGTCATGTACCCATTGTGGGAGGATGACCATCTCGGAGTTGCGGTCGAGACTCCAGTTCCTGCAAAGGGGCGGAGTCCCAGTGCCGCTGCCTCGTTCCAATCCTCCTCAGAGGGTTGCTGCGAGCGGTGGCGCTGGTGATCTGAGGATTACAGTGAGTGCGCTTCCTTCGGGGAACCAACCTCCTAGGAACCCTCACTCCTCCTGCCAGTAGAGCTGCCGGGGGAGCGCGGTGGGCCATCTCAAAGGTGTGTACCATCCGTATCCTTCGGCGCTCCTCCCGATGACCAGATGTCGATAGCTGCATCGGAGGGTGAGTCAGACCTTTCTGGAGATGACGCGTCGGCGCAGTTGCCTCCTTAGAGTACGGTAGCTGTGCCCGATACAGATCCGGAAATGATGGCTATGCTTTCCCGGGCCGCCAAAAGGGTCGGGCTCGTGTGGAATCCTCCACCGTGTCCCGAGCCCTCAAGGCTGGACGATTGGTTTCTCGGGGTGGCACGAGCTGGTTCTCAGCCACCCACCCCGGTTCCTTTCTTCCCGGAGGTGCATGAAGAGCTCACTGGTACGTGGAAGGCACCTTTTACTGCCCAAAACCGTGCCGGTGGGCCCTCCTCCCTCACCACCCTTGATGGCAGTGTGGCTAAGGGTTACACACGCATCCCCCTGTGGAGCGGGCCGTTGCTATGCAACTGTGCCCTAACTCCACCTGGCGGGGGGAGCCGTCTCTCCCTTCCCGGGCCTGTAAGCACTCGTCGGACCTTACCGGCAAGGCTTACCAGGCCTGTGGGGAAGCCGCTTCCGCCTTACACGCTATGGCGTTGTTGCAGGTCCATCAGGCCAAGGCACTGAAGGACCTGCACGAGGGTGGTCATGATCCGCAAGTTCTTCATGATCCGCAAGTTCTTCATGAACTTCGTGCCGCGACGGACCTCGTGCTTCGGGCGACGAAGGTTACGCCGCGGTCAGTGGGTCGTGCGATGTCCACTTTGGTGGTCCAGGAACGCCATCTCTGGCTGTGTCTGGCCGACATGAGGGATACTGACAAAGTCAGGTTCCTTAATTCTCCCATGTCCCAGACCGGCCTCTTCGGCGACGCGGTCGAGAACTTCGCCCAGCAGTTCTCGGCTGTACAGAAGCAGTCTGAGGCGATCAGTCACATCCTGCCACGGCGGTCCGCTGTTGCATCCACCCCGCCGCCGGCAGTACCTCAGCCTGCTCGTCGCCGAGGGCGACCCTCTGCGGCTGCCCCCGCTCCCGCGCCGCAGCAACAGCCTCCACCCAAGCGGCACCGTGGAGCCAGTCGTAAGCGGGGTCCCCAGCCCGTCCAGGCCCCCGCCAAGAAAGGCGGCAAAGCCAGGAGCAAGAGGCCCTAGGATGGTGACTGCACCGCTCCTTCCCCAGAGGAGGGCCGGGTGGTAAATCCTTTGTTTCCTTTTATTTCTGTTCCGCCGCTGGCCCAACGGTCAGCGGTACCCAAATTGTCTCCACTCTCATCCACCTCTTCTGTCGCCAGCGGACAGCAGCGCGCAGTTCGAGAAGGTCACCCAAACCTCTCCTGCACCCCCTGTCCGGCCGTGGAACCAGGTAAGTGTTGCACAGCACACTCAGACCCCGCTACGGGCCGCCTCCCAAAGACAGCCCCCCGAGCCGCGTCCCTGCGTTCCACCTCGCCGCCCCACTGCGGGTACGCCTACGGTCCCCTTGGTCCCGCTTGCGCGGTCTCTGCGAGCCTGGTTAGCGCTCCCCAGTCCGTCTCGCTGGCTCATTCGGACCATCAGGCTCGGCTATGCGATTCAGTTCGCCCGGCGTCCCCCCAAGTTCAGAGGTGTCCACTTCACTTCAGTGAAAGCGGTCGATGTCCATGTTTTGCCTGCGGAGATCGTAGTCCTACTGGCGAAGGACGCGATAGAGCCGGTCCCTCCAGCCGATATGAGGTCGGGGTTTTACAGCCCTTACTTCATTGTACCCAAGAAGAGCGGTGGGTTACGACCGATCTTGGACCTGCGAGATTTGAATCGGAGTCTTCACAAGCTACCGTTCAAAATGCTCACGCAGAAACGCATTTTCGAGTGCATCCGTCCCCGAGATTGGTTTGCAGCGATCGACCTGAAGGACGCGTACTTTCATGTCTCGATACTTCCTCGACACAGGCCGTTTCTGCGCTTTGCGTTCGAGGGTCGAGCGTATTAGTACAAGGTCCTGCCCTTCGGGCTGGCCCTTTCTCCCCGCATCTTCACGAAAGTCATGGAGGGAGCCCTTGTTCCCATGAGAGAACAGGGTGTTCGCATCCTCAACTATCTCGACGACTGGCTCATTCTTGCTAAGTCTCGGGAGCAGTTGTGCGAACACAGGGATTTGGTGCTTGGTCACCTCAGCCAGTTGGGCCTTCAGATCAACTGGGAAAAGAGCAAACTCGCCCCAGTGCAGAGGATCTCTTTTCTCGGTATGAAGTTGGATTCGGTCGAACAGTCAGCACGCCTCACAGAGGAACGTGCTCAGTCGGTGTTGAACTGCCTGAATGCATTCAGAGGCAGGACAGCGGGCCCACTGAAACTTTTTCAGAGGCTCCTGGGGCATATGGCAACCGCAGCGGCAGTAACCCTGCTCGGTTTGCTTCATATGAGACCGCTTCAGCACTGGCTTCAAGGCCGGGTCCCGAGATGGGCGTGGCAACGCGGCACGTACCGAGTGGCAATCATTCTGGAATGCCGCCAAGCCTTCAGCCCGTGGTCAGACCCCTTGTTTCTTCGGGCAGGAATGCCCCTAGAGCAGGTGTCTCGGCATGCCGTGGTCTTCATGGATGCCTCTGCCACCGGCTGGGGGGGCACGTACAACGGGCATGCAGTGTCAGGGGTGTGGACGGGCCCCCAGCTGCATTGGCATGTCAACTGCCTCGAGTTGCTAGCAGTACACCTTGCCCTGAGCCGCCTGAAGGGGCCGTTACGGGGCAAACATGTGCTGGTCCGGACGGACAACACTGCGACCGTTGCGTACATCAACCATCAAGGAGGTCTGCGCTCCCGTCGCATGTCGCAACTCGCCCGCCATCTCCTCCTCTGGAGTCAGAAGCATCTGAGGTCGCTTCACGCCATTCATGTCCCTGGTGTGCTCAACGAGCACTCACGAGCTGCGCTACCGGGAGAGTGGCGACTCCATCCCCAGGTGGTCCAGCTGATTTGGGGAGAGTTCGGCGAAGCTCAGGTAGACCTGTTTGCCTCGCCAGAAACCTCTCACTGCCAGTTGTTCTATTCCCTGTCCGGGGGGACACTCGGTACAGATGCACTGGCGCACAGCTGGCCCCGGGACCTTCGCAAATATGCGTTTCCCCCAGTGAGCCTACTTGCACAGACCTTGTGCAAAGTCAGGGAGAACGAGGAGCAGGTCCTGCTAGTTGCGCCCTATTGGCCCAACCGGACCTGGTTCCCGGAACTCTCACTTCTCGTGACAGCCCATCCCTGGCGAATTCCTCTGAGGAAGGATCTGCTTTCTCAGAGACGGGGCACCCTTTGGCACCCGCGTCCAGACCTCTGGAAACTCCATGTCTGGTCCCTGGACGGGACGCGGAGGTTCTAGGTGACTTACCCCCTGAGGTACTTAACACCATCGCTTCGGCACGTGCACCGTCTACGAGGCGTGCTTACGCCTTGAAGTGGACCCTGTTCGTCGAGTGGTGCGCTTCTCGCCGAGAAGACCCCCGAAGATGTTCGATCGGTGTCGTGCTTTCCTTTTTGCAGCAGGGGTTGGAGCGTAGGCTGTCCCCCTCCACCCTCAAAGTTCATGCTGCGACTATTTCCGCATGCCATGACCTCGTCGATGGTAAATCTCTGGGTAAGCACGACCTGGTCGTCAGGTTCCTTAGGGGGGCGAGACGGTTAAATCCTCCTCGACCTCCCTCCATACCCTCTTGGGACCTTGCTCTGGTGCTTCGAGCACTCCAGATTACTCCCTTCGAGCCTTTGCAGTCAGCAGACTTAAAGATTCTGTCTATGAAGACTTTGTTGCTGGTTGCATTGGCCTCCATCAAGAGGGTAGGGGACCTGCAGGCAATCGTGCCTGAGACCCCAGCCTGGCTATGTGCCCAAGGTTCCTACCACTCCCTTCAGGGATCAGGTAGTGAGCCTGCAAGCGCTGCCCCCGGAGGAGGCAGACCCAGCCTTGGCTTTGCTCTGTCCAGTTCGTGCCTTGCGACTGTACATAGACAGAACTCGAAGCCTCAGGACCTCAGACCAGCTCTTTGTCTGTTACGGAGGCCAGCAGAAGGGAAAGGCTGTCTCCAAGCAGAGGATGGCCCACTGGATAGTGGACGCCATCGCCTTGGCTTACCAAGCACAAGGCGTGCCCTGCCCGCTCAGGTTGCATGCCCACTCCACGAGAGGCGTGGCATCCTCCTGGGCGCTGGCTCGTGGCGCCTCGCTGACAGATATTTGTAGAGCTGCGGGCTGGGCGACACCTAACACGTTCGCTAGGTTCTATAGCCTTCGTGTCTAGCCGGTCTCCTCCCGTGTTCTCACCTCAGGTCAGAGGCACGGAGAGGTCCCAGTTTAGTGTCGGCTTGCTGCGTTACATACGCTTATTGCTCCAGAGAGTCCCTACAAGGCAGACCCTGTTGAGTCCTCCGATCACCCTTCGGCACCCAGACGTGGCGGAGCGTCTGGCGCCAGGCCTTTACTCCGTTGTATCCTTGAGAACCGGATTTAGGCTAGGTTCCATATGTGTGACCCTACTGGGATCCCATATGGGGTATTCCACGGGTTGCTCCTAAACAAACCCGTGTCTTTCCCTCTGGGAGAACCCACCTCTCGTCAGGTTGGAGTCACCCCAGTACTTCCATATGTAGTACAGCCCTACGGGGTTAGTCCATATGTACTTCTCCACATAACTCCTTCGGGGAAGGATGTGGCTTCCGCAGCGTTCCTTTCCAGTGAAAGGGTACGCTTTCCCAGTGTTATCCAAGGTCTCACTGAATGGGTTTTGGGGAACAGCAGTGATTGACACTCTCTGTGTTTGCCCTGTCCCACCGTCCTTAGGTAGGGATTCCTATTCGTCGGTCAGTCCATGTACGTCGAACGTGACCGACTGAATGGGAATGTCTCGGTTACATAGGTAACCCTCGTTCCCTGAAGGAGGGAACGGAGACGTACGTCCCGTCGCCACAGTTGCTGGACCCCGCTGATGCTGCTGCTTTACCTGTTCGGCTCCTCAGCGAAAACCTAAAGATGCAACGCACCTGCTGCTCATTATATACCTGCGCTGCGAGGTGAGCAGCTGCTGCATATGATTGCATGCCAATGTGCATTGGCTCGTTTTAGTTACAGTCGAAGTAGATTGGCCTCTCTAGCGAGATTCCTATTCGTCGGTCAGTCCGACGTACGTCTCCGTTCCCTCCTTCAGGGAACGAGGGTTACCTATGTAACCGAGACATTCTTCTAGTGTTTTTGTCACAAGTATTGATGATTATTTGAGCTTGCATCTCTTTCAGTGTCAGATTTTTTTTTTTGTTTGAAAGGCTTTATTGTTTATATTTCCCTCAGATTCATAACACAAATAAATAGACACACATATCTCAGTTTACTGCCGCTGTCCATTTGCAATCTGTTTGCTTTTATTAATAAAGTTTTCTCACTTTGAGGTTCAAGAGTCTGTTTATGTTTTATTGTGTTTATTATGTCCAGCGCCGTCTGGAGGAATACAAAGGTTCAAGAGAGCACAGCTTATACAGTTTTACATTATTTGTAAATATTTACATCATTATTAAGCGTCTTATACAAATAGAAATGTGTTTTTTTTTTTTTTTCATGTACACGTTATATGTATGCCTACAAAATTTTAAAGAGAAGACCACATATACACTGTAAAAAATTAATCATGGGTCTTGTAATTTTCGTAAAAAATATAATAATTAAGGGGATAATTAAAAATAGTGTGTATATTTTATTAAATAAATTGTGATTCAGTGTTGAATAGAGAATATTGAGAACATTTCCATAATAAAACCATATCTCTTGTTTTCCTCATTTTTATTAAGGAAACTTAAGTCAAGTCAAGTCAAGTCACCTTTATTTATATAGCGCTTTTACCAATACAGATTGTGTCAAAGCACTTAACAGTATCAAATTGGAGGACAGAGTGTCAGTAATATATAATGATAAGATTAAACACTCAATTTTCAGTTAAAGGCATTTCATTATTGAATTCAGAGATGTCATTGTCTAGCTCAGTTTAGTTTAAATAGTATCTGTGCAATCAAATCGGCGTTAATCGCTAGAAATTAGGTGTCCCCAACTGAGCAAGCCAGACCAGTTAAGCAGTTTTGAGGCTTGAATTTGGGAACTGATTAAACTAAAAAAAAGAAAGCTACCTATTTATTTGAAGAGAATTAGCTTAGATGGATAAAAGTGGTTTTACAAATGTCAGAAATGTGGCTTTCTTAAGAAAACCGCTATCAAAGAGCAATCTCTGATAGCACGACTACACTTTGGTAGCGAATCTACACTTCACAGTTATTTCCAAAAAATCAAAAACAATGAGAAGTATGTTTTTATTAATGTTGACTCATTAATGTTGTTGTAGCAACACAGGCAAATGTTATTTATGTGATTCACTGGATTTTGAGACAAAGTGGATCCTCCTTTGTTTTATCTGTACAAACATCAGTGTGTCTGGTTTGATCTGTCGGTGGATAAACAGCTTCTGCTGGATGTTTGCGGTCACTGTGTGGGTCTAGTTTCTGAGTGGAACATTTCTCTCTCCTGCTAATATGAAACTCACAATCTTCTTTTTAACTCAAAACATCTTCACACTGAAATAAAGTGAATCCATCAGTAGTCACAGCTTAAATATGATTGACAGCCCAAAACACTATACAGCACACCAGTAGATAACTAATCCAACACTCGTGCAACATTTCTTCTTTAAAATGGAAGATCAGCAAAAGCTTGTGAGCGGAAACTAATTTGAAGGAGGACTCAGCCAGATTAATATCACAGTTCAGGCCTGTTTCAGATCAATCTGAATGTTTTTAAGGGTTGTTATTGTGGGCTTTTGAGAAAATGTTTCTCAAATTAGTTTTGTTCTGCTTGTGTTTGTGGCATGTGAGATTGAAATGTGTTGTCTTTTCCTTTCTTTAACAGAACACAAACATTGGCCTCATGTAATGAATTGGGCAGCCTGCCAGTTTTAAGAGTCATCAATCATCCTCAAGAAGTAAGGGGCTAGTTTTAAAGGGAAGGCTTCATAAAATTCACATCCAAAGCCATCTGGACCTGGTGCTTCGCCAGACGGAAAACACTTGATGGCGTCTAAGATGTCTGCTTCAGAAAATGAGCCTTCGAGGTCCTCTTTTGCAATTTATTGGGGAAGGTTGCATTTTGAGGAATAAAGATCAGAATAAAAATCCCTAAAAGATTAATACATTTTTTTTCAGGACTGGTTACAGTTTCAGCTCTTTTTGATTTAATTTGGTGAATGGTTTGCTTTTTTTGCTCAACCCTTTTTCACCCAATTTAAAGTGTTTTTGTTTCAATTTAAGTAAGAGATTTTCAACTATCTTGCCTAGAATAGAATTATATTCATATTTTAAATCTTATTGTAATCTTGTTGTAATCCAGGTTTTCTATATTCCCTCTAATGTTGTAAATACATTTTCAATTATTAAAAGCCTACTATTACTATTTTTCTTATTGGCAGTTTCATAAGCAATATTATGACCCCTCATGACTGCCTTAAGAATATCCCATAAAATTGAATCTGACCAATAATAGTTTTGTCATAGTAGAATATTGTTAAACTCAAGTTAAATGGGACTATGGTCTGATATCAACATGTTATGGTACTGTGTACCAGTTACTCTGTGTATCAGTTTTAACCAAAAACTGTTGATCCTAGTATAAGATTTATGAACGTGTGAGTAAAATGAGTTCTCCCTATCTGCAGGGTGCTGAAGGCCCGGGGCCGCATTAACCATTGGGCTAGGCGGGGCTGAAGGCCCGGGGCCCGAGCAAGGAGGGGGCCCGTGATTGGCTGTGGAGAAGATTGACTGGTCATTGGTAGCGCCGATCACCAAAGCCCCACCACGCCCCCCACTTATTAGCGCTATTATTTAGTGGAGTTTTTCCATAAATTTCATTGCAGTACCATTAGAGATTGAAACGTCACGTTTGAATTTGTTTTACTAATCAAATGCATTTATTTTATTTATTGCTTTTGAACGACCTGTGTAGCTTATCTATCAGGTGACCGCTGCGTCCGCACTCATCTCTATTCGCTTCGTTCTGGCGTAATCTGGAAATGGTCATGCAAAGAACATTTACATTTACATTTAGTCATTTTGCAGACGCTTTTATCCAAAGCGACTTACAATTGGGGAATACATAGAGCGATTCATCTTGAAGAGGCAATCCCACAAACGAAGTGCTTGTAACACCAAGTCTCAGGCATTGTTTAAATAAGTACAAGCTAGCAATGGAAGGAATAAATAAAGAGAAAGATATATATTTTTTTAAGTGTTTTTTTTTTTTTTTACTTTTCAAACAATCTTCGAAAAGTAAAAATGTCAACTATTCAAAAAAAATAAAATAAATAAAATGTGAGAGAGGGGCTATTCTAAAAAAAAAAATAAAAAAATAAGGAGAAAGGGAAAAACACGAGTTAGTCAGTAAAATTCCCAGCTATCAGGTTATTTTACTAAAGCTGATGATGGAGTGGAAGTTGTGGAACAGCAAGTGGACCGGACACATGGAGTAGATAAAAACACAGCGTCATTGTCGGCAATTTTAGGTTAGTTTGATTATTAACTTGATGGATATTGCTTGTTGTATTTGAACAACCTCTATGGGCCTATATTCGCTTTTGGGTTGAGAAATAATCCGGTAGAAATATGTCAATTGTTTAGCGCGTCATGATGTTAGTTTATCATATAAACTCATTTTAAACATTGTGGTTTAAAAACAAATTTAACTGTTCAGAGACATTAAGAAGCGGGGCAGCATTTATTTTGGCAAATGCACGCGTTACAGTCAAACGCGCGGCACGTTAAGCACCTGCCTAAACTTGAGTTCTTTTTTCGCGCCTTGAGCTTAAACGTTCAAATATGGTTAGGCCTATGTGTCAAAATGCGAGTATCCTCGTAAACAGTCGTGTGTCTTTCATGAACATTATAGTTAAAGATAAAGCATGCATGTGAAGTGTAGTAGGCTATGTGAGTTCCTGGCATTGTATGATGAGATTTTAAAGGGATAGATCACCCAAAAATTAAAATACTGTCATCATTTACTCAGCCTCGAGTTATTCTGAACCTGTATGAATTTCTTTGTTCACCTCAACATAAAAGAAGATATTTTGAAGAATGTTCATAACAAGAAGGTTTCTGGGCCCCATTGACTCCAATAGTGTATTTTTATTTCTTATTCTTTTGCGTTCAACAGCAGAAGGAAACTCATACAGGTTAAGAAAAACAACAGAATTTTCATTTTTGGGTTAACTATTCCTCGAAAGAAGCCTGATATAGCTGCTGTTGCCATTTTTGTTGCCATTTTTGATGTGAATCAAACATCAGAAAGAAAATCACTCCATGTCCTTGACTGAATCACTTTTGTAAAATAAGAATTAATCTATATTGGATTTATACAGTGAAGACTATTCAGTCTATTTGTACATTTACTTTATACAATATAATGTTTTTATTTAGTGTTTTAAGTTTTTCAAGTAGGTCAATTTATTTATCTTTGTTCTCTTGTCATTCATGACTGTTTACTTGTCTTAAGTAAGCTTGGTTTTATTTAGGCTAGTATTATTTTTTTGTGATATTGTAATTAGTAACATGAATTATGAAATTTCAGTGCATCAAAAATGTTGATAGGATAAAAATCTTATTTAAAGCTATATATATATATATATATATATATATATATATATATATATATATTTTTGTGATGGGGGGGCCCTGCAGTAAGTCATAGCCCCGGGGCCCAGTGAGGTCTTAATGCGGCCCTGGTTACAACCTCTGAATATCTACCATGTTCCTGTCGTCAATCAATCAAACTATTGAGGATCTGTGCTGAGGTTATGTTAGGACGTGACTTTGAAGATGATCGGTCTAAAAATGGACATAAATAACAACTGAAATCAACACCTATAACAACATTAGTGCACCCAGGTGGGATTAAATAAATTAATAAATTAAGGGTAATAAATTAAACACTTCCAATTAAACTAAGAAAAACGAGATTGAAAATAGTATGTAAAGGAAAAATACAACTCCACAACCAAGTCTTATCCAAAAAAGATAAGACAACCCCCTCCCCCAAAACAAATCCCATAATATCCATTTACAATCCCTTAAATATCCATTTACGATCTTTGTCTATACAGTGTATAGCTTTGCAGTGTAAACATTGTTGTATTTCCATTATGGGTGATGCAAAGCTCGGCAGGGAAGCACAAAACATGACACACTTTAAGCTCTCTTAACATTTGCAACACCGTTCTTCCATTATCTCAGCCGTATAATCTGGAACGAACAGCACCTTACACCCCTGATACTCAATCTGTCGTCCCGGTCCAAGGCATAGAATGCACTCTTTGTTCTGGAAATAATGGATGTGTGTGATTATTGTGCATGATTTAGCTCCTCCCGGGGGCTTTGGCTGCAGCACTCTGTGTGTGTGATCAAAGTCTCTGAAAAGTTGAGTTATCCTTCCTTATCCTTCCTTTTTCAGCTCTTTCTGGGATGCCGACAATTCTGATGTTATTACAGTGCGATCAGCCCTTGAGATCGTTAAGCTAAGCATCTTGTTCTCTTTACTCAAGGTATCCAGGAAAGCTGTTTTCCAGAGAAAGGATGCGAGTCTGCCCCTCTACCGTCTCGACTCTCTCAATTAACTCTCGCTGTGTTGTTTGTGTGGTTCCAAGAGTCGCTTCAAGTTTATCGAATCTCTCGTCAAAGGCACTGATAATCTCACACAGCAATGAAAGGGTTACTTCTAGAACACCAGAGCGAGTGTGAAACACACATTCACACACAACGAGAACAATATATAAAACTTTGGTAACACTTTCAGTTTCAGCTGTTAGCATTCATTAACTATATTAGTTAACATGAACAATATATTGCATCTTAGTTTATATTATGTTCAGAATTTACTAATATGTTATTAATTAAAATTTAAAGTTGTATCTGTTAAAGGAGTCATATGATGTTGCTAAAAAGAACATTATTCTGTATATTTGGTGTAGCCTAATGCAATGTGTTTACACGGTTCGAGGTTCAAAAAACACATTGTTCTTCACATACTGTACATTATTGTTGCTCCTCTATGCCCAGCCTTTCTGAAACGTGTCGATTTTTACAAAGCTCATCGGTCTGAGAAGCGAGGCGTGCTCTGAATGGCCAGCTAGCCGGCGCGTTGTGATTGGCCGAATACCTCAAGCGTGAGACTGAAATGTTACGCCCCTTCCCATGTTGTGATCTGTCTTTGTACACGTTGCACGAGGACAAGTATATCAAATTCCAGAAGCATGCATTTTTCACAAAACCTAGAATAGCTGACTTCCTGTTGGGTGGAGCTAATGACAAGATCTATATGTGTACTGAATTTCATACAGGCAAATATGTATGATATATGGACCACAACATTCTAGGCGATGCTGTAGAGCCCCTCTGCCACGTCCATGTATCAGTCTCTGCCCGGCTCTAATGGCCACAGATTCCAAGGTGTGTGCCAATTTTCAAGAGATTTTGAGCATGTTAAGGGCCCCAAAAGCCCCAATGTTACGGCCAAGGCTATAACATAATGAGGGACAACACAACAAGGCTCGATTCATAGGGAACTTTATTTAAAATAATACGAAAATAGGAACCACGAAAGGGAGGAACTAGTCAGGAGAGCAAAAGTAGAAAGGAGAACACATCTCCACTCAAGTCCCGCCCCCAAATACAGCTGCGTGGCTTCTTTTCAACACGCGCTGATGATCCACCGCTGCAGGTAATCTGCTCAATCACAAACATAGATAACAAGTTTCCAGCCCCCTAGCGAGCAGACAAAAAAATAACAAAAATACATGCACATGTAACACCCAAAAGCCTTGAAAAAAAAAAAATAATAATGAGAAGAATCTTAAGGAAATCAATAGGGTCTTTTGCCCCATGGACTTGAGCACTAATTATAATCCTTTTAGTGGCTTGGGCCCTAAAAAATTATAGGGTGCTTCGCCCCTTGGGGCTTGGGTCCTAATTAAAAACAATATATTGAATTTCAAGTAATTATGATGAATTATGAAGATCATCATAGAATATAATTCATACTGTGTATCATTTATACTGAAGCGTCATGTGCTAATCATTTTGTTTGCATATAATGTTATTGTTTATCACACATACCTGTGTAGACGTAAACCATCATGAAAAGTGTTTACATTACCCTGTGACTAAAAAATGTCTCTAATGAATAGATTTTCCTCTTAATTTCTTCTAATTCCTTCAGTTTCTCCATCTGTCCTTCATCAATGTCTCTGTGGAGAAACAAACACCGCTATTTTCCTCAACCATCTGCTCCAGTTTCTCCATCAACACAGACACTTGTGTGTTCAGGTCAATGAACTGATGTCGTCCTCCAAATCTCTCGATGACAGACTGTGTTTCTTCATTTAGTTCTGCTGTCTGATGCTCTGGATTCTGCTTTATGAGGATCATGATGTGTTTGTTGATTCTTGAGCTGAATATCCTCTGGATCTCCTCTATTTCTACTCTGTCTTCATTATTAAGTGGAGCATCAGGAATGATGAAGATGAAAACATGAACTCCAGGATGACAGAGAGACACACAGCGGTGAGTCTCCCGCATCACTTCCTCCTCTGAGAGCTGAGTGTTGAACAGAGCTGGAAGCTCCACCAGACTGATCAGACGTCCATCAAGCTCCACGTCTCTCCTCACACACTCTGAGCTGAGCTCTGATCTTCTCTCGCTCTGCTTCAGGATCAGGTTTGAGATGAAGGATTTTAGTCCACTGTTACTGCCACAAACAACCAGATTCAGCTTCACACCCTCTGGATCTGTGTCAAAAGAATAAACTGAAGGTAAAAAGAAAAATGCAGGAGCAAATACTGGCAGATAAAACACTGGGTAAAAATCTGTTGTTTTCCAGTCTTCAGGGTCTTCAGTGTTAACAATTTTACTCACAAAAAAAGGAGTAAAATTATATTATTGAGTCTATTTTCCCCTCTATCAAATAGGTAGCTTATGTATAAAATGGTATTTATTCATGCATGGTTTAGCCAGTATAGATGTACTAAACTGTAAAAAACCCTGTAAACTTACAGATTATTTTATCCTCTCGAACATTCTTTATTCAGAACAATAAATGAATCACTCACCCAGTGTCTGGATCTTCTCCTCTTTGATTTCATTGTCTCTCACTCTCAGTTTCTCCTGTAGATCGTGTCTGACTCTCTTCTCTGGAGCTCTCAAATACATCTGAAGAGAATAGGGTTCAGTCTTCATGCTGTCTATAACTTCTAAAATCTTTAAGATCTGTTCAGAGTTTCTCTGGTCCTTTAACCCCATCACACTGTACCAGCTCCCATAGAGACTCACAGTCCTCTGAGATTCTGTGGATAAAACTAAATCTCTCACACTTTGGTCAACAGAGAGTTTAATGAAAAGCACCATGAAGTGCTCTTGTGAGTTAAATATTCCTTTAATCTTCTCCATTTCTGCTCTGTCTTCATTAGTAAGTGGAGTAACAGGAGTAATGAGGATGAACTGATGAACTCCAGGATCACAGAGAATCAGACAGTGGAGAGTCTCCCGCATCACTTCCTCCTCTGAGAGCCAAGAGAGAGCTGGAAGCTCTATTACACTGATCTGACGACCATCGATCTTCTCCTCTCTCCTCACAAACTCTTTACTCCTCTCTTTCTGAGATTTACTTGTTATTCCTCTAAACAGTTTAGACACTGAGTTCTTGAGTGTTGGATTATTTCCACACAGCACAATGTTCAGCTTTGGTTTCCCAGTAGTCCTCACTGAAAACATTCATTAGAATATAATTAGATTGCAGTACATTCTTTTATAAACTGAAGGTTTGGGTGAATCCACTCTCTGTGTATGGATCTATAACAACATACAGACTGTCTGCACTCACGCTACAGCCTTAAGAGGAACATTTCACACAAAATGAACAATTATATTATCATTTACCCACTTCCAAAGTGGAAAGATGAATTCACCATCGGAAAAAAAAAAACAAAAAACAAAAAAACGCACAAATGAACCCTACAAAACTTAGTTTTTCTGTCAAATATCTGCATTTTTGTTTTTAACCAAAGCAAAACAGATCAGTAAAAATAAATACTAGTTTAAGTCAGACAGTAGTGCTCCTTATTTTTCTCCATGTCATTTTTTTTCTCTAAGACAACGTAACTATAAAAGAACAAAACAGGAATTTATGATCATATTCTTAGAAGTATTACCCACAAAAAAAATATTTGACAAACCTCCTCCATCACTTGCTGTTTTTGTGCTCTCTTTGAGATCAGAATCCTTCTCCTCTTCATCGTCGTCTCTGACTGAAGCTCCAGATCTGCTCAGATCTTCATCCACTGATGTTTCTTCACCTTCGTCCTCAAACATGTTACAGATGAGAAATTCTTTACATTCTTTCTTCAGTATCTCTTCTGTCTTTCTGAACATCTCAAAGCGCCATCCTGTGCTTACTGTATTAAACTTCAGATGTCCTCCTCCACACTTCTTTATTAAACCATGAACAGTGTTATTCCTAGAAGCTAATATTGATCCGTGTGGCTCATCATCAGTAGTCAGCACTATAGTGTGTTTCATGGCCTGGTAACTGAAGAGGTTCAGCACATATTTCACTCTGTGTCTGTCGTTGTCATTGAAGTCCTTATTCTGCAGTACAAGTACAAACACATGAGGTCCTGGAGCAGACAGAGACACACACTCTCTCACTCCCTCTATTATCTGATACTGTGGGAAATTAGGCTGGAGCAGATGAGGATTGAAGACTGTGATCTTTTTCTCCTCCACCTCTCCACTGATTCTGTCACTGGACTGCCGTAAATAATATGGAGCGTCACTGTCAAGCGCTGCTCTACCCAGTATAGTGTTTGCCACTCGTCTGTTTTCTGATCCATTCTTTCCTATCAGCACAATCCTCAGATCACTCACTGAAAAACAGCACAAACGCACAAACAAAATGCAATAACAAACACTGCACAAGAATTTCATATTAAATATTCAACAGAACAAACAGATTTAACACGAGCACTAATGGTAAAATATCAAGTAACCCTTTCATGAGGATTTTGTCACTCTTTGCAAATCTTCAGATATTTTCTTGTTTGAATAACACAAAACACAGAAACAGCTTCAACTGCAACATGCTGAGATCATGTTTTCTCTGGGCCTCTGTATTAAGAGTCCTGTATGGTATCTGACATCACTGGTGTGACGTATAAATAAGCTCCAATGAGATCTCAGCTATTACGGACTGTAAAAATTTTCAATCCAAGACAACTTACGCCAATCTGTTCCTCAAACAAAGTTGCTGTAGTTCCTTTAAACAAAGTTCCTTGTTCAGGCCCAGATCTGTCTGGAAGATTGTATGGTAGTTTTATCACAGATAGCAAAATTCCTGAGTCCCAGATCAGACCCACACCTGACTCTTTCATCTGGCCAACATACCACGTGGAATGATGTAGGGTGACCATACCAGGATTACTATATTGCCTAAAATATCTAGGTTTTGGCTTTGTTTGCGTGTGCAGACCGATTGGTGTGACCATATCATACAGATGGTTCATTATGCTTTCAAAACGCTCTCGAGGTACTTTGATGTCAAACACTGATCGTCTGAGCCGTGCTGCTTTTAAAGGTGGGGTCAAACTACTTCTCGATCATTACCTTCAGCAAGCATGAAAACAGGAAAACAAAGCCAAAACAAATCCTGGCAAAGACATGTCTGGGAAAAATAGCACAAATAGTCCCCCTAAATGATGGCACTTGGGCGGTTCGCTCCTGTTTGCCAGATTTGGGCCACAAGCAAGCCAAAGGAAGGCCCGATGTCAGCCATGAAAATAAATAAATAAATACATAAAGCAAGCAAACAAGCAAGCAGGGGTCCGTTCTTCGTACGTCGCTAACTCAGTTAGCTGGATTTGATGGTTGATGATTTCCCTTGATCTCGTGTTCTCGACTTTCCTACAACATGCATATGTGCATAAATATTTCCAGATCAAATTTAATTAGGCTTTACAGTGGCAACATATAAGCTAATTATTTAAATACTTTATATTCATACTTATAATATGATAACAGCTTCTCACACAGTATAAGTGGGTCAGTATTCATGTAAAAATATAGCTGATTTTATTTAGGAAGGTCATTGTATCTCCTGCAAGGAAATTATTATATTTGGGTTTCTTTTTTGGGTCTCTCTCACACAAAGAGACATTTAAACACAAGAGACTTCATCAATTTATCAATCAACAGTTTCAGGAGTTATTCACATCCACATTTTTTATTTAACAATATAAATTAAAAATTAAATCTGGACAAAATATTTTCATTTTGGTGTGAACAAATACTTTTAACTGTTAAAAACCGAAAATTGTGTAATGATAATATTTTTCACAGACATTTTATCATTTTAGAGATTTACCCATATTGTTTCATATAAAAGCAAACACATACATGTTTGAGAGAGAGAGAGAGAGAGAGAGAGAGAGAGAGAGAACAGATTGTTTAGCTATTATAAATTATTCATAAAAGCATTTGTTATAATTAACTGAGTACAGAACAGTGTGCTGATGATATAGATCAACACTAATTTAATTGGTGGAATTATAATTTTCCTTATCCTTAGTGTCAACATTACACTTATATATTGTTCTATAGCCTCCATAAAAAAAATATTAATAAACAGCCTATTGCTACAAATCAACAATGTGAAAAGAATCACAGAAGTTCAGTTTCTTCTGGTGTTGAATGTCACGTTTAAACAACTGTAAAAGCGCAGTGAAAAAGTATTTAACAAACTAAATGAAGAAAGCAATTGCGAATTGTCTGCTAATATTTCATGAACACTTCATAAATATTTAAGGAAACCTTATATATATATATCCACTTTGAATCTTACCTGTCGCCATTTTAACAATAACACCTTTAAATCTAAATCGACAGAAAAACGCTGAAAGACTAGAGCTGCGTCTGAAGAGCTTGCGGGGAAATGGACTTAAATTAATCATGAGCTGGCAGTAGAGCTGTGACACGAATCAGACTTTAGTTTCGGTTTCGATTTGGCTTCCAACCAATATGAAAACGAAACAAACATGATAAAGCGATCATTGAGCAGCATGCTGTTGCTTTCCTTCACTGGCCGCGCTTTCGACCCTCATTTAAAGTAAACAGTGTACACAGAAAGCATTTATATACACTTGCAGTACACCTAATTTTATCTTTATATGCAGACAAAGACTTCTTCAGCGCCAACAAAGCTGACAGTGTGACACATGATTTCTGCAAGCAAAACACAAACGTAAATATATATATTATATATATATATATATATATATATATATCGAAAAGCAATTATGACTCTTAGTTGTCATACTTGTGTCTAAGCGCAAATCTCCAGTTACAATACTTTCAATTCTTATTATTTCTTATTAATTCCTATTTAATTCCTTTTCCCCAAAATTCAAACATCTTAGACTCTTTTTACTGCCCTTTTCTGCATGTTTGTAGTACCTTTAACATAAAAACAAATAAAATCCAATGACACGAACAAAAAGCCAATCAAGTAACGCAATGTAGAAGAATGGGTGAAATGTACATGTTAGTTGAGATTTAAAAAAAATATTAAATACATTACAAATAAAATACTAATATAAAAAACATAGAAATTAAAACAAAGGTATATAATTTGCAAGCTCGGTTGTCTAGAGGCATCTCTGGCAAGGCCGCCGGCACCGGAGAAGCTGTCACACAGGACCAGCATCTGATTTTCTTCATCGTACTTCAGTCCTTTATAGACAGCAGGTGGATTCCAATGTCTTGACTCATGAGGTCTGGGAATTCCCTACGAAGACGCCTATATAAAGTCCTCCATTTTCTAATTTTTCTTCTAAGATGTCTCCTTCGCTGCGTCTGCAACACATCATTCAACGGTAACATTCCTTTCCTTAAAGCTCTGGCTAATACATATTTCTTTCCTGGCTATCTTCCTATTGATATATGCTTTAACATTTTCTTAATAAATGCTTAATACAATACCATGTGTTGTGTCTTTCTTAATAAACTACTTTCAATAAAACATATACAATAATATGTTTGGTGTGTAAGAATTACAGAACCTCAGACACTTTGAACTTCTGAGATGGACAACACCAACACGATGTATTAACATACAGACATCTCCACATCCCACTGAGAGAAAATGCAGGAAAATGCCTCTCTCACATATGCATCAGTTTCTTTTCATCTCCTTCTTTCCCCTCACCCATCCTTCCCTTCACTCAGCTCACACAGAATGGTCAATAGTAGAATATAATGTTCTATATGAATGCAAGTGATATTTACAGTCATGTTTGGTATCATTTGAATTGTCTCAGGGCGTCTGGTACAATGGTCTCATTCTTATAAGTAAACTAAAAGGTAATACAGATCCTAAGAGTTTAGAGAGATTTTGCATACTGTAGAGAGCGTCAATTTCCAGTTGTTTCTATGCAAAATTACCTTTTGTCCCAAAAGGTGTTAACTCGGTCAATGCAAATTCCAATTGTTAGTTCCTGTCTCCATCTCGCGGGATGGTTTTGGTCTGAAGTACTTAAGGAAATGTTGCAAAAGGATCAGGGCCTTCTGTAGCCGGAATGAGCCCGTAGGATGAAGTGTGTATTTTTCTCAAGTCAGGTATGCATCTTACTCTTAGATTCATCTTTGAGATTTTGATGTTTTGTATTGATTTGATATCTTTGAATTGGCTGTATAATTGGCATAATACATATTTACTTATTTACATATTTAAATTTAACACATATTTGTCAGGGACATGATAGTAGCAGCGTAGACGAGGAATGGCTTCCCTTGTTCTGAAATGTACAAATCCCTTTGTTTGCGTAAGCAACAAGAGATGAAACTTGAAATTGGAATACCATCATCCAAATTATATTATGGTACTCAACAGAGAGAAATTAGAACCTAAAATTTTTACCTGCAAACTGCCTTCTCTATTGTTTTATGTGCTTCATTGCAACAAATGAGCAACTTTTTCATGAGAATGAACAAACAGAATAAAAGTCTAAATTGAATAAATACAATTGGGAAAATAGAAGGCAATTTAAGTTGATACATTTATATATGAAAAGCAAGTTGGGCAAAACAGTGTGATAATCACAACACAGATAAAAGAGCTTCAAAGAAAGCTTCACTGAGGCCAAAATTGTACCTCAGCTCATGAGGACTAACTACTACAAAACAGAACTCCACTTGACTGCAGTCAAACAATAGATGATAAGCTTAAAAATCTGAAACGGATACACAGATTGAAAGCGATGATTTTATAAAACAAATTCCTTTGTTTCTGAGAGTGGCTCAAAGCTGAGTCCGAGGGTACACCCCACTCAGAAGACTCATGTTTTTCTCCCTGTTGCATGGGAGGTGTTTATGGCCAAATAGTAACACACTATTAAGCACATCACACCTTATATCAAGCAAATGGCTACTGGGCCTTCATATAGTCTTTAAACAGATTATATTAAATAAACAAACCTTTAAAACCTAAAAATAGTGATTGTGCATTACATCAGCTCTGAGCTTGCCCAGCTCCTCAACACCTTTTCATATTCAAATGAATTGACATGAGAATGCAATTTGTGACAACATAGCCCTTATTGCAAATTGTAAATTTCTCACATGAGTAATGATTTGACCATGTACTCAGCATGTGCCTGCAGTTATTGGATGTTAACAACTACAGAATCCCTCAATGGCTTTAAGCCGGACCTGTTGTTATACTTACAATGTACATGTGTGTACTGCTGCGACTACAGGGCCAAACCACAATAAAATCTTATCCAAAAACTAACACATTGATAACTATGTTATTCCAAAGACTCTCCAGAGACCAGAAATAATATTATTTTAATTTATACCATTTTAATATAATATAATTATATTATAAATCACATTATAATGTACATTATATTATAATTGCCAAGCATGGCATTATGTGGAGAAAGGTGATAGACTAACCCTTAGAATTATAAATTATTCCGCTACTCAGTGCCAAAAGGGAGGAGATGTGTTTTCATTTCAATAGTGTGACACAAGTGATAGCGAACCAATTCATCCTTTGCTGAGGAACACCAACTAAAAATTGAATATGATCAGAAAGTGTGGTTAGCATTAACATCTAAACATTCAAATTTCAATGCAGGATTCAGTAGCTCTGAATTGTGCACATTATTTTGCTCCTTAACAAAAAACATTGATGTGGAAATATTTTGAGCCAGATCACACCTCGTACCCACACTCCTATGCTGGCTCCCTGTTACAGCAGGAGGATCAAATTTACATTCACAACTTCCTTACCTTTGTTTGGAGCATAATAGCATTTGCAATTAGCCACGGCTGAATGCAGCCATACAACACCATTTGATCTTCTAAATTTACTAGAAAAATAATGAAAGGGAAGTGTAAAACACTAAATCATCAGACCACAATACTAGAAGACTTTATGTGCCACAGAGATCTGCATGTGTGAACATCACCAAAAACAACAATTGCCAAACAGACAACACCGAAACAGGTGAACACATTTCTGCCCACAGATCTGACTGTAATGAGAGCAACTGCAACTAAAGCCATGGGCATTGGTCCATTGGAGTTCATGACGATATGGGTGATAAAAGCACCAATTAATCTAGAAAATTCCCCCAGCAGAATTGGGGTCGCTAATGCTCATGACACAGCAGACTGTGAAGGCTCCACTGCAAGAGCAGCATCAGGTGTTACACACTCAGACTGCACTGAAACAGCAGCAGTAATTCAGATCTGACCAACAAGACTCAGTTTCATGTGACATCTGGAATTAAAATTACAATACATGGTGATGATGCAGTTAAAGTAATTCCACATGTCTGAACGTGAAACTGATGAGAAGTTCAAAACCAACTGTGGTTATTTGTTTCTGTCTGAGGTTGACCACTGCAATTCCTTCTAGATCAGATACCAGGAAGGCGCCTGGTCCCATCTGCATCGAGCCAGAACAGCGGAATTGTTAGAACTTAACCTGAAATTGTGGGAGATGGGTGCGACAACACCTCAAGAGGCCATTCACACCTCACAGTAGAACAAATATCTACACAAAAATCTACATGGCCTCCCGGATTAACACCGGAACTAAATTTTTGCAACACAGATTGTTGTAGATTAGACTCCGTCCATCTCCCAGACATGAGCACAGAGCACAGAGCACACACCATTGCATCATCACCTCATCTAGACTAACCAGTCTGAACACTACACATCACAGAAGACAATGATAGATTAGATCCCAAACGTGGTACTCCACTAAAGATCTATTGTCCATCTTCACACTAACAGAACCACATAGCTTCACACACATAGGACAGTAGAGTAAATCCCATGATGACAATCTAAAGAAAGACATAATAATTGCTATTTATGACCATCTGTCAACTCATGGGAAGCACATAATATACATATGCATGGCTACCACCACAAATCGATGATGTTAAATTATGAACACAGAGGCAAATCTGCCATGAAAATTCAAAAGATTGAAACTTTCTGATTGTTATTGGGATGTTTTGGCAAACCAGAGGGCCCGCTGGTTTCCCAACAGATCGCTAATAACAGAAACACTATCAAAAAGATTAAATATTGTGACGAGCGTCCCGGTAACTCATCAGCGTCACCCTGGAAACGGAGCAGGAACACCTGCACTCCCTCATCACCAGCCGCTCGGTCCCAGCTGCGGCTCATCTGCAGCCAGCTTCTTAAGCCACGCCGAACTAAGCCACAAGCGAGTTCGATCTCCATGAGGCAGCACCTAACACCTTTCTCTCATTTCCTCCACAGACAGCAGCATATGATCGAGCGGCTCCCCTTGAGCACAAGCACGGACACACTGCCAAGAAACTGGAGGAAAGAGCACTGATGGCACTGAGGCACCTTTTCCCCTCACCCCCTTGTTTGTCTGTAAATAAACCCACCCTCCGGGGCATTTATTTGAACAGTCCTTGTCGTGTGATTCTTCACCCCGTGGCAAGTGGTGGAGAATGCGGGCATGGTAGTGAAGGATCACTGACAAACGGGATCACTTGCCTGGTTTTTTCCATCCCCAATTTTTTTCCTTTCTGCATAGTCCATGTTGGGGAGAGAGCGCCACCATTTCCCCGGAGAGTGGGCCAGGAGCGACGCGCGCCAGAGGGCACCCCGCGACACATGAGCAGGCCAGCGACTCCCTCCCCTCGGGACGAGCCCATGCCAACGGAGCCTCCCACACCTCCCGCTCGAACCTGGCTGGCAGGCTGCATCGTACACCGGGACCTTCCCGCTGGGGTGCCTGAGACCGAGGTAAAAGTTAATGGAAAGTTGTTCCATGCCCTCCTGGACTCGGGGAGCGCAGTTAGCCTAGTCCAATCTCACGTCCTGGCCCCTCGCACTGACTACAAGACGTACCTGCCAATAACTTGTGTCCATGGGGACACCCGTCAGGTCCCAGCCCGCCGTGTGACCATCTCGGCTACTCCAGGCACCTGGCCCGTCGAAGTGGGCGTGATGAAGGATCTCCCCGTCCCCGTCCTGATCGGCTGAGACTGGCCCGGGTTTGACCGCCTCCTGGCGACCCTCACCCAGCCTGCCAGCTCTGGAGGGGGCCGCCGAAAACGGCCAGCCCCGAAGCGGCCGCACCAACACCCTGTCCTTCTGGCTTCGGATAGCGGGAGAGATGGTCAGTACCCCTCCCAAAATCCTAACCTGTTTTATGATGTGTTCCAACAGGTGACGGCCGAGAACAACGGGAGGACGATAGGCTGAAACACTGTTGGGCCCAGGTCCGTGTTATGGACGGGAAAGAAGTTCAACCTGGGCCCCATCCTCTCCCGCATTTCGTTGTCCAGAACTGCCTGCTCTATTGTGTCACACAGCAGAGGGGGGAGGAAAAATGGCTACTGGTGGTGCCACGCACAAAGACCGAGACGGTGCTGGTTCTGGTGCACTCCCATCCCATGGCGGGACACCTTGGGCCGGCCAACACCGCTCAACGAATTCGAGATCGTTTCCACTGGCCGGGCCGAATTTTGCCCGGGGACACGAACACATCCTGGTGATCGTCGACTATGCCACCCGGTACCCAGAGGCAATCCCCCTGTGGAAAGACCTTACCAAAGGCTATTGGCAGGTACCGCTATCAGAAAATGCCAAACTTTAAAACTGCTTTTTCCACCCCTAGTGGCCACTGGCAGTACCGGACCCTTCCCTTCAGCCTTCACGGGGCTCCAGCCACGTTCCAATGGATGATGGATATCCTCTTGCGGCCCCATCAGTCGTACGCCGCCTACTTGGATGACGTGGTAGTCCATTCAGAGACCTGGGAGGACCACCTGGAAAGGTTACGGAGGGTGCTGTCAGAACTCCGGAGGGCTGGACTCACCTCCAACCCCCGCAAATGTCATCTGGCGCTCTCAGAAGCGAAGTACCTGGAATTCCAAGTCGGGCGGGGTCTAATTCGGCTGCAAGAAAAGGTGGAAGCCGTACGCTCTGCCCCTAGGCCGAAGACAAAAACCCAGGTACGTGCCTTTTTGGGGTTGGCGGGATATTATTCCCTTACTTCTCCTCCTTAGCCGCCTCCCTGACAGATCTGACCAGGAAGGGGCAGCCGGAGAAAGTGCAGTGGACGTCGGCAGCAGAGGAAGCCTTTTGGAACATCAAGGAAGCTCTTACCTCCGAGCCCCGGATTTTAGCTGCCCCTTCCTGCTGCAGACGGATGCCTCCGATACAGGACTCGGGGCTGTCCTGTCACAGGTCCAGGAAGGTGAGGAGCATCCGGTCCTTTATATCAGCAGAAAGCTGTCCCCAGCCGAGAGAAACTACGCCGCAGTAGAAGTGGGCGTCAAGTGGGCAGTCCTGGAGTTGCGGTACTATCTCCTTGGCCGAAAGTTCACCCTAGTCACCGACCACGCGCCCCTACAATGGATGGCCCGCACCAAGGACACCAACGCCAGGGTGACTCGGTGGTTCCTCGCGCTCCAGGACTTCCACTTTGTCGTGCGTCACCGGGCCGGAGCCGCGGACGGCAACGCAGATGGCCTCTCTCGGATCTGGGCAGCTTTCTCAGGTCTCCCCTACTGTCTCACTTCTCCAACAGAACCAGGACGACGCTTGGGGGGGGGGGGAGTAGTGTGATGAGCGTCCCGGTAACTCATCAGCGTCGCCCTGGAAACAGAGCAGGAACACCTGCACTCCCTCATCACCGGCCGCTCAGTCCCAGCTGCGGCTCATCAGCAGCCAGCTTCTTAAGCCACGCCGAACCAAGCCACAAGCGAGTTCGATCTCCATGAGGAAGCACCTAACGCCTTTCTCTCGTTTCCTCCACAGACAGCAGCATATGACCGAGTGGCTCCCCTTGAGCATGAGCACAGACACACTGCCAAGAAACTGGAGGAGAGAGCACTGACGGCACTGAGGCACCTTTTTCCCCTCACCCCCTTGTTTGTCTGTAAATAAACCCACCCTCCGGGGCATTTATTTGAACAGTCCTTATCATGTGATTCTTCACCCCGTGACAATATGAAGTGCGGGCACTTCTGTTGATCAGCTACAAAATGTGCAATTTGACTTTGCCATCGAATGTGATGTAGCTTGCATCACACATACACACACACACACACACACACTATTACAAAGGATCCAGGATCTCCATTCTTGTATAAAACCTAAGCACACTTTAGATCACTATCTTGAAATCTTAGGTGATCTGCATTGGAGAATTATATCTTTCTTTAATTCCAGTACCATTAAAATCCATCAGAGTGGTAGTGAGGAATTGGCTGTTTTAAAATGGGACCACCTTATGAAATGAGACCTCAAAAGAAACCTGAGACCCAATGTACCATTTGCACTTGTTGACATGAACCTACCTTATGTTTTTTGCTTTGTTATATGTTCTTGTGCCAAATCTCACAGCTTTCTTCTCATTTTCAATGACATCAAGTTCATCATTGTTCAAACGTTGAGCCATTAAGATGCTGTTTAAGTGTCTCACATAAAGCAGTGCGTAACCAGCGAGATCCCTTCACCTGTTGGAGTCTGCCCAGAAATCTGCACAATTGAAGGTGACAAGATTCAACAAAAGAGGCAAGAAAGTCCTAGGGAAGGTGTCACTAGAGACAGAAGTTTCTCCATGATGGAACGACTCGTCAGGCAATAAAAGGCCTGGATTTATTCAATGAACTAGACACACGGGTTGTTCTCAACCAGACAGATGAAACCCTGAACCCGTTCATCCACCTGCTGAATTCAAGCTACATGCACCTGCTGAGACTGGTGTACACAAAGGCCTTTCTAAAGGCTTCTACAGCTGCTAACATTACAAAGACAGTTTTGAGTTAACATCTCAAGGATGAACAATCACCTTACAGTTACCCCATCGGATTCATCTGAATGTGATCCACTGGGGTCAAATGGGGGACTGTAAGGATGAAAGAACCTCAGATACTTTGATCTCCTGAGAAACAGACAGTACAAACATGCACGGCATCTTCGAGACACCCCACAGAGTGGAGGTGCCGGAACCTTCCATTTGTTTCTTCTTAAATCCCTTCACCCATCCTTCCTTCTACTCAGTCTGCTCAAAATGGTCAATAGTACATTGTAATGTTCTACATGAATGCAAGTGATATTTACAGTCATGTTTGGTATCATTTGAATTGTCTCAGGGCGACTGGTACAATGGTCTCATTCTTATAAGAAGTAAATTAAAAGGTAATACAGATCCTAAGAGTTTAGAGATATTTTGCATACTGTAGAGGTGTAGTCAGTTCCCAGTGTCTTTCATGCAAATTACCTTCTGTCCCAAAAGGTGTTAACTCGTGTAACAGATATATATATATATATATATATATATATATATATATATATATATATATATATATAGGGTGATCTGTTAAATAATCACATAGCAAAATGATTGGATGAAAAAGGGAAAAGAGTTTCCTATTGGCTGGCTGGTTCTTTATGCTGTGTACGCCCCGGTTGTGTCAGTCAGTTCATGTGTGAAAGGCCAGCGGTAAGTTGTGTGTTTGGTAGCTCCGTAATTCCATCTGTTATTATCTATGAAATGTGTGATATCATGAGAAACAGCATATATTCGATATCAAGAAAAGTGCTAGACATCGGTGAAGAGAGTGAAAGATGTGTGTTTTATTTTAGCGTGGCAGTATAAGGAGTGTCAAAAATGCTGGAAGTTATCAACTCACTCTGTGTTATCCTGTTTTCTCAGGTACATGTTACGTTGTGATTTTGTGATGATGCATTCATTTAACTGTTTAATATTCTTGAATTTGTTCCACTTTGAGTCAGTTCATGTGTGAAAGGCCAGCGCGTGGTAGTATAAGGAGTGTCGAAAATGCTGGAAGTTATCAACTCACTCTGTGTTATCCTGTTTTCTCAGTTGTCTCAGTGAATAAATGAGCTGAGAGAAGAATTCTTGAATCACGAGCTTTATTGATCCACAACACAACGCAGGGAAGAGAAAAGATCAGTTACACTCGGTCAATGCAAATTCCATTTGTTAGCTCTTGTCTCCATCTCGGGGGATGGTCTTGGTCTGAGGTACTTAAGGAAATGTTGCAAAAGGATCAGGGCCTTCTGTAGCCGGAATGAGCCCATTAGACCCCACAGTTTGCACACTTCATACTATGTATTTTTCTCAAGTCAGGTATGCTTACTCTTAGATTCATCTTTGATATTTTGATGGTTTGTATTGATTTGATATCATTGAATTGGCTGTATAATTGGCACAATACATATTTACCTGACTGATAATGAATTGTTATATTTGATTTTATTCTGAAATTATTTTCTCAAGTAGATTAAGTGAAGGTGTATGTTACTGCAAACATGCGTCCAGGGTTAGTACATACTATATCTCAGGTTAGATGGAGCACGGGGCACATCAGGTGAGTTTCTAGATTTCTGACTAACTGCTTGACTTTAGTTAAGTTGTTATGCAGTTGCATTAACTATGGGGGGCTAGATAAAATACTATTGAGATACTAGCATGGTTCGGGCATATTTCAGAGGTTAGCCATAACCTCTGATTATTGTCTGAGCTTTAACTAAGTTGTTACATGGGTGACTGTAGAGGGCTAAACAGAACCACTATTTAAAAATGACAAGCATGAAGCGGTCTATTAAACAGTTAGTCATAACCTCTGACTAATGATCAGACTGGAGAGTTTGTGACCGTGGGGTACATGTACTTCGGCCGGCGTGATACACCCTGAGCGACATAGATTCCTAATGAATGAGTAATAAAGTAAAGAGTTAACTAGAATAACCAAATGTCAGAAGAATATTAATTAGGAACAGACGAACCAATTTGTATTTCAACCTAAATTCGAGGTCATAATAAAATGGAGTCAGATTAGAATTTATCCTAAATTTAATAACTTTGCGCGCTGAAAAGACAAAACATGCAGGAAACCTTCATCCACGATTGGATACTGTCCTTGGACCAAATTCGTGGACCTTACAAAGTAACTATAATAGATTAAATGTAGTTATTCTGCAACAGTATAAGTTTTCAAGTTTTGTTGGATTTTACTCATTTCAGTGGGTTTTTTTTGTGTTTTTTTTTTTTTGTTTTTTTGGTAAATGGTTTGTAAAATATATTAATTGGTTACTATTCAGCATCTCATTAATTAAGGACTAACAGCAGAACAAGGTCTGTGTGAATGAGGAACTTTAATTTTATTGTTAGTCACCAGAAAATAACAGAAAATGTGAAAGTACAGCGTAATTTCAGAATAATATTCAGATTACAATGATGATGCTACAAATATTTAAATGAGAACATACAAAGTAGGGGTGTCCCCGACTAAGGATTTTCATAGTCGAATCGGAATTTTCAAATCATGCCGATAGTCGACTGATAGTCGAATCATATATTTGGGGGCGGAGCAAAATACATTACCAAGAGTCAAGTCAGACATTCGACCGTCATAAATACACAGGGAAAATGTGTAACAGACGCCTTGCAGATACAAACGGGGTAAATAATGTTTCATGTTTTGATTAAAAGATAGTTAACATTAAACGTCAGCGAAACCCTTAAGAATTCACAACATTTTTTATACAATAGTGCTCTCACTATAACTATATATATATATATATATATATATATATATATATATATATATATATATATATATATATATATATGATCGTAGATACAACGTTCTGCATTCTGCATTTCTGTTTTGAGCTGCACGCGCTGAAGATGACCAGTAGAATGAAGCAGCAGGTTTTTCATAAATGGGATTTAACTAATTTATCTCACATAGAATACACTTCGTTATTTATATAACGTAACGTTAATATTACCACTTATAGGCTATCTGCACAAAATGCCCTGAATGCACATGAACGCGTCTGCGCGGCTCTGAATTAACTCCTTTTGTGGACAAGTTCTTCACACAATAACATGCAGAAACACAACTAAACACACACACAAAAAAAAAATCACAGCGTTTTATTTTAATAGTGTTCTCATTATAATGCTATGTACAATATATGACAGTGCCAGTCATAGTTATTAATATTCTGCATTGTTGTCCTGCTCGCACCGCGCGCTGAAGAGATAATCACCGTACTACAATGAAGTGCTTTACTGTAGCGTAACTCAACCAAAGGCATCTTATACGAGATATACACGATACAAATAAACCGACTGAAACGTTTTGAAATCACTTATACCCTACCTGATCGAAAAAAAACGAAGTCTTCCACTCTGCCTGTGTCAGTTTGAGTCTTGTTAAAGATTTAAATCCCTGCCGCCAAGATGCTGCTCTGTCGGTGACGGATTAGAAAGAGAAACTTTAATCTATAGGGGAAGTTGGATTTATTCACGCACCTTAAAATATTTATTTAAAGCTTCTTTCTTTTAAGATTCTTATTTACAGCATTATCATAATAGGCTGTATATTAACTTATTGGGAGAAAACCGGTAGTTCGATGTGAAATCAGACACTGAGCACCCCCATACAGCCAAAATGGCATGATAATAATAACACCCTGTGAATATTCGACTGTGAGATTGGGAGTCGAATCAGGCTCCTCGAATCGAAGCATCGTATGGTCGACTATTCGGGGACACCCCTAATGCAAAGTAAAAAAACTTCCTAATATTGTGATCAGCATCTCAGGTTTCATCTACTGCATGAGAGATTTTACAGTCCATGAACAGCTGACGTCAGTTTTCTGTCTTTTTTCCTCTTTTATGGTCTGCTATAATTCATCATGTTTTAAAATCTACCAAAAGAAAATTAATTGTATATGATCATTTTAGTTCAGGTCTATTCAAATCTGCTCCTGCAGAACTTTAACTCTAATCAAACCCCTCGTCAAGGTCTACATGATCTCTTAATAACTGACAGGCATGTGCAGTAAGTGATTAACCTGCATGACAGTGAGCCTTCAGTAGCAGATGAGAATAAACCAGATTATATGAATAGACAGAAAGAGTGGGGGGGGAAAAAAAAAAACCTGTCACTTTCACTACAAAAGACAAGTGTAATTTGTTTGGCTGATCAAAAATGTTTCACATGACATGACATGACCATTTACCTTCCAGCTCCTGTCTTAATCTTTTCACTTCATTCAGTTGTTTTTGAAACTCTTCAAGTCTCTCCTTGAGATCCTGAATGTGTTGCTCTTTTCTTTTTCTAAAATCATTCAGTTCTTCTCTTTGTTTTCTGGCTTCATCTTCATGTTTCTTCTTCATCTTCTCTATTTCCTCTTCATGTTTCTCTTTCCTTTCATCACACTCGTTTTCTTCTCTGTCTATTCTTTCTCTCTCCTCTCTTTCTCTTCTCTTGATCTCCTCCTCTTGTTCTCGTTTAATATCTTCCATCATATTCTCCCATCTCTTTCTCTTCTCCTCTCGTCTCTCGTCATCCTCTCGTTTTCTTCTCTTCCTCTCTTCTTTTCTCTCTCGTTCTAGTTGCTCACAACGTCTCTCCATTTCACTTATCTTCTCTTCATAATCTTTCTTATTTTTTTCTCTCTTTCTTTTCTGTTTCTCTCTCTTCTCCTCTATTATCTGTTCTTCTTCTTCTTCTTTTCTTTCACATTTCTTCTTCTTGTTCTCCAGTTCTTCTTGTTTTTCTCTCAGCTGTTTCTTGTGTCTCTCTTTTCTCTCTCTTTCCTCTTTCTCTCGTTCTCTCATCTGTCTGTTAATCTTTTCCTCCCATTCTCTCTGCTGTCGTTTAATTTCCTCTCGAGTCTCTTTTTTGTCATTTTCAGCATCTTTTATTTTTATCTTCCATTCTTCTCTCTCTTTCTCTTCTTGTGTCTTCCTCATTTGTTCCTCTGAATCTCTCTTTTTTATTTCCTCTTCCTGTTTTTTTCTTAACTCTGTCATGATGTGTTCGTGATCATTTTTCATCTTTTCTTGCTCTTGTTTATATTCTTGTTCTTTCTGTCTTTCTTCTTCGTCTTTTTCTTTTAGCTCTTCTTCATACTGTTTTCTCTGATCTTCGTTCTCTCTCTTCATCTTCTCTATTTTTTGATGATATTCATCTCTTTGCTGTTTCTCTTCTTCTGATTGTTTCTGATCCTCCTCCGTCTCTCGTTTCTTCTGATCTGATTCTTCTTTCTCCTCAAACTCTCTCCTGAATGTTTCCTCTCGTTCTCTGAACTTCTTCGTCAGTCTCTCTCTTTCCTCATCTGTCTTGTGTGTTCTCTCCTTCAGTCTCCTTCTCATACTCATGTCATCCATGTCATATTTGGCTTCTAATTCTTCAACTTGAGCCTGATTTTTTCTTTCATTCTCATTTATCATTTCCATTCTCTGTTCAAAGTAGATCGCTGCCTCCTCAAACATTTCATTATTGAAATATCGGCCCTGATTAGATTGCTTCATCTCTTCTATTATATTGAACAGCTGAATAACTTGCGTCCGATCTCGTATTTCTGTGTTGTTAAAAACCAGGAATCTGTTTCCACAATCTCTGATCAGTTTCTTGAGTTCAGCATTTTTATTTTCCTCTAAATATTGTTTTATTGTTTGGTTTCTCAGTTGACCTCTAAAGAAGCGAACAATGCTGAAATCTGTTTTCAGATCATCTCCTCTAGTGAAGAGAACAATGCAGAAATCTGCTGCTTTGGGGCCAAAGATCATCTTGATCATGTGTAAAATGTCTCTCTCCTCTTGAGTGATTTTTCCCACTCTCAGCACAATGATGATCACATGTGGTCCAGGTGCTGACAGTGAAATACACTTCAATATTTCTTCCTGCACTTGTTCTTTTGTCAGTGTCGTGTCGAGTCCTGGAGTATCAATAACAGCTACTGATCGACCATCAAATTCACCAACTCTCTTCTGACAAACTGTGGTCACCAATTTTGAACTCTCTTCACTGTGAAACTCCTTTTTTCCGAGGATAGTGTTTCCTGTTGCAGACTTTCCACTTCCTGTCCTCCCAAGCAGCAAGACTCTCAAACATCCTGGATCTGAAGGTGAATCTTCTTCATCTGAAAATGACAATAATAGAGTTTACAGATTAACAACAATTGTTACAACAACAAAATTACATTTTGGACCCTGAGCAATGAGTGTTGAATTCAAACCTAGGTCCCACTTTATATTAAGTGTCGAGCCTGTCCTCCAACAAAAAACGACCCTATAGGTCGTTTGTGCAAGCCCTTATTACGACCTATATTTACGTTTTAAAGTTAAGCGCCCTCTAGCGCGCGAAAAAATAATGACAGTCTCGTGTTGCGTCTGTCGTCATGAAATGACTGTCATTACCAATCAAAATGCGTGTTTATTTAAATGCAATATGTGGACATTTTACACCGATCTCACAGTATTCGTACATATTTTACTAGGTGGCTAATTCGTATGAATGACCACACCTAACCCTACCCCCAAACCTACCCCTTACAGGAATCATGCAAAATCATGATTTTTAGTGCACATTTTATGAGCGTGTGCGTTCTCTGGGATCGAACCCATGATCGCATGATCACACACAATGCTCTACCAACCGAACTACAAGAAACCCGAACTACGACACAGATAAAATAATACAAAACATTAATATGAAAATGTCATGTTGCCGATAGGGGTGCAATTGTAGCATACGCTCTGATGGGTCGTATTTCAGGGATTTGGACAAACGACCTATACGGGCGTATTGGTTGGAGGACAGGTTGTAAGTGTCCCTAATACCGGTGTACTTGCATAGTGACTAGATGTGTACGTAGTATGTAACCACAGTTTAAGTACACATTGGTACATAGTATCTACAGCACTAATGTTTGTGTAACTACACATATGTAACAACCCACTGAATGGTATGTGTAAGTACAAATGTGTAACAGGACTAACAGCACTTTTTTGTAAAGAAAGTGTTACACTTTATATTATATTTATCATGTAATTACTCTGGTGTTATACAGCAGCAGAATATCTGCCATAAAATGTAAAAAATAAATAAATAAATGAAAAAACATTAAAAGTGCTTTATAGGACAGAACATTCTCTAATATTGATAACAATATCAAATCTATATTTATGTAACGCAGCAGGTCATTATTTTATACGCTTGCTTGTATGTATTTTGAACACCCTTCATTGCGCTCTCAGGTGATTCATTCACCTTCACTCGTGTTTTTTTATATATTTCTTAAAGTACATGAGAGTGAAGATTTGTTTTAGTGTGTATAAGGTCGTTGTTTTCAAATAGCCTCAACTAAATACATAAGCTAATAAGCTAGTTTCAGTTATTTTTATGATGAGAATGTACAGCAGTCATATATGTCTGGGATCGTCCTGCTTTTACAGCTGCTAAATGCAAGCAGACTGTAAATGTACAGATGCTCATCTCTGCCCAAACACGTGACTACAACACAAACACAGCATCACAGTTCATCACTTTTGTTTCTACTTTAATTGCTTCTTCACTCAGGATGTAGAGCCACACAGGAGTAATTGATTATTTCTCTTAACATGCTTCAAAGTTCTTTTAATATTTCTATGTTTTGTAGTAACCAAGAGAAGTGTCATTGCTGAAGAAATGGCAGACATTACTCCTGAGTCACCTGTGCTTGGAGTCCAAGACAGTGGACATCATCTTTATTATACTTCTCTGATTGAACTAGCATGGAGCATTAGAGCCAATGAGAAAGTAAGTTCAAGTAAAATGTCTGCATTGACCATTTCACCGTGTTATTTTCTGCAGTAACTGTGGGGAATATTAACTGAAGAGACATGATCAACAGCAAGCTTTGAATCTACTGAATGTCTTTTCAAGCATTTTATTGCAACGTTCACTGTTATTTTTCTGTATAGCGATGACTGGTGAAAAGTGTTTATTAATTTACTTCAATGTATAGTTAACTAGAATTCTGTCATTGTTTTACAAAAAAAAAAAAACATTTTCTGCAGAACTCCAAAGAAGATACTTGGAAGAATGCTGGTATTCAAAACCAACAAGTTTGTCACATATAGACAATATGAAGGGGACTAAATGATTTTCATTTTTTGGGTGAACTCTCTTTAATTAGCATGCTACACACTAAATATTAATCATGCTGGGCACAGCCACTTATTGTGCTTTCATTGCAGTTTGTGTTGTAAATAGTCTGTCAAACAACAGGTACATTGCTACAACATAAATTTAATGTAGTTCATGTTGACGCATTACGTTAGACCTTTACTAATAGATACTTGTATATTATTTGCTCTTTATAGGTGCAGAAATGAAAGCTCCCAAACAAAGATGTCACCGGATTAAGAAGTGGAAAGACACGTTACTCCACAGCAACCATAAATCCTGAACAATTTGAAAATGGGCAACAGCCAAGGAAAAGTACTCGTTTCACTCAAAAATGATCCATGGTAATAGTTGCAAATGATTATATAAATAAATTAACGTATAAAATGTGCTTAATTTAAATCTTTGCCATTTACTAATGTGTTGTTCAAAACACTAAGTTTTGATATCTCTTTACAATAAGGTATCATTAGTTAACATTAGTAAATGTTGAAATTAACATTAAATAACAATGAGCAATACATTTGTTACAATATACAGTACATTGATCTTTGATAATGTTAAAAAAAAAAAATGTTCTCTGTTAGTTCATGTTAGCTCAGATCCATTAAATAATGCCAACAGGCACAACGTTTGTTCTTAATAATGTATTAGTAAATGTTGAAATTAACTAGGTTAATATATTATTAACTACAGTTAGTATTTGCCATGTTAGTTCATGTTAGGTAGGTAACTAATGTTAACAAATGAAACCTTATTGTAAATTGTAAAATTTCACGTGAGTGTTAATAGTTTATACTTGTTCAATTTTAATATCCAAGTATAAATAAATGCAAGGGAAATGTCGCTAAATGTTATGTTTTATATATACTTTCTATATAACTTCTGTGTTTTTTTTTTGTTTGTTTGTTTTGTTTTTGTTTTGTTTTTGTTTTTTGCTGTAATTGCATAGTTTTGTAAATAAATTGTTTCTCATGCCAACTTAGTGAGTTCTTTACTTTAAAAATGCATTCATCATAATGAGATGTTTATATCCATATAATTACAATGAAAGTAAACGTTTTGGCTGCGTATCAATTTTAAATGAAAGATTAGTGAACAGTAAAGTAGATATTAAAAATGAATCCGGGCCACGTCCAGCACGCTGTGCACTTTAGTGTCGGGCCGATTCTGGCTCTGATGCAGCAGTGTCGGCTCTCTAACGACCGCCGCATCTGGCCCGATTGACTCGGCCCGGAATCAGTCGTAAGTTTCCAGCAGGCGAGAATCTGACCGGAACTGGGCCGAGTGTATTTTGCTATCTGGGACAGCTGTAGATACTATGTACACATCTAGTTACTGTCACGAATTCGGCCTATGAACTTCCGTTCACCCACCACCAGAGGTCACTCGCTCACCACATTGACTGTTGCACTACACTACTGTTGCACGGCACCCACGGACTGCATTTCCCATCACCCATTGCACTGATGACACACACAGCTGATTGCACTAATCACACGCACACCTGATCCTACGCACACACTGATTACATGCCTTACATAAACCCTGGACTTCCTCTTCCTCCTGGCCGAGTATTGTATGTGTTTACCACTCCCCTAGCCGTAGCAACTCTACAGAGCCCCTGATAGTTTTCCTAGTTTTCCCCTGCCTGTTTTGGATTGTGTTTTCCACTGCCTGGACTATTGCTTCGTTTTCAGATACCTCTCTCGTCAAGCCCCTTCGGATACTGTTCGCTGTCGACCGACCTTTGCTTGCCCTAAGATTACTCTTTGTCTTGTCCCTGCCATACCTGTTTGCCATTGCTCGACCCTGCCTGTATTTATGACCATGCCTGTAAATAAAAGCTTGCACTTGGATCCGCACGTCTCACGTCTCGTCAGCCCCATTACAGAATACTCGGCCCCACAAGGATCCAGCGGCTTTCATGAACAATACTGGCCTGGTATGTACACTTCAAGACTATTATTAGCCCTCAAGCAGGGTATACGGTCACTTGAGGACTTTACCCAAGAATATCTAGACATTGCTAATTATTCTGATTTACCAGATGATGTCTTAATTGATTTTTTTCTGTGACGGCATTAATCAGCCACTAAAATCAAAGCTTATTTGTGAGGGTCCACGTTCCTCACTCAGTCAGTTTTTAGACTGTGCTTTGTTGTGTGTTGGCCCTTCATTTACTGTGGGTGTTGCAGAGGAGGAAAATAACACCGTGTCTGTGCCTGTAATGGCGGTCACACCGGAGGCCGCTCACAAGATGGCGGCCACAACAACACCTCATGTCATTGCTGTCAAGCCAAGTCACAGCTGATCTTCACGAGTCAAGCCAAGTCACAGCTGATCTTCATGAGCCAAGTCAAGTCACAGTTGGTTGTCATGAATTTGAGTCACTTCACGTCTCAGCTGACCGTCCAGAGTCACTTCACGTCTCAGCTGACCGTCCAGAGTCACTTCACGTCTCAGCTGACCGTCCAGAGTCACTTCACGTCTCAGCTGATCGTCACAAGTCAAATCACGTCTCAGCTGATCTCCTAGATTCTCGTCACATTACAGCTAGTCATCCAGAGTCACGTCATGAGTCAAGTCACGTCTCTGTTGACCTTCCAGAGTCACAGCCCGTCACGGCTGACCTTCCAGAGTCACAGCCCGTCACGGCTGACCTTCCAGAGTCACAGCCCGTCACAGCTGACCTTTCAGAGTCGGGTCACGTCTCCGCTCACCTTCCAGAGTCACGTCACATCCAGGCTGACACACCCAGATCATCAAGGTTAGTCTTCCACTATCCCAATTTGATGTCTAGTTTGAGGGATGTACCGCTAGTGTCTGCACGCACGGCTGGTATCCCCAAACCAACTCACTCTAACCCTCCTGTTCTTATGCATATTCCCCTGTCCGAGGCACTTCCCCTGATGGGAATCGCTTTGTGTTGCGTTTGGGCTGCGTACACCACCGCAGAACTGCCCGAGGTGGCGGCGCCTGCTGTAGCTTCTCCAGAGGTGGTGGTCCACGCTGCAGAACCTCCAGAAGTGGCGGGGCTCGCGTTGGTGCCTTGTATGGTGGTGGCACCCAGCAATGAACTCTCCCTGTGTCCTGAGTTTACCACTGTAGAACCTCCAGAGGTGGCGGAAACCGCTGCAGAACCTCAAGAGGTGTCAGCAGTATACATTAATGAACTCTCGTCCTGTCCTGTCACAGCTATGGAGGCCGTCAATGAACTCTCGTCTTGCCCTGTCATGGCTATGGAGGCCGTCAATGAACTCTCGTCCTGTCCGGTTACGGCTATGGAGGCCGTCTGCATTTCCTCGTCCTGTCCTGTCGCAGCCAGAAGGGCTGTCCCTGAACTCTCGTCCTGTCCTGTTACGGCTATGGAGGCCGTCTGTGAACTCTCTGCTTGTCCTGTCGCAGCCAAAAGGGCTGTCCCTGAACTCTCATCATGTCCTGTCACAGCCACGGAGGCCGCTTTTGAACATTTGCCCTGCTCTGAACCGGCCGAGGAGGCCATCTCTGAACTCTCGCCCCGTTCTGAGCCAGCCATGGTGGCTGATTGTGAACTGTCTGTCACTGCCAAAGAAATCATTGATGAACAGTTTGTCTGTCCCCTTCCCATCAATGTTTTTAGTTATGGACTGCTTGCCCGCTCAGTTGCCACCAGGAAAGATATTCATAGACTTCACATGTTCCCCACCTCTGTCCTTGTGTCTGTGCATGTTCTTTCTCCTTCTTGTGTCTTTCTCTCTTCTTGTGTCCCGAATTCTGTCACGATTTCGGCCTATGAACTTCCGTTCACCCACCACCAGAGGTCACTCGTTCACCACATTGACTGTTGCACTACACTACTGTTGCACAGCACCCACGGACTGCATTTCCCATCCATTATTTGGGATAAATCCAGCATTTAATTATTTATTTATGAATGAATGAATGAGGCATTTATATAGCGCTTTATTTGGTATTGCTGTACACCTAAAGCGATTTACAATCATATGGGGGGATCTCTCCTCAACCACCACCAGTGTGCAGCATCCACTTGGATGATGCGACGGCAGCCACAGGACAACGGCGCCAGTGCGCTCACCACACACCAGCTACAGGTGGAGAGGAGAGAGAGACATTGCCAATCAAGTGGATGGGGATTATTAGTAGGCCACGATTGACAAGGGCCAGTGGACGGAATCTGTCCAGGACACCGGGGTTACACCCCTACTCTTTACGATGAGTGTCCTGGGATTTTTAATGACCACAGAGAGTCAGGACCTCGGTTTAACATCTCATCTGAAAGATGGTGCTTTTTTACAGTATAGTGTCCCCGTCACTATACTGGGGAGCTAGAACCCACACAGACCACAGGTGAGCACTCCCTGCTGGCGTCACTAACACCTCTTCCAGCAGCAACCTAGTTTTCCCAGGAGGTCTCCCATCCAGGTACTGACCAGACTCAGCCCTGCTTAGCTTCAATGGGCAACCAGTCTTGGGCTGCAGGGTGATATGGCTGCAGCATATTTATTTATTCATTTATTTCTACATTTTATTCTATTTATTTTATTTATTTATTTATTTATTTATTTATTTATTTATTTATTTATTAATTAATTATTTATTTATTTATTTATTCTTACTTAAGTCATTTCGTGTCCTCCATAAAAAAGGAAGACACACACTCCACTAGCGAGAGTACCATGAGGCATGCATGTGTTTCTCTGCTAGTAAACAAGCAGCAGCACTTCTGCGTCAGCAGCAGAACACGCATGCATCACGATAGTCTCAATAATGGTGGAAGACATGATTTGGAGGAGAAGAATTGTTGAATAAAGTTGTTATTTTAATTTTCTTTGCACAAAAAAAGTATTCTCGTAGCTTTATAAAATGTTGAACCATCAAAGTTCTTATTGCATTTCTGGGCCTGGGAATATTTCAGTTACATTGCTGTCTATGGAGGATCTCTCTCTATATGGAGCTCTCGGATTTCATCAAAAATATCTTCATTTGTATTCCGAAGATGAACAGAGGTCTTACGGGTTTGGTTGAGTAATTGTTAATGACAGAATTTTCATTTTTGGGTGAACTATCCCCTCAAGTCTCTTTAGTTTACAGACAGTGGTGGCTACACTGAAAATATAACCTCATCTAAATTATTGTGAGTCTAATGACAGACTATTCTAAATGTGCAATCAGTGATGTATTTTCTCAGCAATATAGCAACCACATTAACTGCTGTGTAGTTCAACAAAAGCAGGGTGTCAAATTAATTTCAAAATTACTGGTTATTGTTTGACTTACTGTTTGTGTGCTGAACCGCAGGATTTCCTGTATAAAGTTCAATAAATCTGTGTCTTTCTCTCTCCTCTTCTTCTCTTTGTCTTTCCGGTTGTTTCTGTTTCTCCCATTCCTCTTGTTCTCTCTTCATCTCCTCTCGTATCTTTCTCTCTTGTTCCTCTATGTCTTTAATGTCTTTTTTATATTGTTCTTCTCTTTTTAGATATTCCCCTTCTCTTCTCTTTCTCTCTTTGTCACGGTTCTGTCTTTCTTCCTCCATTTTCATCTTCATCCGTTCTCTCTCTTGTTTAAGATTCTGATAATATTCATCCAATGTTTTCTGTTCCATCATTCTTTTTCTCTCCTCCTCTTCATCTTGTCTTCGTCTTGCTTCTTGTTTCTGTGTTTCCCATTCCTCTCGTTCTCTTTTCATCTCTGTTTTATGTTGTTCTTCTTTCTCTCTAAATTCCTTTCTCTCTTTATCACGATCGTGTCTTTCCTCATCCATCACCCTCTTCATTCGTTCTTTCTCTTTTTCATGTTTGGAATGGAGATCTCCTTTCTCTCTTTCCATTCTCTCTCTCTCTTGTTTAAGTCTCTGATTACATTCATCCTGCATTGCCTGTTCTTTCTTTCTCCATTTCTTCTCTTCTTCTTCTCTTCTTTGTTGTTCCTGTTGTTTCTGTTTCTCCCATTCCTCTCGTTCTCTTTTCAGCTCCTCTCGTATCATTCTCTCTTGTTCCTCTCTGTCTTTGATGTCCCTTTTATATCGTTCTTCTTTCTCAATGAATTCTTCTTCTCTTCTCTTTCTCTCTTTGTCACATTCTTCCTGCATCTTTATCTTCATCTTCTTTTTCTCTTCTTTATGTTTGTTCATCAGTTCTTCTCTTTCTCTGATCACTTTCTCCACTTTCTCCATCAGTATCTTCTTTTGTTGTTCTTGTTTTTCTCTCTCCATCTCTCTGAACATCTTACATGAGTAGTAACTCTCTCCGTTCTCTTTCACCATGTTGTCTATCTTCTGCAGTAGATCAGTCACCTGTGTTCGGTCTTCAGTCTCATTATTGAACACATGGAATCTGTTTCCACACGATTCAATCAGTTGATTCAAAGGAGATCCAGGTTTTCCCAGAAACTGATCAATGGTTTTCTTCTTCAGAAAGTCTCCTCTGGTGAAGAGCACTATGGTGTACATTAAAGAGTTTTCTCCAAACGTCTCTTGGATGATCTTCACTGATTTTTCCTCTTCTTCAGTGAATCGTCCCAGTGGTATCAGTAAGAGAAACACATGTGGTCCAGGCAGGATCATGGAGATGCAGTTAGTGATTTTTCTCTGGATCTCCTCATTACTGAGTTCAGTATCAAACAGTCCTGGAGTGTCAATCACAGTAATGTTTCTGCTGTTGATTTCAGCTGTCTCTTTCTGACACTCTTTAGTAACAGAATTTTCAGAAAAGTCTGATATAAATGCTTCTCTTCCTAAGATGGTGTTTCCAGTTGAACTCTTCCCAGCTCCAGTTTTTCCCAGCAGCACAATCCTCAGTTCATCTTCTCTTTCTCTTGAATCTAAAGATCAAATAAAATTACATTTCAAAAATCATGTTCTAATCATAATCTTCACATTTAATGTTATTGGTTTGTCTTACAAAGCTCTGTCTCATTTTTAATCATGAAAAGTCTGCTTTAAATTCATGCAGATTTCCTGATCATTACCTTGTGACTGAAACCACATCTCTAATGGATGGATTTTCCTCTTCATTTCTTCAAATTCCTTCAGTTTTTCCATCAGTGTCTCTGTGGAGAAACAAACACCACTATTTTCCTCAACCATCTGCTCCAGTTTCTCCATCAACACAGACACTTGTGTGTTCAGGTCAATGAACTGATGTCGTCCTCCAAAACTCTCAATGACAGACTGTGTTTCTTCATTTAGTTCTGCTGTCTGATGATCTGGATTCTGCTTTATGAGGATCATGATGTGTTTGTTGATTCCTGAGCTGAATATCCTCTGGATCTCCTCTATTTCTGCTCTGTCTTCATTATTAAGTGGAGCATCAGGAATGATGAAGATGAAAACATGAACTCCAGGATGACAGAGAGACACACAGCGGAGAGTCTGACGCATCACTTCCTCCTCTGAGAGCTGAGTGTTGAACAGAGCTGGAAGCTCCAGCAGACTGATCAGACGTCCATCAAGCTCCACGTCTCTCCTCACACACTCTGAGCTGAGCTCGGATCTTCTCTCGCTCTGCTTCAGGATCAGGTTTGAGATGAAGGATTTTAATCCTCTGTTACTGCCACACACAACCAGATTCAGCTTCACACCCTCTGGATCTGTGTCAAAGAAATAAACTAGTTTATCAATGTGGTCTGAACTTAAAAAGTTAGATTAATGCTGCATTCATATGTCACAATTACTGCAATCTGGCTTCAAAAAGCATTTACAAGCTGTAATGTTTGCCAAAGGGTAAAGTACTGATCATGCAGAGGGCCTAAACTTGCTTCATACCCTTTTCCTTTTTTGTTATTGTGAAACTAAACTATGGAAAAGTAATCTTACCTAAAATATTAAAGAAATGTGTCATATTTAACTATTATCTTTTACTTACTTAGCTATTGACAAGAACAGATATTTTGACATGGGGTGCCCAATCTTTTGCATGCTACTGTAAGTATTTGCATAGCAACACAACTTCTATTGTTTTGATTTAGTAGTCTAGAACACTGAATTTTGAATCTCAGTGCAATGCAATGGTATTGGTTGTATATATAGAAGCAAGCCATATACTGTATCGATGTGTATCAAAGGGATGGAAAACAAAAAGTACCGCTTAAGTACTAGAGCTTTTCAGGTGCTCAAAGTGTGATGTTTGGGACTAACCAAATCAGTTACCTGACATGAATCCCATTGACCTTACATTTTACTATCTGAAAACTGAAGGTAAAAAGACTAATTCAGGAGCAAAAACTGACAGTAGAAGCATCATAAGGCAATTAAGTTACTTAAGGCTGGAATACACTACACGACTTTTGACGCATGAACTTTTGATGCACGAACGTCTTCCGGTTCCTTTCTGCCGTGCTTCTCAGTGGTTTGCAATTGTAGCTCCATGTAGCTTCGCTTTTCTGTTGAATCTCTATCTTACTATCACTCTCTGCTTTTTAAAATAATAAAATATAACTTAATTCCCACCATATTTCTGATATTTTCTATTGTTGGAGCCATTCATTGTAAAGTTTTACAGTGGTACAGTATAATTGTAGCACCGGTGTATGTGTGTGTGTGTGTGTTGGTGATGGGGAAGCACACAGTTTTTGACTGCACGGCAGAGTAGCGTGCAAGAGGGACTATAATCTTATGCTATGTCTTCAAGGTATGGACTTTGATTGTACACATTGGTAAATAAGGAACACTCCCAGCAAGTTGTTTTGAGACTTTCGTTATTCAAGCATAAATAAAGAAAGACGTTTGTTTGCATCTATTTTCGCTTGCATGGACCCTGTTTGTACACGTCCTAGAACTTGCTCACTTATATTACCAACGGCAGCGGTTTACTGGAAAGCCGTTACATCTATCAAACTAATCTGATTAATTTGATTGTTCGCTTTTATTCTAAAACAGCACGTTAGACGGTTAGCTTGTCATTTGTATTTCCATTCGCGTTTCTATTGCTGTTTTCTTTTTCTTCCTCGCTCCGTTTCTTTTCGCTCTCGCTATATTTTTTCACGAGTTCATCAAACAACAGCGGTAAGTGAATCATTCATCAATCATGGTGAGTAATGGCTTCTTCTCCTGCTATTGTTGTTTGCACCGCTTGCCACATGTATAGTTTATCTGTCTCTGTCGGCGACGAGGGATTCACATGTGATAAATGCAGGGAAATATTTAGATTGACAGAGAAGTTGTCATCCAAACTTTAGTTGAGGATAGTAAGAATGTGAGGGCTGTAGATACTGTTCTGGATGTGACTAGCTCAGGGAGTCCTGTACATTGTTCGGTTCTGGTTGAGCCCGTGCAGCAGGGCAACTGGGTGACTGTGAGGAGGCCTAATCATGGTTCAAAACACCACTCTTCCATTCCGATAAGAACATCAAACAGGTTCTCCTCACTCAGTGAAGCACCCACTGAGAAACCTGTTGAAAGTGCTCTAGTTATTGGCGATTCTATTGTACGGAACGTGAAAATAGAGACACCAGCCACCATAGTCCATTGTTTACCAGGAGCTAGAGTGCCTGACAAATGCAAATTTAAAAGTGTTGGCTAATGCTAAACGTAAATTCAGTAAGACTGTTATTCACATCAGCGCTAATGATGTTCGATTTCGCCAGTCGGAGATCACTAAAAATAACATTAAAGAGGTGTGTGAACTTGCAAATATGATGTCAGACACTGTAATATGCTCTGGTCCCCTCCCTGCTTACAGGGGTGATGAGATTCATAGCAGACTGTCGTCACTCAATGGCTGGATGTCTAAGTGGTGCCAGCAGAATAACATAGGTTTTATAGACAATTGGATGAGTTTTGGGGGCAAACCTGACTGTTGAAAAGAGATGGTGTTCATCCCTCCTGGGGTGGTGCCGCTCTTCTCTCTAGAAATATGGCACATAGTCTTAAAGCTCGTACTTGACTAACTGGGGCCAAGGTCAGGAAGCAGACAGACTGGCTAAACCGACCGTCTGCTAGATGCCTCACGTCACAGAAGTCAGTTAATTCTCAGCACCAGTGGGGATTTCTTTAAGACTGCAAGGGAAGCTCAGCTTCCCCTATAATGTCAAAAAAAAAGGTCAAATATGTACTATTGTGTTAATATTTTATTGACTAAAAATGCGTTAGAACACGTTCATCCTCGAAGACGAGTTCGTTCAGAATCAGCTACATGCAGCAGCTCAGCTGATTCGATTTCCTTCTTATACATTCCCATAGCGTCAGTGTATTTCCCCGTTGAAGCCGAGCGTCCGTTGACTTCAATGGGGCTGCTTTGAACAGTTTTTTTCAGCGCTTCGCAACTAGATGGTCATTGGATAAATGCTGCGATTATGTCCCGCCCACGGACGCTCAGCGTCTCTGGGGGTGAATGGAGGAGTGGGCTGGCCTGGACTCCGGGCTTCTGCGTGATGATTGGAGGGTCTGTCGAAAGACAGCATCTCCTTTTGATTGACAACGATTTTGTACTATAAAAAGTCGCTGATGCTGAAGCTATTCGAGCTCAGTCCCATAGTGGATTTTGCAGGTGTAGTCGAAACTCGAAAGACAAACTGCTGCAATCTATTTCCTGGTATTTGCTTGGCGAAATTGCTAGCCAATTTTCATCATACATTTCACACAATTATACACTGGGGTTGCACAATATACCGGTACTACAGTAGTTTCGAGATACTAAAGCTTAAAAATAACCGCGGTGCCACTGCATTTTTTAAACAGTAGTATCGTCCATACGGTACCATAAGATATGTTTTAAACGTTTAAAACGTTCATTTGAACATGCATGCCAGCAGAAACATTACAAGTTGATTGCCAAATGTCTTTCTGCTGTGCTAGTATAGTCTGTGTATATGCCTTATATGGTATTGAGTGTTTCCCGATGCTTCAGTTCAGTTTGCAATGAGAAGTTGCACTTGCACGTCGTTGTTCATGCTGCAGTTTATCAGAAGAAAGGGTTTGATTCAGACCATCTGATGTCATTTTAAAAAACAGGCAATATATGAGCAAGAGTGCTGTTTTTGTTTCGTTTCTGTGTTCGATCCAAATCCGCGTTGATTTGGGCAAATCACTGATTCACTGAGCCATTCATAAAAACAGTCATTTGATTCACTCCTGAAGGATTCAGCCATTTTGAAAGAATCGTTTGAATGACTCAGTGATTCAATCACGAATTTCTGCCACCTGCTGGCCGTTTTTAAGTTTCCCATCTAAAAGTAGGCATATTACATTATTTCACAACATATTTCTATATTCAGAATTTAGTATTTAAAACATTAATCTCATAAAATTATTTATGCAATTATAAATACAGTCTAAGTGTATAAATGGCACATCTAAATGTCACTTATTGCAGCTTCTGTGCAGTGCTAAGATGAGTTTTGTTTAGATCATTTCATGGATAACAATAGCCAGTCATTCATTCACATTAATTAAGTATGAAAATGATCTTCCCCTCTTTTAAAGACCAGCAGCCGCCACTGCTCAGCACATAGAGACTATTTCACCTAGATATCACACTATAGAGACTGTGTCTGTTCCCCGAACTAGAAAATGCAAAAAACGTCCAAACCAATTTAAGAGTAACAATTTAATTGATGTTCAACAAATAAAAAATGTATGTAATGCAGAGAAACAAATTATAAAGCTTGGCTTATTGAATATCAGGTCCCTTTCTACGAAAGCGCTTTTTGTAAATTATATGATCACTGATCATATCCTATGTGTAGTATTTCTCAGAGGGCGGGCTTCAAGTATAACTCATTTGAAGTAATGGTGCTTCATATAACATTATCCAAAGAAACAAGTGTTAGTGATAAATCCTCTGTGATGTTTGTACTGGCTACTGTTGTACTGGGCACCATACGGACTTTATTAAATAATTTGCAGATTTTCTATCAGAGTTAGTGCTGGCTGCAGATAAAGTCTTAATTGTTGGTGATTTTAATATCCATGTTGATAATGACAAAAATGCATTGGGATCAGCATTTCTAGACATGCTGAGCTCTACTGGGGTTAGACAACACGTGTCAGGTCCTAGTCATTGTCGAAATCATACTCTAGATTTAATACTGTTAACTGTTAATTGATGTTAACGGTGTTGAAATTCTGCAGTAAAGCGATGACATCTCAGATCATTATCTAGTCTTGTGTAAACTCCATATAGCTAAACCTGTAAATTCTACTCCTTGTTACAAGTATGGTAGAACTGTCACTTCAACCACAAAAGACTGCTTTGTAAGTAAACTTCCTGATTTATCTCAATTCCTCAGCATATCCAATAGCTCAGAAAAACTTGATGTAACAAACTATGGACTCTCTTTTCTAGCATTTGAGAAACGGTTGCTCCTTTATGCTTAAAGAAGATTAAGGAAAACAGTTTGACACCGTGGTATAATGAGCACACTCGCGCCCTAATGAGAGCAGCCTGGAAAATGGAGCGCAGCTGGAAGAAAACAAAACTAGAGGTATTTCTTGTCGCATGGCGGGAAAGTACCCTATCCTATAGAAAAGCATTAAATTGCTTGAATTGCTTGTTCAATGAAATTGAACTGCTAGATCTGATAACTTTTCGTCTCTTTTAGAAGAAAACAAACATAACCCCAGGTATTTATTCAATACAGTGGCTAAATTAACAAAAAAATAAAGCTCCAACAGGCATTGACATTTCCCAACAGCACAGCAGTAATGAACTACTTTAATTCCCAGATCGATACTATTAGAGATAAGCTTGTAACCATGCAGCCGTCAGCTACAGTATCACATCAGATAGTGCGCTATAGATCCCCTGAGGAACAATTCCACTCATTCTCTACTATAGGAGAGGTAGAATTTTATATAAATCATCTGAACCAACAACATGTATGTTAGACCCTATTCCATCTAAGCTCCTAAAAGAGGTGCTTCCAGAAGTCATAGATCCTCCTCTGACTATTATTAATTCATCATTGTCATTAGGATATGTCCCCAAAACTTTCAAACTGGCTGTTATTAAGCCTCTCATTAAAAAACCACAACTTGACCCCAAAGATATAGTTAATTACAGACCGATCTCGAATCTCCCTTTTCTGTCAAAGATACTAGAAAATGTAGTATCCTCACAATTATATTCCTTCCTAGAGAAAAATGATATCTGTGAGGATTTCCAGTCAGGATTTAGATCGTATCATAGTACTGAGACTGCTCTCATTAGAGTTACAAATGACCTGCTCTTATCAACTGATTGTGGTTGTATCTCTCTATTAGTGCTACCGGATCTTAGCACTGCATTCCACACTATCGACCACAACATTCTTTTGAATAGACTAGAAAACTTTGTTGGCATTAGTGGAAGCGCATTAGCATGGTTCAAATCATACTTATCTGACCACCATCAATTTGTAGCAGTGAATGAAGAGGTATCATATCGATCACAAGTATGGAGTACCTCAAGGCTCAGTACTGGGGCCATTACTTTTGACACTTTACATACCCTTGGAAGATATCATCAGGAAACATGGTGTTAGCTTTCACTGTTATGCTGATGACACTCAGCTCTATATTTCTTCACGGCCCAGCGAAACAATTTGATTATACCTACAATATCAAAATCAACTGCAGGCGGCAGATCCTTTTCCTATTTAGCGCCCAAACTCTGGAATAATCTAACATTTTTCGGGAGGCAGACACACTCTGTCAGTTTAAACCTATATTAAAGACCCATTTCTTTAACCTGGCTTACACATAACACACTTACACATTTCTATTACTCAAATCCATTAAAGGATTGTTAGGCTGTATTAATTAGGTCAACCGGAACTGGGAACACTTCCAATAACACACAAGGTACTCGTTACATCAATAGAAGAATGGCATCTACGCTAATATTAGTTTGTTCCTTTCTTATTCCGAGGTCACCGTAGCCACCAGATCAAGTCTGTATCCAGATCAGATGGTGGATCAGGACCTATACCTCTACAGCCCTGAATGTCAGCGGAGACCAGGACAACTAGATGAGCCCCAGACACAGATCCCCAGTGAAGACCTTGTCTCCAAGACGGCCATCGGGACAAGACCATGGGAACCAGATGAGTCCTCTACAAAATCTGACTTTGCTGCAGCATGGATCAACCTGCTGGTTCGTCTGGTCAGAGGAGAACTGGCCCCCTGACTGTGCCTGGTTTCTCCCAAGGTTTTTTTCTCCATTCTGTCACCAATGGAGTTTTGGTTACTTGCCGCTTTCGCCTCTGGCTTGCTTAGTTGGGGACTCTTAATTTCCAGCGATACTGTCGACTTGATTGCACAGATACTATTTAAAGGAACACTCCACTTTTTTTGGAAATAGGCTCATTCTCCAACTCCCCCAGAGTTAATAAGTTGAGTTTTACCGTTTTTGAATCCATTCAGCCGATCTCCGGATCTGGCGAGAGCACTTTTAGCATAGCTTAGCATAGATCATTGAATCCGATTAGGACCAGTAGCATCGCATTTAAAAACGATCAAAGAGTTTCGATATTTGTCCTATTTAAAACTTGACTCTTCTGTAGTTATATCGTGTACTAAGATCGGCGGAAAAACGCGATGCTACTGGTCCTAATCGGATTCAATTATCTATGCTAAGCTATGCTAAAAGTGCTCTCGCCAGACCCGGAGATCGGCTGAATGGATTCAAAAACGGTAAAACTCAACTTATTAACTCTGGGGGAGTTGGAGAATGAGCCTATTTCCAAAAAAAGTGGAGTGTTCCTTTAAACTGAACTGAGCTGGATGATGACATCACTGATTTAACTGAATATTGAGTGTTTAATCTTGTCATTTTGCATTGACACATTGTATTTTCCTATTTGATACTGTAAAGCTGCTTTGACACAATCTGTATTGTTAAAAGCACTATATAAATAAAGGTGACTTGATTTGACTTGACTTGACTTTTAAAAGCTGATCAGACTTTAAAACACTAGGCATCATACATTTGGCAACTTTGTAAATAGTTACAGAGGAAAAACGACGGGATCATACATTATCAAACTTTAAAGTCGTTCTGATCACAACAAATTCATGCAACAACGTGGCCTTGTTGCTAGGAGATGCATGACAAATGAAAACAATATGCGCTCTTAAATCAGCTCAAATTATCCAACACGTTTGATTTCATCAGATTGGATAGATTCATAAGCTGCATCCAATTCAGAGGCTGCATCCTTCTAAGGCTGCACCTTCATTTTCTGGGGAATAAAGAATACAACTGATGGACCCTTTGCGGCCCAGGCTATCCTGAGATTCATTGCGCAGCAATGCCGGATTACACTTTTAAATGTAAGTCTTTGGTTTCATCTTACTTTAATATCAAACGATACAAATGTGAAGAAAAAAAAAAAATTAAAGTGGTTTAAATCAGGGCTTGAAAATGAAAAAAAAAAAAAAAACCCTTCTCTGAGCAGAATCGATATTTTAACGTTTCTGTTCCTGCATTCCTCTGTATTATTATTGTTCCTAAACCGCTTTGCCTAGAAAAAATACTAGTTAATAATGTTATTTTCTAAACTTTTTCTTTGCCTATAATAATAATTTTAAAAAAAATAATAATAATAATAACAGCCTAATAAAGAAGTACAGCGTTTTCTACTCAAAAAAAAACAAAACAGGAAGAGATCTGGTATCTTAACCCGCTGTGCTTAGTCACAGCCAATACCGCATCATCTTTTCTAGATTTTGGCCAAATTATAGGCTACTAAACAAAAGGGAAAAAAAATCTGTTAACTCTTTAAAGACATTAAAGTATTTTTTTAAGATATTTAAAAATGTTTGCTTCATTGTTAAAAAGGTGCTACTTGTATAAAATTGCATTTTGAGAGAATAAAAAAACAAAAAAACAAGTCGTGTAGGCTCACGTTGCATTTTATTATAGGCTACATTCAGAAATAATGTTCTAAAATGCCAGTAAAGCAAAATATTTACAAATATTATAAACACCATTGATATATATATATATATATATATATATATATATTCCCACTGTATGATAGACACAGTTATTAGTTTCCTTATCTCCACAACAAATCCTCTAAAGTTAAGGCTATAAATTTAGGCTAAAAACGTCAATCCAAAAACTAATTAATTTAAGGTGAAACTGGTGCCTACCTCTCTCATTCGGTCCAAATCCAAATGTTTCCATATTCGCAACGTATCTGGATGCTAAAATATTATTTATGTAATAGGCATTGTATTTCACTCGCATCAACATCATCCTTCACATCGGCGGTGGTCACGCTGAACACAACAGATTGTACAACGGGGCAGTGTAACTTTTCATATGTTTCTTTAACTGTACTTTATTTTGATAATGAAGAGGCTGCAATGTCGCAAAATATGTTGTGTCTGTGTGCGCGCACCAGCACGATGGTCATACCAACGCTGGTTGGTTATACAGATAGAAGCAAAACATCATTCAAAACTATCAAGATTTGCAAAATAAATAAAACTGTAAAGCTTTTGTAAAATAAAGATACTATTTTCTGTTGTCTCGTTTTCCTTTCCGTGAACTTTGGTTCGCGTCCCAATGAACCAAAACTAAGCACATTTTTTTTCTTTCGTTTTGTTAATCCGTCAATGATTTAAGTGAAATAGGCCTACATTTCATGTAGGCTCTAGGCCAATATAGGCTATTCTTTTTATGTTTTCATTCTGTTTTCTCTGTTCACGGAAGTGCTTCAGGTGTGATCTGTTGAACCGGATAAACTCTAATGCCAGGGCATTGCCATTGCAACTACCTATGATGAGTTCACAGCTGACCGCGGACATTACACTCATTAGATGTCTCAGTGTCACATTTGCATAGGCCGTACTACTTGAATTCATGATTGGCTGACAGCAAATTTCAAATATTAAATGGAACAATAAAATAACGTTATTAACCGGTTACTGGCCATTTAAAATTTTCGATTCTCTTCGGAACTATAAAATTGGATTTCGTTTCTGTTTCTGTAAAAATTTTGTTCATTCCCGGTTTTCGTTTTCGTTCCTGGATCCGGTTCTGAGCCCTGGTTTAAATGTTGACATTTTACTGAGATGTGATTTATACATGTTATTATGCACATTAATGGGCTAAGGTGAGCAGATTTACACAGGTTGTGAACCCTATTTAGTTTTCAGACTTTTTAATATCACTTTCAAAAAAAGTTCAGTACAAATGTTACTGCTGCTTGTCAATGGCAGCTGTCGCAGTTGCTAGGCGACAAGATCAATCCTTCATAGGCTAGACCGTCCCATTTCACAACGCTCGGCCCGAACTTTGTGGTCTTCGAATAGGGACACAGCTATAGTCTGAAGCTAAAAAATCTGAATCTGTGACCATCATAAACTATGCCATTTTCTGTGAAATCTGTCATCTCAAATCAACTTGTCAAGACTAAATCTGAGTGTATTCCAGTCTTTAGGGTCTGGCGCTGTCTAGAGATACAGACTTTAGCCAATCACTAATTGCAAAAGATTCAACAATTTTATTTATAAAAAGGTTATATTTTCCATTTTTCTCCTTGAAATAGGTAGCTTAAGGGTATTTATTAATATGTGGTTCACCCAATATAAGATGTATTGTACTGTATATAACTGTTACCTTATCTCTCACAAAGATACCTTATTCAAAAATAAATGAATTCACTCACCCAGTGTCTTGATCTTCTGTTGTAACTCTTTGATTTCCTTGTCTCTCACGCTCAGTTTGACTCTCTTCTCTGGAGCTATAATATATGTCTGAAGAGAATAGGGTTCAGTCTTCATGCTGTCTATATGATCAAACAGCTTTAAGATCTGTTCAGAGTTTCTCTGGTCCTTTAACCCCATCACACTGTGCCAGCTCCCATAGAGACTCACAATCCTCTGAGATTCTGTGGATTCTGCAAAATCTGTCACGCTTTTATCAACAGTGAGTTCAGTAATGAAAAGCACCATGAAGTGCTCTTGTGAGTAAAATATTTCTTTAATCTTGTCCATTTCTGCTCTGTCTTCATTAGTATGTGGACTGACAGGAGTAACGAGGATGAACTGATGAACTCCAGGATCACAGAGAGACACACAGTGGAGAGTCTGACACATCACTTCCTCCTCTGAGAGCCGAGAGAGAGCTGGAAGCTCTATTACACTGATCTGACGTCCATGAATCATTCCCTCTCTCTTCTGACACTCTTTACTCATCTCTTTCTGATGTTTACGTGTTATTCCTCTAAATATTTTAGACACTGAGTTCTTGAGTGTTGGATTATTTCCACACAGCACAATGTTCAGCTTTGGTTTCCCAGTAGTCCTCACTGAAAACATTCATTAGAAACAGATGATTTAGAAACAGATGACAACAACAAAACTACTATATTGTAAAATATAATTATATTGCAGTACATTCTTTTATAAACTTTTATAAACCATTTTACTATCATTTCTCCAAAATAAACACACACACACAAATGGGCCATAAAAGATTTTGACAAACCTCCTCCGTCACTTGCTGTTTTTGTGCTCTCTTTGAAATCCTTTTTCTCTTTGACATCTCCTCTGACCGAAGCTCCAGATCTGCTCATATCTCCATCCATTGATGATCCACCTTCACCCTCAAACATGTTACAGATGATAAATTCTTTGTGTTCTTTCTTGAGTATCTCCTCTATTCTTCTGAACATCTCAGAGCGCCGTCCTGGGTTTGTTGTATCAAACTGTAGATGTCCTCCTCCACACTCCTTTATTAAATCATGAATAGTGTTATTCCTAGAAGTGAATATTAATCCACGTGTCTCTTCATCAGTAGTCAGCACTATAGTGTGTTTCATGGCCTGGTAACTGAAGAGCTTCAGCACATATTTCACTCTGTGTCTGTCGTTCTCAGTGAAGTCATTATAATGCAGTACGAATACAAACACATGAGGTCCTGGAGCGGACAGAGACACACACTCTCTCACTCTCTGTATTATCAGTTGATTTGTGAGGTTTGTCTGGAGCAGGTGAGTGTTGATGACTGTGATGTGTCTCCCCTCTACAGCTCCACTGATTCTCACACTGTGCTGCTGTGAATAAGATGCAGCTTCACTGTTAAATGCTTCTGTTCCCAGTATAGTGTTTGCCACTCGGCTGTTTTCTGCTCCATTCTTTCCTATCAGCACAATCCTCAGATCTCTCACTGAAAAAGACACATAAACAAACAAAATGCAATAAAAAAAATACAGCACGATCATCACTTAATAATTTCATATTAAAAATTCTACAAAATTAGCAGATTTAATGCAAGACACAAGTAGTAATTTTAAAACGTCACGTAACACCTGTAATACATTTTAGGAACATCTATAAAATATGTAGATTTTTTTAATACTTAAAGAGTTGTGGAGAGATCATTTTGTGCTCTATGCTCAAGCCTACTATACTAAAAGTAATGTATAATGTCTGACGTCACTGAGGTCACAAATGAATAAGCACAAATGAGATCTCAGCTATGACAGACTGGAGTGTTTTTTTAATGAATGACCACTTATGCCTATGGAAGGATTTTCTGTACTATTTTCAAAAGCAATTGCAAATTGTATTTTCAATTGCGTTTTCCAGATTTGGGCGCATAAATTGTGACATAATCCAAATGCAATTGCAAATCTTGCATTACTGTTTGCATTTTCGCTTTCGCGAATGCACAGTGACTGCCACGTTTCAAATGAAAAACCAAAGTCCATTTGCAACTGTATTTCCCATGTCTTAGGAGTTATGAGCCTGTCATATTTAAATAGCAATATTAATTACCACATTTGGTTTTTCACTTTCTCTGCGTCGTGTATGTAACCTGCCAAAACTCAAATGAAATCGCAATTCCTTTTGCATTTGAATTTGAATTTCCGATGTCTACACGGAAAGCTGTCAATCATTGTGAGGGGGCGGGACTATATTAGGGGGTGTGTTTGTATTGGGAGGTGACGTCACTCACAGACAACCGTGCTGAACGCTTTGATTAATGGAGGTATTTATTTTTTATCCAATATTTTAGATCAATCAGCGCATTTGCTTTCCTATGAAAATTACATGAACAAATGGTTATTTCCTATTAAATATAAAGAATATAATTCTGTAATGAAAGCCATCCCCACAGGTCTACTGATGCTGATGAGAAGTCATATGTTGTCATATAATATCTGTAGATTGGAACCTGTACTGTGTCTAAATGGGGTTGACATTAACAGTAAAAAGTGTACAAATAAATTTATTAGACAAATATTTTATAAAAATAGATCCCTAAAGCCTAGAGGGAAATTTTTCTGGAATGTTTGCTTCACAGATATTATGTGGGAAAAAGCTTGGTTGCTCCCTTATCGATTCTGTAAAACCCCTAATGCAGACCACACAAAGGGACGTGGTAAGCAGCTTTTACCACCAAGAACACTCTAAAGGTGGAGGGGGTCCAACCTGTGGAGAATCGTTCCTGCAGGAACTCCAGAACTTTAACCAACCGGACAGTTAACTGGGAGCAGTTGATGACTTCTGCACCATGAAGTGAACACAATCCACTTCAAGTTTGAAAAATCCACAGTTTCCTCGTTGAGGGTGCTCTGGACCGGAGTAAGGTCTCAACAACTTCAGTTGAGAGACCGGAAGCTATGAGTTGTGCCCCCTCAGGGGCCACATCCCCAGCTCCCACAACTCCAATTAGATGGGAATCTCCCATGGAGAGTCTGAAAGTAGGGCTACCAGGTCTGCAAACCATGTCTGGGCCGTCAGTACGGGGCTAATAATAGGAGACAAACCCTTTCTCGGCAAACTCTCTCCAGAACTCCTGGAAGCAGAGCAATCGGGGTGGGAAGGCGTACAGATGAAGCCTCGACCACATCTGTACCATGGCATCCAACCCCAAAGGAGCTGGATGAGTCAGAGAGAACCCGAGGGGGCATTGTGAGGTCTCTCGAAATGCAAACAAGTCCACCTGGGCTCGACCAAACTTCTTCCAAATCTGCTCCATCACCTCGGTGTGGAGCTTCCATTCCCACAGGGCCTCAGGATGTCTGCTTCTTAATTACAAACCCGATTCCAAAAAAGTTGGGACACTGTACAAATTGTGAATAAAAAAGGTATGCAATAATTTACAAATCTCATAAACTTATATTTTATTCACAATAGAATATAGATAACATATCAAATGTTGAAAGTGAGACATTGTAAAATGTCATGCCAAATATTGGCTCATTTTGGATTTCATGAGAGCTACACATTCCAAAAAAGTTGGGACAGGTAGCAATAAGAGGCCGGCAAAGTTAAATGTACATATAAGGAACAGCTGGAGGACCAATTTGCAACTTATTAGGTCAATTGGCAACATGATTGGGTATAAAAAGAGCCTCTCAGAGTGGCAGTCCCCAGACGTTTGCAGACTGTTATAAAAAGAAGAGGGGATGCCACACAGTGGTAAACATGGCCTTGTCCCAACTTTTTTGAGATGTGTTGATGCCATGAAATTTAAAATCAACTTATTTTTCCCTTAAAATTATAAATTTTCTCAGTTTAAACATTTGATATGTCATCTATGTTGTATTCTGAATAAAATATTGAAATTTGAAACTTCCACATCATTGCATTCTGTTTTTATTCACAATTTGTACAGTGTCCCAACTTTTTTGGAATCGGGTTTGTATGTAAGAGACCACCGATGTGTTGTCTGAGCGAACCAGCACATAATGGTCTCCCAAGTCTGGGAGAAATTGTTTCAATGCTTGAAACTGCCAGCATCTCCAGGCAGTAGATGTGCCAACTGAGATGGGGACCTTCCCACAGACCTTGAGCGGAGCGGCCACTCATGACCGCTCCCCAGCCTGTGAGGGAGGCGTCCGTCGTTAGTGTTATGCGACGACATGGAGCCCCCAACACGGGGCCTTGTGTCAGTTACCACGGTTTTTCCACATGTCTAAGGCACGTAAGCATCGCCGCGTGACCTTGATCATGTGAAATGGGTTGCCCCTCGGGGAAAACCCTGTGGTCCTGAGCCACTACAGCAGGCCAAAAGTGATCACGTTGGACGCAGCTGCCATCAGACCCAACAAATTCTGAAAAAGCTTCACAGTGAGTGACTGGCCTTCTCTCACTCTCTTGACTGCAGTGAGGATCGAATCGATCCGAACAGGGGACATTCGTGCCTGCATCGTGGTCGAAATCCACACCACGCCTAGATAAGTGGTTCTCTATACTGGAGAAAGCACACTTTTCTGGTGTTAAGTCTTAACCCTAGCTCTTTCGTGCGAGTGAGAACGACATCTCGATGCCAAACCGCCATACACTCTGATTGAGCTAATATCAACCAATGTCGATGTGGTTGAGTATGCAGATGCCCTGGAGTCCCAGAGGAGCCAGCGCAGCATCCACACACTTCGTGAAAGTGCAGGGTATTAGAGTGCAAGGCCGATTGCACACGTTTCAGAGCGTGAGAACATAGGGGTGTTCCCAAAGCGTTTCGACGCAGCTCGAGTTCCCGAAGGGGAAGTATATCTGTTAACTTTATGCTGAATCTTATGATTGATTTAGTAAGTTTCATATCCATAAAAGTAAAATAAATAATTCTAAACCTTGTTTGAAGGTTTTTATGATTGATGTACATTCATATATGGATTCTCTTCAGTTTATTGATAGTAAAAAATGTAAAGATACAATTGCATTTGCTAAAGAGCTGAATTTAATTGAAAAGTGATCTCATATATGCTGTCTTTTGGATTATTGACATTTAGTTGCTATTTTATTTGTATTCTTGTAAAATTGTATACAGTATGTAAATGTAGGCTGTAAACCCACGTTTATTTTTTATTTTATTTATTTATTTATTTTTATTTGGATGTCTTGATATAACTGTGTACTTTTCTTTGTTGTAGTTCTCATAATAAAAAATAATCGGTGAAGGCTTTGCTAAAGGCAGCTGTCAATCAGTTTGTGCCTGTGAATATTCACAATCACTGTTTCTCTCACTCCGATTGACGCAAATGAGTAAACAGACAGTGCAGTTCTACACTTATTACAGTACATTTTATTCCTTTCTACACCTGCCTCAATATTTTGAAAAACCTTCCCAACCTATATTTATTTACCCATTTTCCACCTATATATATTATTTCATATTTTAACAGTTTTAATCCGTTATGGAGCACATGTCCCGTGGCACCAAAGCGTTGCACAAGTCTCAAGATCTCTCCGTGTACAGCCAACGGACACTACAGCCACCGGACATTGCGATTGATGAACATGGTTTTTAATATTAATTCACTTTGGCTGTGGCATGTTCTGTGACAGCTGCGCCTAGATACTGCGGTCAAGTCAGCCGCGGTTTGAAAATTCACAGTCAAGCCAGCCGCACTTTTTTTGGGTTGCGCGTCTAATCGCGCACTTACGGTATGGGTGCTGAAAACGGTCAAAATGGCGGTAAAGAAGCGGTTATAACGGCGTTTCCTTTGTACTTTTGCTGATATTTTCAATAGATGTTCACGGTGACCAAAAATATGTCTACATTAAACGTAATTTAACCCTAAAAAGACCATAAAGCGACATCAGAATATGTATTTATTGCTATTTTATAATTTTATATAATGACATAAATAATACAATTTCAGGATTTTCTTTAATGACTTGAACATTGAATTAATGTTTGTGAATACATTTTTTTTTTTGTACATTAACATTTGTATTGTACATTTATTAATATACATCATTTATCAATGTTACTATATATATATATATATATATATATATATGTGTGTGTGTGTGTGTGTGTTCTTGTAAGACCCACAGAGTGAGGACCAGATGTCCCCACAAGGATAGTAAAACCTAACATTTTTTACTTTGTGAGGACATTTGGCCGGTCCTCACAAGGCAAATAAATTATTAAAAATACTGAATGAAGTTTATCTCAAAATGTAAAAATGCAAAAAGGTTTCTGTAAGGGGTAGGTTTAGGGGTAGGGTTGGTGTAGGACAATAGCACATATAGTAAGTACAGTATAAAAACCATTACGCTTATGAAAGTCCTCACAAGTATAGAAATACAAACGTGTGTGTGTGTGTGTGTGTGTGTGTGTGTGTGTGTGTGTGTGTGTGTGGGTGTGTACACCTTTCAACTGATACTTGTTTAGAGTGACTATAACTGTATTAATTTTCAAGTTAAATCTACTGTACAGTTTCTGTACAAATTAATGGCAAATCACTCCAAATCTCAGTGTGCATTCACACATTTTCTCATAAGCACTTACTCGTAAAAAGCTTTCCTTAATAGTTCATTCTTCCAATTGATTCCTGTTAACAGTGACCCTGACTATTACTGTAATAATTTTGAAATATTTTTACTGTATAGTTTTTGAGAAAATGAAAGGCAAATTCACCCCAAGCATCTGAGTGTATCCTTGCACTTTTACATCACGTCCCATTTTCAAACACTCATAAATATCTTTGCTTTCTAGGTTTGCTCATTCTTCCAGTTGATTCCTGTTGATTCCTTTTCAAGTCTTTTTACTTTATGGTTTTGGAGAAAATTAATGGCAAAATCACTCCAAAAAACAAAGTGCATTCTAGCAGTTCCACCATTACCCATTTTCAAACACTCATAAAAATATTTCCTTTATAGGTTTGCTCGTTCTTCCAATTTATTCCTATTCACAGTCACCCTGACTATAACTGAAATAGTTTACAAATATTTTTACTGTATAGTTTTGGAGAAAATGTAAGGCAAATTCACCCCAAGTATTTAAGTGCATAAGCACTTTTACATCACGACCCATTTTCAAACACTCATAAAAATATTTCCTTTATAGGTTTGCTCTTTCTTTCAGGTGACTCATACTCACAGTGACCCTGACTATTACTGAAATAGTTTTCAAATAGTTTTACTGTATAGTTTTGGAGAAAATGAAAGGCAAATTCACCTCAAGTATTTAAGTGCATAAGCACTTTTACACCATGTCCCATTTTCAAACACACATAAAAAAAATATTTCCTTTATAGGTTTGCTGGTTTTATCAACTTATTCCTGTTCACAGTGACCCTGACTATTACATTACTGTAATCATTTTCAAATATTTTTACAGTATAGTTTTGGAGAAAATGAAAGGAGAAAATGAAAGGCAAATTTAAGTAATAGTCAGGGTCACTGTGAACATGAATAAATTAAAAGAATGCACAAACCTATAAAAGAAACACTTTTACAAGTGTTTGAAAATGGGAAATGGTGCGGCACTTAGATGCCTAGGGTGAATTTGCCTTACATTTTCTCCAAAACTATACAGTAAAAATATTTGAAAATTATTACAGTAATAGTCAGGGTCACTGTTAAAAGGAATTAATTGGAAGAATGATGTGAGAATGAAAAAATGTGTGAATGCACACTGAGATTTGGAGTGATTTGCCATTAATTTGTACAGAAACTGTACAGTAGATTTAACTTGAAAATTAATACAGTAATAGTCACTCTAAACAAGTATCAGTTGAAAGGTGTACACACACACACACACACACACATACAGGTATACATATATATCAGTGGAGGCTGCTGGTCTTTCAAAGAGGGAAGCTCATTTTCGGCCTACATCATAAAAATTGTCTATTTATTGATACTTAAATTCTGCCCTAGTTTCCTTTTCAAGAAAATGCTCTGTGACCCTGTCGTACCAACTAGGCGTCTTTTCCAGTGACGCTAGCCTACTGTATGAATGAATGAATGAACAAACAATCTAAAAAAAAAAAAGATATTAAACTCGACGGAGGAAATGTGGGAATTAGGTTAAACTGAAACAAGGAGTGTGGTGTATAATAGGGTTGTCACGATACCATAAAAATGGCTTACGATACTATACCAGATTAATTTATAATTCAATTCTACAAAATTATTCAATTTAATAAAGAAATAGATGTAGCCTAAGTGAAAACAGACAATATTATTATCTGAATACTTAATTAATGTGAATGAATGACTAGCTATTGTTATCCATGAAATGATCTAAACAAAACTCAGCACTGCACAGAAGCTGCATGAAGTGACATTTAGATGTGGCATTTATTCATTTAGACTGCATTTATAATTGCATAAATAATGTTATGAGATTAATGTTTTAAATACTAAATTCTGAATATAGAAATATGTTGGAAAATAATATAATATGCCTACTTTTAGACGGCAAACAGAAGTTCGTGATTGAATCACTGAGTCATTCAAATGATTCTTTCAAAACGGCTGAATCCTTCAGGAGTGAATCAAATGACTGTTTTTATGAATGTCTTAGTGAATCAGTGATTCTCCCAAATCAACGCGGATTTGGATTCGAGCACAAATGAAACAAAAACAGCACTCTTTCTCGTGTCGTATTGCCTAAGTGTCAGGAGCATTTTTGCTCGCATATCTTGAAATTTCCGAGTTAGCAGCATGTATATTAAAACATAACATTATAAATTAATAAAAAAAATATATAATGATTGATAAGAACCAAGTGCAAAGCCGCTGTGGGACTGAGCTCGAATAGCTTCAGCGTCAGTGACTTTTTATTGTAAAAAATTGCTGTCAATCAAAAGGAGACGCAGTCTTTCGACAGACCCTCCAATCATCACGCAGAAGCCCGGAGTCCAGGCCAGCCCACTCCTCCATTCACCCCCAGAGACGCTGAGCGTCCGGGGGCGGGACATAAGCGCAGCATTTATCCAATGACCATCTAGTCTCGAAGCACTGAAAAAAAACTGTTCAAAGCAGCCCCATTGAAGTCAATGGACGCTAGGCTTCAGCAGGGAAATACACTGACGCTACGGGAATATATGAGAAGGAAATCTAGTCTGCCGACCTGCTGTATGTAGCGGATTCTGAACGAACTCCTCTTCGAGATGAACGTGTTCTAACGCATTTTTAGTCAATAAAATGTTAACACAATAGTACATATTTGACTATTAATTGTTTGACAGTATAGGGAAAGCTGAGCTTCCCTTGCAGTCTTAGGCAAAGCAAGGCAAGGCAAGTTTATTTATATAGCACATTTCATACACAGTGGTAATTCAAAGTGCTTTACATAAAAGGAAGTGAAATAGTCATTAAAAATAATAAGAAATTAAAAATAATAATAATCACAACAATAAAAACAAAGTGATTTAAAAATTTATTTTAAAAGAATTTAAAACATTTAAGAATAGAAAGTGATTAAACAGTGCAATCAGTTCGGACGTAGCACAGTGCTCATTCAACAAATGCACAGCTAAACAGATGAGTTTTGAGTCTGGATTTAAAAGTGGCTAATGTTTTAGCACATCTGATCTCTTCTGGAAGCTGGTTCCAACTGCGGGCGTCATAATAGCTAAAAGCAGACTCCCCTTGTTTTGTGTGAACTCTTGGTATTTATAACTGACTCGATCCTAATGATCTGAGTGGTCTGTTAGGTTTATATTCAGTGAGCATATCTCCAATGTATTTAGGTCCTAGGCCATTTAGAGATTTATAAACGAGTAAAAGTACTTTAAAATCAATCCTAAATGTAACTGGGAGCCAGTGTAAGGACCTGAGGACTGGTGTGACATGCTCAGATGTTCTGGTTCTAGTCAGAATCCTGGCAGCAGTGTTCTGGATGAGCTGCAGCTGTCTAATGGTCTTCTTTGGAAGGAGACCATTACAATAATCCACCTGCTGGTGATAAAGGCATGAACCAGTTTCTCCAAGTCTTGACTGGAAACAAAACATCTAATTCTTGCAATGTTTTTGAGATGATAGTATGCTGATTTAGTTACTGCTTTGACATGACTACTAAAACTAAGGTCTGTCTCCAGAAACACCCCAAGATTTGAGACTTGGTTTTTAGTTGATTGACCCCTAGAGTCAAGGTATGCATTCACCTTGAGAACTTCATCTTTGTTTCCAAATGCAATGACTTCAGTTTTCTCCTTATTTAACTGAAGAAAGTTCTGGGACATCCAACAGTTTATTTCATCAATGCATTGGCAGAGGGAGTCAATGGGGCTGTAGTCATTTGGAGATAAGGCTAGGTAAATCTGGGTATCATCAGCATAGCTGTGATAGGCAATTTGGTTCTTTCTCATTATTTGACTTAGTGGGAGCATATACAGGCTAAACAAGAGCAGGGCAAGAATTGAGCCTTGTGGGACTCTGCATGTCATGGACGTCCACTTAGACTCATGCTCTCCTATACTCACATAATAACCTCTCCCTTCTAAGTATGATCTGAACCATTTGAGTACCATCCCAGAAAGCCCGATCCAGTTTTCCAGTCTCTCTAGAAGTATGTTATGATCAACAGTGTCAAACGCAGCGCTAAGATCTAGTAGTACCAGCACTGATATTTTGCCTGAATCAGAATTGAGGCGAATATCATTTATTATCTTAATGAGTGCTGTCTCTGTGCTATGATGTGCTCGGAAACCAGATTGAAAATTGTCCAGGTATCCATTTAAGTTTAAGTAGTTGTTCAGCTGATTAAAAACTACCTTTTCAATAATCTTACCTATGAACGGAAGATTTGATATTGGTCTATAGTTGTTCAACATTGTGTTATCAAGATTGCGCTTTTTCAGAAGGGGCTTAACAACTGCAGTTTTCAGGGAGTTTGGAAAAGTCCCAGAAAGAAGTGAGGCGTTCACCACTTCTAAGAGATCTGCTTCTAAACAGTTAAGCACACTTTTGAAAAAAGATGTGGGAAGTGTGTCAAGATAGCAGGTTGATGATTTAAGGTGCTGTACTATTTCTTTCAAAATTTTGCAATCAATTGCTTCAAAAACAGACATAGTCACTTCTTTTTGAAATTGCGGTCGAATCTGTGTGACCTCTGCAAAAGTAGATATGCCAATCTCCTTTCTGATATTATTGATCTTCTCAGAAAAGAAGGAAGCAAACTCATTGCATTTGCTGTCGGAGAGCATTTCACTGGGAATCTGACTTGGGGGGTTTGTCAGACTCTCCACAGTAGCAAAAAGAGTGCGAGAGTTGTTTAAGTTACTGTTTATAAGGTTTGAGAAGAAGGTCTGTCTAGCTGTGGCTAGTTCCACATTGAAAAAATGAAGGCTGTCTTTATAGATGCTATAGTGAATTTCAAGTTTTGTCTTCCGCCACATCCGCTCAGCTTTTCTGCATTGTCTTTTCATACTCTGAACTGCTGTTGATTTTCTCCATGGTGATTTTTGTCAGACCCTTGCAGACCCTTGTCGGAGCAATATCATCAATAACATTCTTAACTTTTGAGTTAAAAGAATCCAGGAGAAGATCAACAGAGTCTGCAGGAATGCTTGGTGTTAAAGATATAGCCTTCATAAATAGCGCACTAGTGTTCTCGTTAATGCATCTCTTTCTGACAGAGACAGATCTAGATTCAGTGTTAACAGAGATCAATATATCAAAGAAAATACAGAAGTGATCAGATAGTGCTACATCCTTAACAACAATGGATGAAATGTTTAGACCTCTACTGATGAGTAAATCTAGAGTGTGTCCACGATTGTGTGTGGGTCCATGCACATGCTGGGTCAGATCAAAAGTGTTTAAAACAGTTATAATTTCTTTTGCAGTTTTGATTTCTGCATTATCTATGTGAATATTAAAATCCCCTGCAATAGTAAAACAGTCAAACTCTGAGGAAATCATTGATAACAGTTCTGTGAACTCTTCAACAAAGGCTGGAGAGTATTTTGTAGGCCTATAAATAATGATAAACAGAATGCGTGGAGCACCTTTCAGCACAATACCTAGATATTCAAAGGACAAATACTGACCAAATGACACTTGCTTGCATTGATAAACATATTTAAATAGAGCAGCTACACCTCCACCTCTCCTAACAGTCCTGCAGACATTTTTAAAGTGAAAGTTAGGAGGGGCTGTTTCATTGAGGACTGTTGCACTGCAGCTGTCTTCAAGCCATGTTTCATTTAGAAACATAAAATCCAGGTTGTTTGTGGTTATAAGATCATTGATCAGAAATGATTTATTTTTTAGGGAGCGAATGTTTAAAAATGCTAACTTGATCGAATTACATTTTGTCTCTACAGCAATCTCAGATTGACGCATTATAGGCCGCAGATTAGATGGGTCAGCCGTACGGCTTGAGAAGGCCTTAGACTTTCTATCACGTGATAAAACAGAAATATAGAAGGCTACAGGCACACTGGGTTCCTGCTTGTTCTGTGAACATTTGTGAGTGTTGCTGCTAATATAGCGGGGACCCGACACATATCACTGAGAGCTGTTATCAGTTGTTTTTGGTTCACCTACAGCCGATGGAGGAGGGTTTGGGCCCTGTCGTTGTGGCAGCGGTCGGAGAGCTCTCACAGGAGGAGGAGGGAGAGCTGGGCCCGCTGACTTTGGTGGTTGTGGGGCCCGCCGTTTTTTAGTTGATATCTGGGGGCTTGCAGCGAACGAGTGGGAGAGTTTGGTCCCAGCATACACCAGTTCCTCCATTTTCTGTGAGAAGCTTAGAAGTGGAGATTCTGGAGAGAGGGATAGTGTGTCTGGTGAGATGGGCTCTGGCTCTGGTGTTTCCGGTGGCTGTGAAATGCTGTCCTGGCTTCCCTGGCTGTTTTCCAGATAGTTATCCTTGGGTGCTGAGTCTTGGAGCTGTTGTAATACGTCACAGTCTGTCTGTGAAGAGCTCGTTGGGCAGGGCTCAGCCGGGATAGTTTCCATGAGGAAAGTTTGTTTTGGCTGCGTGGTGTTATCAGTGTCCTCGTGGAATGTGTCAACCACAAGATGACTCTGAGGCTGACATGGAGTCCTGTGGTCACTCATATTCTGTCCAGGTGTGTGTGCCATTGAGGCCGAGTGGATTGGCACACACCACTGAAGGATGACGGAGGGAGAAATAGATATTGTCCTTTAGCACTCTCGCACCAAGTTTGTTTGGGTGGAAGCCGTCCAGTTTAAACAGTTGTCTATGGCCCCAGAAAATATTGAAGTTATCGATGAAGTTGACTCCTTTTGTACTGCAGGTTCTTTGTAGCCATGTATTCAGCCCAAGCAGCCGTGAAAACATGTTAGTTCCTCTTGCTGGGAGTGGTCCACTGATGAACGACTGAACTTCAAGTCTTTGAAGTGTTTCAAAGAGTTCACTGAAATCCTTCTTAAGCAGTTCTGACTGCTCTTTCCGAATATCGTTCTTCCCCACATGGATGATGATTCGATTTGCAGTCTTGTGCTTCATCAGATTGTTCCGAAGTTCCTTGTTCACATCAGAGACGGTTGCTTGAGGAAAGCAGCATGTAGTTGTAGTCCTGCTACTGATGTTTCTGATAATAGAGTCGCCCACTATCAGAGTCCTGGGCTCGGCTGCGCTCTGAGCTGAGTGCCGCTGTCTGCTCGACCTCGAGCGCCTGTTAGTAGCGATGTTAGCTGCTGGCTGATACGATCCATGTTTTGTCACATTTGGGGATTCCTCAACCACATTCATTAATGCTTCAAATCGGTTCTCAAGATGTATAGGGGGAGGGGGGAGGGGGGAGGGGGGAGGGAGGGGGGGGGGATTTCTTAAAGAAATCCCCACTGATATATAAATAGTAACATTGATAAATGATGTATATTAATAAATGTACAATACAAATGTTAATGTACAAAAATAAAAAAAATATTCACAAACATTAATTCAATGTTCAAGTCATTAAAAAAATCCTGAAATTGTATTATTTATGTCATTATATAAAATTATAAAATAGCAATAAATGCATACTCTGATGTCGCTTTATGGTCTTTTTAGGGTTAAATTACGTTTAATGTGAGACATATTTGGGTCACCATGAACAGCAATCTATTGAAAATATCAGCAAAAGTACAAAGGAAACGCCGTTATAACCGCTTCTTTACCGCCATTTTGACCGCTCCCAGCACCCATACCGTAAGTGCGCGATTAGACGCGCAACCCAAAAAAAGTGCGGCTGGCTTGACTGTGAATTTTCAAACCACGGCTGACTTGACCGCAGTATCTAGATCGTTGGTGTGAAGACTCATCTAGGGCAGGCAGAGTAGGAGTATTTTCTGTTTTGTTACGTGCATCAATTGGAGTGTAAACAGACTGAGAGATCTTGAGGCAGGTGCTCTATTATAAGATAGGAATAAGATATAGGTGACAAATAGGTAAATAAGTGCAGATTTGCACTGTCTGTTTGTTTATGTTCCTCAATCGGAGTGCAAACAGTAAAAGATCTTGAGGTGACGCGCTCTCTATTAGGCTACTACGGAAGTTCTAAGCGGCCATGCATTTTTTCCCCCTTGTTGTTTTCTTGTGATCTCGACATAACAAAAGTAGTTTTCTAGTTATCACGACTTATTTTTCTCACAAACTCAACATGACAAAACTTGTTCTCTAAGTTACACAACTGCTCCAGCAGGTGGCAGTATACTACTGATGGGGAGCTGATACTGTATCAACTAAATCTTACTGTAAGCGTTTGGGAAAGAAGACCTTCGTGATCGCTATAATTTATGCAGTTCATTACTGACATTTAATTAAACTAATAAATGGTAAATGCTTGGATAAACATGATCATTTGGCTTTAAATTTTATATATTTTTGTTATGTTATTACTACTGCACGACTCATCACAGTTTCTCATTTGTAACCCTGGACCACAAAACCAGTCATAAGGGTCTTTTTTTTTTTTTTAACTGAGATTTATACATCATTGATGTATGGTTTGTTAGGATAGGACAATATTTGGCAGAGATACAAAGTTTTGATGTATTTACAGTAGGAAATTAACAAAATATCTTCATGGAACATGATCTCTACTTACTGTCCTAATGATTTTTGCCATAAAATAAAATAAAAATAATTTTGACCCATACAATGTATTTTTGGCTATTGTCATAAATATACCCCAGCGACATAAGACTGGTTTTGTGATCCAGGGTCAAATTTACAACGACGTATTTGTAATGTGTATCTTTCTTATTTTTAATCTTTATTGTTAATAAATATATATTAATAAGAAATGTGATTTGCATATGGGTATAATTTAGTTCAGTGATGTTGTAGCCTAATCCTTTGTATTTTCTACATTTGTAAGAAACCATAAGTGTAGAATTGCACTGTCTGTTTACTCATTTGTGTCAATCGGAGTGAGAGAAGCAGTGAGAGATGGTGAGATAAGTGTAAAGCGTTTCGTTAATAGTGAATATTGACCTATTGTGCATACCGTTGTGGCTCCCGCTGTTAGCAGGGGATAATCGCTGCATTTGGGGTAAAAAAGACAGAATTATGTATTGTGCCAAGAAGGTTGTCTGTTCGTTCACACAGGCACGAACTGATTGACAGCTGCCTTTAGCGAAGCCTTCACCGATTACCTCCATTAATAAGCGTTCAGCATGGTCGTCTGTGAGTGACGTCACTTCCCAATACAAACACCCCCCCCCAGTATAGTCCCGCCCCCTCACATTGATTGACAGCTTTCTGTTTAGACCTCGGAAATTAAAATGCAAAAGGAATTGCGATTTCATTTGAGTTTTGGCAGGTTACATGCGCGACGCAGAGAAAGTGAAAAACCAAATGTAGTAATTAATATTGCTATTTAAATATGACAGGCTCATAACTCGTAAAACATGGGAAATACAGTTGCAAATGGACTTTGCTTTTTCATTTGAAATGTGGCAGTCACTGTGCGTTTGCGAAATTGCATTTGGATTATGTCACAATTTATGCGCCCACATGTGGAAAACGCAATTGAAAATACAATTTGCAATTGCTTCTGAAAATAGTCCAGAAAATCATTCCATATATGCCAATCTGTTCCTCAAACAAAGTTACTGTGTGGGTTCAGAAGACTTGCAGTTTAGGCCCAGATCTGTACGGACGTGTTTTATGGTACTTTTAGGCTGCGTGTCCGCCAAAGCGATTTTTTTTAGAGTTGAAGAATGTTCAACTTTGGGTAAAACACAGTGCTTATCACTGTCACTTATTAGTCAGCCAAGTTAACCAATCACAGTGGAGGAAAGGCGGGACTAATACCACACCCACCAACCATCACAATGCTTGTACTACGACTGAACAACAATGGAGAAGTTAATATTGCTTGTCTCTGAGTATTCATGTCTTCACCAGCTGGAATTCCCAGACTACCACAATGGTGTTACGAAAAATAATTCTTGGAGAAGCATTTCATTCGCGATGCCATGTGACTTCGGCGGATATTCCGTATCATAGCAACCAAAGCATCTCAACTAAAAAAAAAATCTGCACCGCAGAAGTGCTCTCAAGCACTCACAGCTAGGTGTTTTCAGCTGGCAAAAAAAATGCTTTGATGGACACACAACCTTATGGTGGCTTTTGTCAATTTTGGAGAATGAGGATGAAAATCATTGTCTTCCTTCATTTGATAAAAAAAGAACATCTTTCATTAATAACAAATAAATACAGCACACTCTAAAATTTGAGGTTATTTTTTAAGTAGTCTATTGCATAGCAAAAGTAGTTCCAGGTGTGTTGACTACATTACACTGTAGTTCTATATGACTATAATTTCAGTGTGCTGCTTCAGAATTACATTAATTGTGAAATGTGCTTTACAGATAAATCTGAATTCAATGTTCTATTTTAATAAAAAATTTAAAGTGGGTAGAAAAAATACTTAATATGACAAAAATATATCCAGATAAAATATTCTTACATTTGCTTTGGCTTTACAGTGGCAATATAAAAATCAATTATTTAATAATAATAATAATAAAAATATAATAATAATAATAATAATAATATACAGGTGCATCTCAATAAATTAGAATGTCCTGAAAAAGTTCATTTTTTTCTTATAAGTTATTTCAAAAAGTGAAACTTTCATATATTTTAGATTCATTACATGTAAAGTAAAACATTTCAAGTTTTTTTTGTTTTAATTTTGATGATTAGAGCTTACAGCTCATGAAAGTCAAAAATCAGAATCTCAAAATATTAGAATATTTACATTTGAGTTTAAATTAATAACCATCCCTACAGTATAAATTCTGGGTATCTCTTGTTCTTTGAAACCACAATAATGGAGAAGACTGCTGACTTGGCAATGATCCAGAAGACGAACATTGACGCCCTCCACAAAGAGGGTAAGTCACAGAGGGTCATTACTGAAAGGTGTGGCTGTTTACAGAGTGCTGTATCAAAGCATATTAAATGCAAAGTTGACTGGAAGGAAGAATTTGGGTAGGAAAAGGTGCACAAGCCACAGAGATGACTGCAAGCTTGAGAATACTGTCAAGCAAAGCTGATTCAAACACTTCGGAGAGCTTCACAAGGAGAGAACTGAAGCTGGAGTCAGTGCATCAAGAGTCACCACGCTCAGACGTCTTCAGGAAAAGGGCTACCAAGCCACTTCTGAACCAGAGACAACATCAGAAGCATCTTACCTGGGCTGTGGAGAAAAAGAACTGGATTGTTTCTCAATGGTCCAAAGTCCTCTTTCCAGATGAAAGTAAATTTTGAATTTCATGTGGAAATCAAGGTCCCAGAGTCTGGAGGAAGAGTGGAGAGGCACAGAATCCATGTTGCTTGAAGTCCAGTGTGAAGTTTCCACAGTCAGTGATGATTTGGTCTGCCATGTCATCTGCTGGTGTTGGTCCACTGTGTTTTCTGAAGTCCACAGTCAACGCAGCCATCTACCAGGAAATTTTAGAGCACTTCATGCTTCCTTCTGCTGACAAGCTTTATGGAGATGCTGATTTCATTTTCCAGCAGGACTTGGCACCTGCACACACTGCCAAAGGTACCAAAAGCTGGTTCAATGACCATGGTGTTACTGTGCTTGATTGGCCAGCAAACTCACCAGACCTGAACCCCAGAGAGAATCTATGGGGTATTGTCAAGAGGAAGATGAGAGACACCAAACCCAACAATGCAGAAGAGCTGAAGGCCACTATCAGAGCAACCTGGGCTTCCAGACCACCTCAGCAGTGCCACAAACTGATCACCTCCATGCCACGCTGAATTGAGGCAGTAATTAAAGCAAAAGGAGCCCCTACCAAGTATTGAGTACATATACAGTAAATGAACATACTTTCCAGAAGGCCAACAATTCACTAAAAATATTTTTTTATTGGTCTTATGAAGTATTCTAATTTGTTGAGATAGTGAATTGGTGGGTTTTTGTTAAATGTGAGCCTAAATCATCACAATTAAAAGAACCAAAGACTTAAACTACTTCAGTCTGTGTGCATTGAATTTATTTAATACACGAGTTTCACAATTTGAGTTGAATTACTGAAATAAATTAACTTTTCCACGACATTCTAATTTATTGAGATCCACCTGTGTATATATATATATATATATATATATATATATATATATATATATAAACACAGAACAAGTGCTATGTGCCTTTAACGATCACAAGTTACAAGAATGAGCTTTTAAGGGTCTAAATTTGTATTTTGTGAGAGTTATTAGAACTCTCAAAGGGGGAACTGTTGGATTGCAAATTTGGAAAATGTTAAATCTAGGTTCCAATGTAACAGTATACAAACTGAAGAAGTTATATACATTGTATTTAGCATTTATGGTGAAGATGATGACATCAGATGAACGACTGTGATATACAAAGTTTGTAGCAAGAGGTTGTCAGTTCCTGTTCTCTTATTGTAAGTCAAATGAGCCAGACGACGGAGACTCTCACCTTTTGTTTGTAATGGCTCTTGGGGCCCCTGCCTCAATCTTTGGGCAGTTATGCTGATTGGATTAGGAGTGGTTAAATGGGACAGGTTGTCATACCTGAATACTTCATTTGCATGCTTTGTTTAAGGTCGTCACCCAGGTGCTTTGTTTCCATTCCTAAGCACTGCCCCCTAAATGTATATATATACTATAATGTATCACTGCTTTAGTTAGGCTTGGATGACTACAGCGACATGCAGCGAGTTCTCAGTAAAGAGTAACTTCTGTATGAAAGATATCCCAACGTCTCCTGGTCTTTGCTTCGACAAGGAAAAAAGTTTCCAACAGGGAGGAGCATGTGCGTTCAGTCCTTGAAGGAACAGAATGTGCTAACTGCAAGAATTTCTTTATGAAGAAGCTCTGTTCACGTTTGTCGCTTTTCACGAGGGAAATGGAACAAGCGTCTGAACCCTGCTTCTCAGGACCCATGAGCGCCAAGGAAAGGTGTAGAATGAGACTGTGGGGGTCGCAAGTTGAGCTGGCTAAACAGTTTGAAAAAGGTATGGATATTTCTCACTCTTCAGTTATTGACTTGAGCAATTTAATGGATCAGGACATGCTATCACTTGCAACATCCCATCCAGCAAATAGTGCTTGAAGAAAAGCAGCATGTGGCTGAGGAGGGCATAGAAGCTGGTGAGTCTTCCCAGCCTGCCTGCCTCACATATGAGGAACTTCTGGAGGTTATTGGCAATGCTACAGAGAAACTAGATCTCCCTAGAGGCGCAAGAGATGAGAGATCACTCATGGCGGGTTGGACGAGTGATTTCTGTATGGACATAATAGTCCCAATTGAAAGGGAACATTTAGTTCTCAGGGAACCGACCTTTTTAAATGTAACATATAGGCCAAGTATGGTAACCCATACTCACTTATCCCATTATTGTATACTATTGTAATGCGCTCTTGGCAGGCCTTGCCGCAAGTATTATCAAACCTCTACAACTGATCCAGAATGCAGCAGCCAGAGTGGTCTTTAATGAACCGAGGAAAGCTCATGTTACCCCTCTCTTCATCAGGTTACACTGGCTACCAGTAGCCGCTCGCATCAAATTCAAGGCACTGATGTTTGCCTACAAGACAACAACTAGCACTGCACCAATGTATCTAAACTCACTAGTTCAACCTTATGCACCCTCCAGAAGCTTGCGGTCTGCAAGGGAACGACGCCTTGTGGTGCCATCACAAAGAGGTACCAAATCTCTCTCACGGACCTTTTCCTGGACTGTGCCCAGCTGGTGGAATGACCTCCCGATCTCAATTCGTACAGCTGAGTCTTTAGCCATTTTTAAAAATCATCTAAAGACACATCTTTTCCGCCAGCACCTGATTAACTAATACTAACACTTATCTATTATGTCTGTCTGTCTTAAAAAACAATTGAAAAAAAAACTAGCTACGTGTACTGTGCTGGACTAACTGAGACTTGTCATGGCACTTGTATACTGCTGCACTCTCGATGGTCTAATTGCTTCTATTGTTCTCATTTGTACGTCGCTTTGGATAAAAGCGTCTGCTAAATGATTAAATGTAAATGTAAAAATAATAATAATAATAACAAACATTAAATGATGCATCATATATTAAATGTACACATATTCTGAACATAATGTTATTTTTCTCTGACACAGATCTCTGTTGTACACAACTTGTGTCACGGTGCACACAGCAGGGAGGAACGAGGAACATGGAGACAAGGATAAACTTCAAAATTATAGTCTTTAATGAGGACATCAGGACAGGGCAAGACAAGGCACGGTTGCCACAGACAGGAACACCGGGGAATAACGAGTAGACCAGGTGAAAACTAACTAAACAGGCAGGAACTAAATACACATGACAATTACTAAAACACAGCTGGACAATACTTAACTAATAATCACACTTAACAAGGACAGGAACAAGACCAAATATGGACACAAGAGGCGGGAACACATGACACACACGACAGAGGACTGACAACTTGTTGGTCGAGTTGTTTGTCTGTGTTTTTTTTTTTATGGAATTTGTTTAAAAATTGTATTTTTGGAAAAACATTATTATTTTGGATCATAACATTATCATCCATTTTTGCAATATGAATTTGTATGGATGTTTTGTGTTACACAAAAGAAAAAGTCATATTATTCTTGAACATCATGACAGTAAGGAAGTGATGACAGCATTTTCATTTTTGGGTGAACTAATGCAGTATATGACGAACATTACTCAACCAAACCGGAAAACTGTTAACAGCCGTATGAACTGAGGCCGATATCTATGGACATTTAAGGTAATCGGTTAACCTAGCTAGTTGTTGTTATTGTTGGTGTTTTATTAAATTTTTATATCCGAATGTTAGTGAAAATAATCAAAATAAAAAAAAATTAGATATCCATCTGCATATATGACTGGCATCGATCATGATCATCTCTAGTATCTTCTTTAATGGCATCTTGAATAAAACAGCTCCATATTTAATGAAGCACATACTTGAACTGGAAGCGACGAGACCTGTTTTACAGAATCCGGAAGTCTGTTGCACATAACCCCCATACTTTACCTGTTACGACACTGCATATTTTGCAATGATAGTATTATTCACAGATTTTTATGTCATTTCAGAGATTTACCCATATTGTTTCATGAAAGGGAACACAAAAATGTTTCAAGCTGACATCTTAATATCACTACCAGTGATTTAATTTACTTACTTCCATCTGCTGCTGCTATAGAGAGAAAAAAAATCACCACAGAGAGAGAGAGAACAGATGGTTTAATGATTATAAATTAATTACAACAACATTTGTGCACTGAGAAGTTGTGACTTCACAATGTTTGCAATAACACAAACACACAAAAAACACCAATAAATGTCCATACCACTAGCACAAAATCTCCCATATTCTGTCAAAGTGAAACGGTTATTTTGAGAAAATAAAAGAATAGAGCAATAGGCCTAAATAACAAATGTAATGTGTACTGAAAAATCATATACAGTATGTACAAAAATGTGTTGAAATTTTTATGTAGGTTATTAGTTTCTTCCTGGTGTTCAACGTATCTTTTAAACATAAATGTAAGAGCTCAGTGAAATATAATTTAATAAACTAAACGAAGAAAACCACTGTCTACTGTTGGCTAATATTTCATAAATACTTCATAAATCATTGAAGAAACTTTGCTGTAAATATTTGAATCTAATTTGATTCTCACCTGAAACTGATTCCATTTCAACACCTACACCTTCAAATCCAAACTGAAAGAAAAACAGTAAAAGACTAGAACTATCCTGCGCCCCGCCTGCAGAAACAACATTTTGTGCCCTGCGGCTGCATAGCAAACCCAAGTGTAGGCTGTAACAAGTCATTATTTTGATAATTGATTAATCTAACCATTTACATTTATGCATTTTGCAGATGCTTTTATCCAAAGCAACTTACAGTACATTCAGGCTATACATTTTATCAGTATGTGTGTCCCCTGGGGATTGAACCCACAACCTTTTGCGCTGCTGATGCAATGCTCTACCACCGAGCCACAATTGGTTAAAATACTGAGTTTATTCTAACTAATAAAACAAGAAAATCATTCCAGCTTTTGAAAATGACTTTTAAATCATCCAAGTAAACAGATCAATCTCTTTCAGGTTTTCTGTCCTCCTCAGAATTCAGCAAAAGGCCCGCTGCTACAATCACTGGTACTGTGTTTTTGGGAAATTGACAAACTTCACAATTCGATTTCTATTCATGAGCTTGTGATTTGATATATATATATATATATATATATATATATATATATATATATATATATATATATATATATATATATATATATATATATATATATATATAATGTCAAGAAATCAAGAAATAAAATCTCTCAACTAATGCTGTAAACTATAGGGAACCCAGTCAGCCGGTACATTATTATAATATTAAAGATTAAAATTTACAATGAATTTGTATTCAATTGCATATCACAGATTCTTGAGATAAAGGACAAAACACATCCTACACACAAAAACCCTCTTAACTTTTTATTTACTTTAAAATTAACTTTTATTTTTATTTCTTTTAATTTTTTTTTTTTTTTTTTTTTCATTTATTGTGTTAAAATATTAAAACATCAACTGAACTACATGGCATTACGTCATGATATTATTATGAACTGGATTGTTCCTAATAGTGTGAAATTAAGGAGGGAGGGACAACCTAGAATTTCCTAAATTTAAAAGTCACTGCTTAGTCCTGTTTCAAGTTATCTTAACAGAAGTAGAAGGGCAGTTTTTAAGCATATTTCATAAATGAATTGTATTCTGAAGCACAGTATAAAAACTTAAATGAGATATTTGAAGAAGAACTCAATATTAGAGAACACTTACAGGCACCTAACAGTTATTGGTGTATTTGGGTCTGATGGAAAACATTGTTCGGCATCAAACTGGGGAAAGACTGAACCCAGCGTGCCATGCGTTAATAAGTCAGTGAAAGGTGGAGGAGGAAGTGGTTTGAGGTATGTTTTGTGCTAGTAGTTATAGGTCGATTTTGATTTCCACTGTAGAAAAGATATATATTTTTTATCCCTTAGCTCCTTTACTGCTCCTTTAATTGAAGACTTTACACTGTTATTAAGTTATGAAGTTAATAAATGTACATTTTTAGAAAAAAAAATATTTTCAGAAAACCTGTTCCCTTGGTTTTAATGAACATGGTTCATTAGCTTTCTTTCATTAGACCTTTGTCTACAAATATATCCATTTATAATAATGTATTATTAAATAAGAATTAACCCCCTTTATCTCAGGAATCAGTGATATAATGCAGTTTAATAAGAGTAAAAATATGAATATAAAGTTAAAAACAAAAATGAATGTGTGTCAGACTTGTGTTCCTGTTGTCAAGTCACCTTTATTTATATAGCGCTTTTAACAATACAGATTGTGTCAAAGCACTTAACAGTATTAAATTGGAGGACAGAGTGTCAGTAATATATAATGATAAGATTAAACATTCAATTTTCAGTTAAAGGCATTTCATTATTGAATTCAGAGATGTCATTGTCTAGCTCAGTTTAGTTTAAATAGTATCTGTGCAATCAAATCGGCGATAATCGCTAGAGATTAAGTGTCTCCAAAGTGTCGCCCGTGTCCTGTTTAGTTGTGTTTTGCTCCAGTTTGACCCAGTTTGTCCCATGTTTGATTGTGTTCATTTGGTTCAGGTTCAAACAGTTTTAATAAGCACTGATCTACAGCGTGTTCTGACTCTCACACTCAGTAAAACAGTTCTGAAAAGCTGCACATATGCTAGTATATTTTATATTATATTTTAAAAATTAAATATATATATATATATATTTGTGCACTGAAAAGCTGTGATTTCACAATGTTTGCAATCACAGTGTGCTGATGATACACAGATCAACATTAATTTAATTGGTTCTTATGTACTGTGTCAAAAGTACACTTTAAATACTTGTTGCAACAATCTATAACCTACATAAAAAAAAACTATATTAATAAACAGGCTATTGCCACAAATCAACAAGAATAGGTGGAAAGAATAGCTGATTAAAGAAAGAAACCTCATGCAAAAGTTTAGCTTCTTCCTGGTGTTCAATGCCACGATTAAACAAATGTAAGAGCGCAGAGAAATATCATTCAAAAATGAAGTAAACAACTGTACAGCATGCTAATATTTCATAAATCATTGAGGAAACGTAGCTGCATTTACTGTATCCAATTTCATTCTTACCTGTTGCCATTTTAACACCTAAACAAACTTCGAAATCGAAAGAAAAGCAAAGAGCCAGATTCTGGGTCGAAGCTGCAGACGCACTTCTGGAAGATGTTTTGTGTCTTTGCGTGATTCAGCCAGACGGTGGCGCTATAATATTGAATAATAGGCACCAAGTACACACAGAACGGTATCTTATGTCTTGTCTATCTATTAGGAGTACAAAATTACATTTTTAAACTCTGCCAACAATAACTTAACCTCACGTTGTTCTGAATTAACCCTTTAAGACTAGCGTTCAACTTCAAAACAAAACGTGAGATATTTTAATGAAACCTGGGGCCTGTACCATGAAGCCGGATTAGCTGGCTAGCCAGGTAAGTTTCAGTTTAGTTTGCCCCAACTCTGGGTTTTAGGTACCATGAAGGTAGCTCGGCTTTAAGCGTTGTTTGTCGCCATGGTATCTTATGCTGCACGGCTAACCTGCTCCGGGGCAGGTTATGTTCTGGATTTGAGATCTCAGACTAAAATTCGACCAATCAGCTGTGATCAAAGAAACATATAGGTGATGTCACATATCCCAGTGTCGGTTGCAACGGCTTCACCTTTTCTACCAAATCCTGTGGACATCTCCGCACAAATTGTTAGACGAGCACTTCGTAGAGAGAGAGTTTTTAGGGACAGACAAAATCCCCTAGCTTTTCCTGATACTTACTTGTATGAAAGATACAGATTCTCCGCGGAAGGAATCTCTTATATTTGCGAACTTCTTGAGCCGCACACATCAAATGCATGTCCATAAACCAGGGCTTCTATAAAACTGCCGGTAAGATTGATAGGGTGACACTACATGAACAGATTTCCTTTTATACATTCACTTTTTTTCTCCCCAGAAAGCAGATTTCACTTAGAATCACATGATCACAAGCTTGGATGCCAAATGGCCTGGCTCAGTGCATGACTCACGAATTTTCCGTGAGTCTGTGTTGTGTCAGCGCTTTGAGGAAGGCAAGTTACAGTACAAAACACTTTAAAGTGTTCTTTTTAATTGACAAAGCAAAACCTATACAATTTTTTGAAACTGCAGCTACGTCTCAAATAGTTTTATTGTTGATGTGGCTAGGGAGGGAGAAAGAGAGAAAGATGCATTAATAAGTATTAAGTGTTCAAACTAATGTGTTGCCTGTTTTAGTAAGTTCACATACTGAGATCTGTTTGATCTCCAATTAAATTTTTAATTGCAGTCCAATTCTAGGCTCCTTTTGTAAAGGGCCCTGACGGAGTCAGTTTCCACCTGAAACATAATTCCACCACAAACAATCATTACAAGTCTTAAGGTAAATCAAATGACAAAAGGCATGACTTAATACAGGCACAGGACTGGCTGTAATTTATGTCAAGGGTTTAAAGCAGTACCTTGTTCACATTCCTTCTGAAGCCCATTGAGGTAGAGGTGTCAGTTTGTGGGGCAGGTTGTGAAAAATCCTACAATAAAAGATAAGGGCCAGTCACATTTGTGAGACACATTAAAATGTGTGCCATAAAAAAAAAATAAAAAAAAAAAATGCATTCACCTCAGCAATGGTTTCAGAACACACAGAGAGGGTGTCTTCATCATTTGCTTCACCCTAATAAATAAAAGTAGGCCGGTGTAAAGCGTAACTGTTGTAAAGCATATTCATAGTGTTCTGTCTGTTTCAAGCTCACCTCTGTGTGGGAGACTGTGTGAACGTGTGCCGGCTTCAACCGGGACACTGTATTTTCCTCTACTGCAGAACATACAGTCAGCCACATGTACAACTTTTAAAAGGTAATGCATTGCACACATACCCAGTGTCACTTGCTTAGAGGAGCCAGCACCAGGGTCAGACTGTACAGCACCTGTAATACCATCCATAATCGGCCGCCCCTTATTGCTACTCAGAGCCAGCTCCTCTGCTACAGTGTATTCTGGGGGAGGTGGCCCTCCCCCAGTTTTCCGAATGTCACACTTTTTTCTGTTTGCTGCAAAAAAGTTTTGTGAAAATGTTCACGAAAATTATAAAAGGTTATGGTAAATACTCACCACTTTGAATGATATTTTTATATTTTGTCTTTATCTGCTGCCAAGAACGTTTGTAGTTGGGGCTGCATCTAAAAATCAATGTATTAATCTATATGACGTAGGCCTAATATACAGTCACATTTTTATACACAAATACGTTTATACATACAGTATACATATATACACACACACACATTTTAATTTAAGCATTAATACATTTTTAAAATAAAACTGTTAACATTATGTCTAATGCACAATGAAGTAACATGAGTAACTTGAACAACGGAATTAACATTAGACTAATAAATGCTGAAAAACGATCGTTCATTGTCAATTCATGTTAGCTAATGCATTACGTTCTCTAAACAAATACAACCTTATTGTAAAGCCATCATATACACGCGCGCACACATACATCATGCACATCATTTTTAATTAATATTGAATGTATATTTGTTTAACTTACGCATTAACGCAATCAGCGATCTTTTTCCAACACTCTTCTCTTGCTTTGGCAGCAGATACAGTATTACTGCGTGCTTGAAACACATGCTTATATTCTTCATACTTATGAATAATTATTTCTTGCTCCTCCGCAGAAAAATATTCAGCTCTCGCTCTATCCATATTGAACGCGATTGGTTGTTCGGTGCCGAGGTCACTCTTTTATGTGCACGCGCCCGTGGAGTAATCATAGCTTAAGGATCAAAGCCCGAGTTGACAGAGTTATTATTATTATTATTAAATTCAGATTGCACATATTGAATTATCTTAGCAGGTGTAATGCTACGACATCGTGCTCAGTTTGATTCACAAACAAATGACTCATTTGAATGGTTAAGTGAATCGAATCAGACAGAGTCACTCGTATATGTTTATGGCGCCACCAGCGCAGTCCGACTCCTATGATTCAATAGCAATCACTCGTGTAAAAGGACGAATCGAATGAATTCTAGCAAACAAAATATAATTTAACTCATTAAAATTTAATTAGCTAACATTATAGCCTACATAATATATATATATTTTTAAATTAATAAACAGGCTATTGCCACAAATAAGGATAACAAGAATAAGAGTAGAATAAGAAAGAAACCTCACGCAAAAGTTACGTTTCTTCCTGGAGTTCAATGCCACGATTAAACAAATGTAAGAGCGCAGTGAAATATTGAAATATTGAACGCTGAAATCGAAAGAAAAGCAAAGAGCTGACCTGCAGAGACTGGACAAAGAGCCAGATTCTGGGTCGAAGCTGCAGATGCATTTAATTTGAAGGAGGTTTTGTGTCTTTGCGTGATTCAGCCAGACGGTGGCGCTATAATATTGAATAATAGGCTCTAAGTACACACAGAACGGTGTATTATTGCATAGATTTTTACTTCCTTATGCTAAAACAAATTTTCTTAAACTCACAGTAACATTCAGGGCACAGTAACATTCAGGCAGGTAAAGGCACACCTTGGATTTTTGTATTTATAGGAGGTTGAGGCATAGGAATTAAATGAATAAGCAACACGTTTGTATATTGTAGGTGTTTTAGATATTAAAAAGTGGAAGACATGGTTATAGTGTTGCTTTAGATTGTGGAGAATATATTCAGCTTTTTATTTTTTTTTATTGTTGTATTTCTTTAATGTATGTAATAATGTATGAATGTTGTGGGGACCCCAGGAAGACTAGCAATGCTTGAGGGCATAGCTAATGGAGATCCAAATAAATAAACAAATAAACATTCTGTCTTGTCTATAGTCTTCGTTGTAGTTTGTATGATACTTGTACACATGACGATTAATGATTTGAACTTGACGCTTGAAGAAGCTGGGTAAAAATAAACATGTAACACATACGTTTTCTATTTAATTTAATACTTTGTACAAATTACATTTCTAAACTCTGCCAAGAATTACTTAACCTCACATTAATTAACGAATTAACCCTTTAAGACTAGCGTACGTCATCGTAACAAAACGCGAGATATTTTAATGAAACCTGGGTTTATTGTGTTCATCCGAACAGGATCACGTTTCCAAAAGTTCATATATAAACATGGCAAAAGCAATCCATATGAATCGTTTCATCCAAGTCCCCTGAAGAGACACGATCTCTCCATGTGATTTAACAGTTTTAATTTAGGTTTTTATTCACATTCATTAACCCACATACACCGAGCACAGAACCGGTAAACGGAATTTCGGACGCGAAACCTTAATCGTGTCAAAACATAAGGAGGTTGATTATAGGCTGGTTATTATTCAGTATACAAAGAACACATTTAATATTTTATTTTGAAATGGGGAAAGTGTAACATTACAATGCAGATCCCTCTGTCAGCGTCAAAATAATAAAATAAGCGGAGAGTAGGTGGTCTTTTGTGGCTGCTCGAACACATTTGACCACATCAGCATCTACACCATGAAAGTAATCCGGTCGAATGCGTTTTTTACACTACATCTGGAAGTGGTCAAAAGTGGACAAGCTCAAAACTGTTCACACCTATATTTAGCGTTGTCCACCTGTGATCCGATCGACCAAAATGCATCTTAATACCAAAACAGAGCCTAAGAGCCATTCAGGAGGAGGTGGGTGTGCCAATGCACAACATCATCCAGGCCGCCCCAACTCGCTGGAACTCAACGCTTCATATGCCTCAATGAATGTATGAACAGAGACGAGCACTGAATGTATACACAGGTGAACATGGCCACATTAGCTCCTTATCTGCCACACAGTGGAGCATTGTTTGTAGCCTTACTGACACACTGGTTCCCATCGAAGAAGTCACAATGGAGATGAGTGACTCTGAGTCTTCAGCAGCATGCATTATCCCCAGTGTGTCTGTTCTGAAGCTGATGCTGCAGGAAGAGCAGGCATCACACTTTGGCAAGACCATGCTTGACAGTCTGACAAAGAGGTTCTCCAAGGCACAAATTCTTCTATTAGCAACACTCCTGGATCCCAGATACAATGCGCGTGCCTTTTGCGTGTGAAGAAACACTTGAGAAAGGGGAAAAATGGCAAAAAGAGGAAGCTGAAGAGCTTGTCATGCTCAAAGAAGAAGATCCATGTCCTCCACTAGAAGAACCTGAGCAGGATGAGGGTTTGGATCCAGAGACAAAGCAGCAGAAAATCCATCTCTGTATGCCAGGGTCCTTGGAGCCACAGCTGTGTCTCGCGGGATGTACAGCTTTGAGACTGAGCTTGAGGGCTATTTGTCAGAGCCTGTCATTGAAAGAAGTGACATGCTTCTGCAGTGGTGGCAGAAAAATGAAACAAGATTTAAAACACTTGCACATCTGGCAAAGAAATTAATGTATTCGGGGTATTCAGTGAAGTGGGCATGCTTTATGAAGCCGGGAGGAGCTGACTCACTGGACACCACGCACACCAGCTCTGCTTTCTCCGTTATGATGTGAGGCTTCTTAAATTTGAATATTCAAATAGAACTAGAAATGGACCGTGTTACACTTGCAGATCTTTAACAGGACTAGTTAAGTTTCTCCACAAGGTCAGATTGGGTGTAACTGGTGGTGTCAAGTGTAACTGTTTGGAGTGTTACTTTTTGTTTCAGCATGAATGCATTTATCTTAATATTTATTAATATAATTAATATATTCATATTTATTTCATATAGAACATTATCATGATTCAGTATTGTTTTTTTTGTTTTTTTGTAATAAAGTTCAGTACTATTTTACATGGAGTGTTATGTTTTTATTTTATTTATTTTTCTATCCAGTATACATTTTAAAAACTATCGGTTAATTAATTGGTTATCGATTAATAAGCACAAATGAGACCTCAGCTATGACAGACTGGAATATTTTTTAAACTTATGCCAATCTGTTCCTCAAACAAAGTTATTGTACAGGTTCAGAAGACTTTAAATTTAGGCCCAGATCTGTTTGGACGAGTTTTATGGTAGTTTTATGGTGGCTTTTGTCATTTTTGGAGAATGAGGGTGAAAATCATTTTCTACCTTCATTTTATGAAAAAGAGCATCTTTCATTAAAAACAAATAAATACAGTGCACTCTAAAATTTGTTGAGGTTATTTTTAAGAAGTCTGCTGCATGTCTGAAGTAGTCCCAGGTGTGTTTAATGCATTATAGACAATAATTTCAATATGTTGCTTCAGAATTATATTCATTATAAATCTAAACTTCATGTTTTATTTTAATGCTGTTTTATTTATTTTTTAGTTTAAAGTGGGTAGAATAAAATAACCTAATATGACATAAATATTTCCAGAAAAAAATATTCTTAATTTTGCTTTGGCTTTACAGTGGCAATATAAAAGCCAATTACTTAATTAAAAAATAATAATAATTATTATTATTATTATTATTATTATTATATTTATACATATGATTCAATGCCCAGTATTTTCTCACACAGTGTAAGTTGGTCTTTCTATACATGTAAAAATATATATGATTTTATAATTTAGGAAGGGAATTATATCTCCTGCAAGCAAATTATTATTTTTTTATTTTTTATTATTTTATTTTTATGATTACGAGGTACTGAAAGAAAAGTTCAGACGTTACTGTGAACCAAGGAAAAATCTAACATATCTAAGACACTTGTTCTTCACTCATGCACAGGCACTAAATGAACTGATTGATGCATATGTGACTGATTTAAAAAATAAGGCTAAAGAATGTGAATTCGCACAGTTGACAGAATCACTGATCCGAGACCGCATAGTTTGTGGTGTGAACAATGATCAAATCAGAGCTAGACTCTTAAGAGAACCGGATTTGGATCTGAACAAAGCCATAGATATTTGCAGAGCAAGTGAAGTCACAAAAAGCCAGATTAAAGCTCTCCACGAGGAAACTGAAGTGACAGTAAACAAAATTAGTAAAATGCATTTTACAAAGAAGTCAGCCGAGAAGAATGCTTCTTCAAGTGCAGTGTTGAAGAAAGAAGGAGAGTGTACTAGTGTAATTCGGCAGGATGTGCAAAACACAAAAACAGAAAGACAAAACAAGGTTTTCAATGAAGAGTGTTCATGAGATTGAACAAGAGGATCACACAGAACTGTTCGTGGGTGCCATCGAAGAGAAGCAGACTGGAAACAAAGTCGAGATGCAAGTTAATAAAGTAACTGATGCCACGGCGTTGAAGACAGACAAGTGGACTGAAACACTAAAAGTAAACAAAAAAGCACTTTCTTTTAAATTGAATACAGGAGCAGATTGCAACGTACTCTCATACAAAGACTTTCTAGGAGTTGCAGGGAATTCACAGCTGAGTAATGCCCCAGTTCTCAGATTCTTTGATGTCAACAAGGACGTGACTCTTTCTGTTAATGCTAGCTCGGAGGGTTTGGGAGCTGTTATCCTGCAGGAAGAGCATCCTGTACCATATGGTTCGCGATCACTGACTGACTGTCAGAAAAGGTATGCTCAGATTGAAAAAGAGCTTTTAGCCATCGTGTATGGATGTGAAAAATTCAGCCAGTACCTTTATGACAGTAAGACAGTAAGAGTACAGTCAGACCACAAGCCACTGGAGACGGTGTTCAAAAAGCCTCTTCAGAAAGCCCCACCACGTCTGCAGAGGATGTTGATGAAACTCCAGCCCTATGACTTGCAGGTAACCTACAAACCTGGAAAAGAGTTGAAAATAGCAGATACACTTAGCAGAGCCTACCTGGAGGAAGAAACAGAACAACTACTGGACAGAGACTTGGAAGTACACCAATTGTCAGAATGTCTGCCCATGTCTGAAGAAAAATTGAGAGCTGTCAAGGAAGCTACTGTAGCAGATAAAGAACTGCAGATGGTGATGGCAGTAGTCAAAACAGGATGGCCTACACAAATCAGAAGTAACAGTAGTCTGAAATAAGGAAGTACTGGACCTTCAAGGAAGAACTGACCCTCTCAGAAGGAGTGTTGTTCAAAAATACAAGACTGGTAGTGCCGCAAAGCCTGCAAGCAGAAATGCTGGAGAAAATTCATGAAGCTCATTTAGGAGTGGTGAAGTGCAAAGAGAGAGCGAGAGATGTACTGTTCTGGATTGGAATGGGAAAACAAATTGAAGATATTGTGTCAAAGTGTGCAGTGTGCAATACCTTCAAAAGGAATAACTCCAAAGAACCTCTCGTCAGTCATGACTTACCAGACAGAGCATGGGCAAAAGTTGGAGTTGACCTATTTCACTTCAACCAAGCAGACTACCTGCTATGTGTGGACTACTTCTCGAAATTTCCTGAAATTGCAAAATTAACACAGACAACAAGCCAACATGTGATAACGGCATTGAAGTCGATTTTTGCAAGACATGGAATTCCGGACGAAGTTGTCTCAGATAACGGACCACAGTTTGTGAGTGCACAATTTAAAAACTTCAGGGATAAATGGGAGTTCAGACACTCAACTTCAAGCCCCAGATATCCTCAGTCGAACGGTCAAAGTGAAAGAGCTATACAGACCATTAAGAATCTGCTCAAGAAAGCGCAAGAAAGTCATGGAGACTCGTACATCGCTCTTCTTGAGTACAGGAATACGCCACTTGGAGAAGTGAAGTTGTCTCCTGCACAACTGCTCATGGGCCGCAGACTGAAAGCTAGATTGCCAACGGCGAGTAAGTTGTTACAACCACAGCTGCATATAGGGGTTCAGAAAAGCTTAAAAGACAGACAGCTAAAGCAAAAGCTCTACTATGATCGAGGTTCAAGAGACCTACCTGCTCTGAAGAAAGGAGAAAAGGTGACATTGAGAGCTGATAGTCACTGGCAGCCAGCTGTCGTGGTGGAAAAGCATGAAAAGCCAAGGTCATACCTGGTTCAAACGCAGGATGGAGAAATTTACAGAAGAAATCGAAAACACCTGCTCAAGACGAAAGAGACAAGTTTCCAGAATTCACAGATTCAGGATTCATTTGATCCAGCGATAAATGACTGTGTCCCAGATGTGGTGTCTGCAATGCCAGTGTCACTGCCAATAACAACACCTGGACTGTTGTCTTCAACGCCTGAAGTTGTTGCAGAAGAGACTGTAAAAGTGACACGTTCTGGCAGAGTGGTTAGGCCACCACAACGTTATTCATGCTAAAGTTCTAAGGACTGTAGTAAAGTAATTTTTTTTTGAGAGAGAGTTTAACACCTGTCATTTGGTTTGGTGACGTTGAGTTAAAAATTTAAAGTAAGTTGCAAAACCAAGGGTTTGAAAGAAGTTTATTGTAGTGCTTGTTCTTTGAAAAAAAAAAAAAAAAAAGGAAGATGTGATGTATGCTGGTTCTTACCACTAGGTGGTGCCCTGTATTCAAGTATCCTGGGAGTCAGAGAACAGAACATGATGATCAGAATAAGAAACACACGCGGTGTGAACAGTTCTTGTGTGTCGTGTCTTTATTAATATCTTTGGACTCTTAGTCTAGTAAGCCTAAACAGCTAACAAGAGTTACCAACAGATATCACAGTTTTGTGTCTTTGCGTGATTCAGCCAGACGGTGGCGCTATAATGTTGATTAATAGGCTCTACGTACACACAGAACGGTATCTTATTGCATTCTGTCTTGATAGTCTGCGGACTATATTCATTGTACTTTGTATGATACTTGTACACGTGACAATTAATGATTTATAGATCCCCTGAGGAACAATTCCGTTCATTCTCTACTGTAGGAGAGGAAGAATTGTATAAACTTGTTAAATCATCTAAACCAACAACATGTATGTTAGACCCGATTCCATCGAAACTACTAAAAGAGCTGCTTCCAGAAGTCACAGATCCTCTTTTGGGTATTATCAATTCATCATTGTCATTAGGATACGTCCCCAAAACCTTCAAATTGGCTGTTATTAAGCCTCTCATTAAAAAAACACAACTTGACCCCAAAGACCTAGTTAATTATAGACCGATCTCAAATCTCCCTTTTCTGTCAAAGATACTAGAAAAGGTAGTATCCTCACAATTATATTCCTTCCTAGAGAAAAATGATATCTGTGAGGAATTCCAGTCAGGATTTAGATCATATCATAGTACTGAGACTGCTCTCATTAGAGTTACAAATGACCTGCTTCTATCATCTGATCGTGGTTGTATCTCTTTATTAGTTCTACTGGATCTTAGTGCTGCAATCGACACAATTGACCACAACATTCTTTTGAATAGACTACAAAACTTTGTTGGCATTAGTGGAAGCGCCTTAGCATGGTTCAAATCATACTTATCTGACCGCCATCAGTTCGTAGCAGTGAATGAAGAGGTATCATATCGATCACAAGTGCAGTATGGAGTACCTCAAGGCTCAGTACTAGGACCGTAGCTTTTCACGCTTTACATGTTACCCTTGGGAGATATTATCAGGAGACATGGTGTTAGCTTTCACTGCTATGTTGATGATACTCAGCTCTATATAATAATAATAATAATAATATCTTTTATTTATATAGCGCCTTTCCAGCACTCAAGGTCACTTTACAAATCCAGGCTTAAGGAACGGAGACAACATCAATACCAGAAAACATAACAAACCAAAAGCTAAGAGTAATATTCAGAAACCACTTACAAGATTAGATTAGAGATACAGAAAGAATGAAGATAAACATCCATAACAGGGTACAGTTCACAGACTATGACTTGAAGAGTAATGGTCAGGAAAAAAAAGGGTTTTTAAGAGGTTTTTAAAGGAGAGAAGGGAGGATGCCTGACGGATGGTTTGGGGAAGAACATTTCACAATCTGGGAGCAACAACACTGAAGGCCCTATCTCCCATAGTCACCAGACGAAACTTAGGGGTGACTTAGGGGTATTTATTGCAGAAAATATAACATAAATCAATTTTCTCTGTGTTAAGTTCATATGATGGTGAAGTGCTTTTGGAAGTACCGCCACTGTAACAGCATTATTATGTGCACAGGCTGATGATTATGATTAACCCTTAATCGTGTCAAAACATATAAGGAGGTTGATTATAGGCTGGTTATTATTCAGTATACAAAGAATACATTTAATATTTTATTTTGAAATGGGGAAAGTGTAAAAGTACAGTAACATTACAAATGCACACTACAATACCTCATAATAATAATACTGAGTAATATTAAGATGGAGTTCTTGCAGGACAGATTATCTGCCTGATGTACATCACAGGGTTGAAGAAACATTGCATTTTACATGTTTTATTCAAACCTGAGGTTTTAATATCACAAATAAAACCTACATAAGTGCACTTAAATATGCGTTTGCTCTAGTCTCAGTTATTGTGTGTGATTACGGGAATAATCAGGCTGTTGAAAGATGAACACTATTAATACTGTGAGGGTTTAAAGCTCTTCAGAGTTGAGAAACGCTCCTCGTCTTCGTCTCGTTTGGCACCCTGATCTCGGCTGGTCTGGGGTCAGCTGAGCTGCTGCTCAGAGTCGATGTCTGTGTAGATATTACTGACGATATGAGTCAGATCCAGACTCTGGGTCAACATCACCGACAGAACCTCGTCCGCCTGGATGCCCTCGATGAACTCGTCCAGAGACAGCTCACCTGAACACACACACACACATCTGTAAATCACACAGCTTCATTTGCTTATTTAATTAGCATGGATGGATTAGATAGACAGATTACCGTCTCCGTTAACGTCAATCTTGCTAAACACCATGTCGGTCAATTCCTCAGCGGTAAACTCCTGCTCTACTCCGTTAATGGCTTCAATGGCCTGGAGCAGAAAAACAACAGAAGAAAGTGAGCTGATTGTGAGTTTGTTTTGACGTCTTATAAGATGGTTTTCAGTAAAATATGTCACAGACAGCACTGAGTCCATCAGATATACCTTGAAGATGAGCAGCAGCTCCTCGCGGTCGATGCAGCCGCTGCCGTCCACGTCGAAGAGTTTAAAGTACCAGCGCAGTTTCTGCTGAACTCCACCCTTCAGAACCAAACTCAGAGCGGCCACGTACTCCATGAAATCAATGCAGCCGTCCTGATGAGAACATAATGCATAACAAATTATGATACTGGAAACAGTTATAATCCGTTATGAACAATTATGAATGCAAGTGTCTTTCAAAGGCTTCAAATAACTTTTGTGACAATAAAATGTCAAAATATGGGAGAAATAATGTTCCATCATTATTCAGCATAACACATATTCATGTAAAAATAAAACAACAAACTTATTCTGACCTGTACTTATTTATATATGCAAAAGAATAAGTGATTATACTACATTTTTATTATATTTTAAATGATTAAAAACTTCTTGCTGACAAATGGGTAAAACCTAGTGGTTAGAAGGATAGTAGCAATTAAAATGACAATTAATTAGTTTAATCCTTAAATAGAGTCTTTTAATGTCATCCAATGATTCTTGTTCTTCCTGATAAGATTTTTTTGGAATATCAACTATTGTTACATTGAATGAGATTTTAGTGGATATCTGCTGTAAATCTTTAAGTTTGATTGTTTTTTTGTTTATGTATTTAAATTATTTATCTATTTATTATCTTAACTGTCACAGTTCCTTTTTGAACATAGACATGAAAATGCACACAATTTTTTTTTCCATCTGAACTTAAATTATTATAATTCATGAATGCTTTAGAATACAGGGTTAGTCTCTTTTTAAAGAAGACAATCAGCAGATTGAAAAGCACTGAAAAACATGAAAAAGTTTACAGAAATTTAAGCTTATTGTAAAAAGTATTTTACATGTATACAAGTGTATTTTGCAAAATATTTTGGAATCTAAAATTGCTATAAAATCAAAGCCAAATGTCTAAGTTGTGTTCCAAATTTGAAGTTGATATCACAAAAGTTGAGGTTCCTGTAAGATCGTCTAGAATTTTGCTATAAAAATTGTGTTTTTCTGTCACAAATTTATACATTTCTGCTACAATATTACTTCTATCACAAAATAATCACAAATATGGAACCTTCAGACTCTGACCTTTCAAATG